>JAODUP010001146.1:0-47500 GCA_025642065.1 Paralvinella palmiformis | reverse complement strand
TATTCAAGGAGTAAAGGCTATATTAAAAACTATTATTATCGTTATTATGATTATTATTATTAGTAGTAGTAGTAGTAATAGTAGTAGTAGTAGTAGCAGTAGTAGTAGTAGTAGTATATTGACCAAAGCATGTGATTTACGGTTTCTGTTGCACCACTGCATAATTATAAACAAAGTATGACCCTTTAGGCTATAATGGGGGTATCATCGTATTAACGGGCACTGTTAAAGAGTATAATATATGATGAATACGATCTCTTCCTCATTAACAATAATCAATTTAGAGATGTAATTATATACTGGAATACATTATTTTAAATATTCATTTTTAGTTATTTACTTGTCAAATCCGCTGCTGGACACTAGGATTGAAAGAGTAGGCCTCAGCATAGATCATATTTTCCTGTTAGAAGTGCAACACGATACCAAATGCCGTAGAAAAATCAGGTAAAACCAGTCCTGAAATGATCAACGCTTAGGTATCCGAAATGGATGCGACTTTAGTACTGACTTCTGGCCCGAGTCTCAGTATGAGGTTTGTGAATAAACAGATAAGATAAAAGAAGGCAACACGTTTTTCCATCGCCGCAAATGCATCTTATAGCTGACAAGATTATTTCGGATAATAGACGAACGTTTTGGCAAAATGTTCCAAGCCAGAAACAAAAGCAGAAGCTGAAATAATAGATCTATTCTTCGTTTATTGTAAATGGGCCCTTGGATTAGGGAAGTCTTTTAAAAATTATATATATACTAAGTATATATATATATATATATATATATATATATATATATATATATATATATATATATATATATATATATATATATATAGTATAAAGGTAGGTAGGTAGAGAAGAGAGAGAGAGAGAGAGAGAGAGAGAGAGAGAGAGAGAGAGAGAGAGAGAGAGAGAGAGAGAGAGAGAGAGAGAGAGAGAGAAAATAAAATAACAGAAAAATTATATCTAAGTAGCTTATGAATATATTACTATTAATTCTTTCATGGTGTGTGCAATAGTGTAGCCCATATATATATATATATATATATATATATATATATATATATATATATATATATATATATATATATATATATATATATATATATATATTATATATATATATATATATATATATATATATATATATATATATATATATATATATATATATATATATATTTGACTATATTAATATTACTTAATGCATGAAACTACGCAAGGAATAGCCTATTGAAGTTTACCAACTAACAAGGCTCACTATGACATATGGTATAATATATAGAAACATTTGTATTTAAAAAAGGCTGCAGCAATTTTATGATTTATTCTGATTAGGTAAACATTCCAGAAAATGTAGCATTAGCATCATCATCATCATCAACGTCATCATCATCATCAACGTTATCATTGTCATCTCTTCTCGTCCTCTCCTTCTTGTTATAAGCAAATGAAAAGTCGAAATAAAGTACACTCATAAATATAATTTGTATAAGGGAAATGTTAATAAATTAATATATTTTAGTCAGATCCATCCATGTACGTCTACATAATCACCGAGAAGAACAACGAGCATTCTTCTCAAGTTAAATAAATGTTATAAGTTCAGACGGAATACGAAATAATTGTGATATTGGAAAAAACATCAAGTTGGTAAAATTTGATCCTTCCTCCAAGGTCAACGTAATCGTAGTCGGAGTTTGTTTAAGTAATGTTACTCCATTGTGATTAAAAGTAAATTGAATATCTGATACTGATACCAATCCCCGCCTATAATCGGGTCTTATCTATGTATATTTTAATTTCCTGTTGTTTATTTGATTGATAATGATAGCACAGTGATCAGAATGGTGGACTAGATACCAAACAGATTACAAATAGTGTACTCACCGGAAAGTTAATGGTGATGCCGTATTGTATAGGTCTGTATTGGTGTGAGATTGTTTTGCAAGGGAGTAAATCCCTTAGCCTAGAATGGGAGACCTGTGGTTCCACAATGTATTGCTCTACAAAAAAAACAGCGAATACTGTTAGATACCTTACTGCCAATAGTATCATAAAATCGGCCTAAATATTTGAAATGCAATGTTTTACGAATTTCACTACTCTACAGCTCCATATTTTGTAATAACTCACACTGGCATACTTTATTGGAATTATATATCTCAAAAAAATCTCCAGCTAAGAACCATAGCAAGACCCTTAGGTGGATTAAACAAATTTGAAATGAACAGAACATCAATATATCTATACCCACAGTTAAACTAGATTAGGTTTCTGTGTATTATACAAACTTTAGATTTCAGGCTTTATTCTGAGTACAGAATGGTTTATGTATACAAATTAATAATACTAGTTTTGCCAAATTTCCCTTGTATTTATTATTATTATTACTAACTTTCGTGTAAAATTATTGCTAACCTTAGTAACATTAGAGGGTGTTCATTTCATATCATAATTGTAGCAGCAGGAATAGAATTAAAATACAGCTACTACTACTACTCCTACAACTACAACAAACCTGCTACTATAACTACTACTACTAACAGCAACAATAATAACAATAATTATAACAAAAATAATAGACCATTGGTGTTAGCTGAAATAGATGTAATATGGCAGATAAGAAGGTTCTAAAACACGTTAACTGAAATCCATAAAAATGTATGTTACTAATTGAAATCAGAATAGATGATGAGTTTTTCTATGAACCAGATATCTGGCGGAAGTATATTCCACAGTTTAGGAATACGTAAATATCCTGTCCCCAAATTCCTTATTTCATGTCTTAGGAATATATACATCATTATATTATTTCAAAGAAATGTTCTGTGTTATAAGCTTGGTGAAATGTATTCAAGGTACGATGGAGTCAGTCATTTAAGACTTAGCATGCTGGCAAGATAATGTTCACAACGATATTCTTTGCCGGACTTGAAGCCAGCGTGGTATCTTCAGAACTAGTGTAATATATTCTTATTTCCTAGTCCCAAATCAAACTGTATATGATCCACAATGTACGGATAATCTTATTCAATGCGTCAATTGTGAGGTAGTCATTAATACATGTGATTTACCTGTTGTTTATGTGAGAGCAAATTAGTAAACAGTTCTTGAAGCATTCATCATTTAAAGATTGCATTTTTAATGAGAGGAAGAACAAGAGAATGCTCCAAAAACAGAAAATCCTCATTTGAAATTTTGGCTTAAAATTGTCCCTCGGTATCCCCACCTGTGAATAGTAAGTTGGAAATAACCCGAAGAGGCACCGAATGAACTTACAATCCGATGTACATTGAAGCCTCACCCGGTCGCTCAGTTACTAAAAAAGCAAGATAACGGGAGGCCGAAAGAATTATGCCAAACCGTCATCAACTGACTAGTCTATGAATTTCATAATTACTCTAGCAGAACGTCATAGGAACTGACTGCTTTACAAAGCTTACATTACAATGGTCATTCCTTAATGATAATGACATAACTCAATGACAAAGAGTACATTTTAAAATTCGTGTAACAGCGAGAAAATTTAAATTCTGACTTATTTATTAAGGCTTAAGGATTACGTTCGTCTTTTTTTCTATAAATAAATAAATCACCTGGCCCCTACTATTAACTTTGTAAGATAGGTCGAACTTGATATGAGTTAATTTCATCACTGCAACCTTTGATTACCTAATTAAATCAAAGCAAATATACCACTAATATTAAATTCAGCCTTATCTGCTACTATTTCCAATAACATTTGAAGTCATATAGCATCTGACCTGCTATGTCTGATAAGTGTCTCTTTAATTGAAAAATTAAGACAACCAGGTGTATGTCTGCGTGTGTGTGTGTGTATGTATGCGTGCGTGAGTGAATTTGTTTGTGTAAGCGTGTGGGTGTGAATCCGTGTGTGTATGCGTGTGTGTATATATGCCAGTATGTTCACAGTATATATATATATATATATATATATATATATATATATATATATATATATATATATATATATATATATGGTGTTTAATCCACTTATGGTAAAGTTCTTTTTGTCTAAATGGCTCACTACATAGCCACAAATACGCTTTAGTTCTTAGAAATAAAGCTACAGATGGGCGACCAACAAGTCTGTGAGGACCATACTTACAAGCTGTTTTCTATTAGTGTGACTAATTCAAAGACACTCCACGGTGTTATACAGGTCATCAATGTCAACAATGATGAATTAGGTTTTGTAGAAATTAGATAACCAGGTGGCTTTGTACGTAACTGAATCAGTCTTCCAAAGTTAGAAATCTTAAAAGGATTTTGCTGTAACAATAATTAGAGGTTAACATGTTCAGTGTCAAAATTACGCCTACTCACTAATTGATGACTCGAAGATTTGCTCACACTATTAGATTAAAAGGAAAACATATTTCCTATTTATATGTTCTATCCATTTGGCAATTGTTACATATAGTCTAACATAGAAATGTCATGCTGGGTATAATATTTGCTATTTTATTATTTAAAACATTTATTTTTATCGTATTGCACTTAATTTAACGTACAGTTTTATATAATTTTCAAGTTCTACATTATATATATACATATATTAGTTTGTTTTCATATCGGTTTATTTGTAAACAACGAGCACACGTTATATTTGATTCTCTTATGCCACGCGCTTCTACTCCTCACACAAACTTACGTACTTAACCACATATCTTCATTCTTATATCAATTTATTGCCTCATTAATATGTCCAATGCAACTTGAGTTCAACCACCACAGACAATATTAGTAACCAACCATAACAAACTAAATATTTATCACAAACTAAACTAAGAATACACAGATTGAATACAGAAAATAAATGACCAGTATTTGAGCTGAGATTAATCGATTAGCTTCAGCATTAGCTTAGGAAATATCGCTGAGTGGGATCTGCCAAGGGAACCATTCCCACAAATATGAGCATAATATATATCCGAAACCCTAATTCGCAAGTTTGCAGCATAGTGCTCTAATAACTTTGCCGAAAAATCCGCTTATTTTATTGTGTTAAATTGGTGGTTAAACACTCCTTATACAAATCACAACAAGGCAATCTAGCATTCTCTGAATGGATATATATATATATATATATATATATATATCCATAAATAACGTCGTTAAAGTATATCTTGAACAGATCTAACTCATTTATTTATGAAGTGAATATGGAAAAGAGTTAAATTGTTTTTTACAATATGTCGCTGTATAAAATAAGAATATCACTAACATATTCGAGATAACTTTCTTATCATTGACGTCATATATTTATTTCAATCAATTAGACAGTGTCACATGAGGATTATATTATCACATCGTAATTAATTGATTTATTACTCTTAACTCTCTTTGGAAGGGAAAATCCTCAAGACAGTCGACATTCACACGGATTAGCCATAAACGTACGTGTCCTTGATTAAATCCCACTAAATGCCGGAAGGATAAATGAATGGACAGACAAATTATTGCAGGCAGTGAAAAGTTCCACCCCCATTTATGTGAGTCTATTAAAGGGGTCATATCAAAAGAGTATTGTTTTTTTTTCGCTTCAAGAACCTATTCATAAACAACATATATGTTTTCCGCCTACGTCATAATACCCAGCGTCTGTGTTGCTATTGTTATTGTTTATATATATTTTTATTTCGTTTGGGAGTAAAGGCCTTAGTTCGTTTTATATTCTTAGACATAATATTAATATTGACCACCATTTTGAAGATTGGTTATTAATATTTAAGGTCTTGTAGAATTGAATGACAAAAAATGAATATTATCTGTTTAGCTTCATCTAATCAACCAACCTCGAGAGTAGTTATAAGTATAAAATTGCACCGACAAGAATTTTCAAAATATTGTCCTTACCATAAAGTTATGTTTCTTATTGTAGTGGCATGACAAGGTCCCACTAGAACATAACACGAATCATATAAACAGTGATACACGTGTTAGACGCACTACTTATATGCTTCAGTTGTGTGTTAAGCAAGCACTAGGTGGAAAAACCCATTTCACACTTGCTGATTGTTGCTAAACGGAGAAAGTGTGTATGAGGCAAGGTGATATCGTCACTAATAATTTCTTCTATAGAAGCTGGCCCGTAGGATATGCCAAGGTATCAACTTACGTCCTCATATAAATAGGAGTATCAAATAAACGAACAATTCCCTTTATATCAATCCACGTCGAATCACTGGACGAAGAATTAAAATAAATCAGTAATTAATAATCACTGTCAGCATTTTCGTACTCCAGAATAAATCAGTTTTCATATAAATATACCACCGACGTTATGTCCGGAATATCTAAGGGAATTATTATTATTATTACCACTATTATAAATATTAAAACTATCACTAGTACGCCTACTACTACTATTACTTCTTCTACTATTTCTACTACTACTACTACTACTACTATTATTAGTATTACTACTACTACTAATATTACTTCTACTACTACTACGACTACTACTACTACCACCAGTACTATAACAACAATAACTACTACTACAACAGTACTACTTACTAATACTACTAATACAGCTACTGGTATTGTTACTACTACTTTACGGGGACACAAAGATGATTTACCTGTGAATGCCTCATCGTAGGATTATGATTAATTCAGGTTTATTAATTATTAATTAAAACACAATTACAATCACAAAATGCTAGGTATTTTTATTACAAAGTAGGAACATCTTTTTTTAATATTGTATGAGGGAAGTCACATTCATAACTAAAACTACATATATGGCCTAATTAGTTAGAGGGTGGGACTTTCTTACTCATAAGTATGCTGTGTGGGAGGGTGCAGATTCGAATCCCCACCGAAGCAATATAGTAGGAGGAGTTATTCCTCCAATCAACCAACTGGCGAATATGCTATATATTGTAAATTCAAAATTTATTTCCAATTAGTCACAGCGGTGAAGCAATAAATTACAGACCATGTGTGCTTCCCTCGTTTAAGGTAGATAAGCCACGTAAAACAACTGCCGCTTCTGTCATTAATATTCTACATCAAAATACAAACACGACGTTAACCAGGATCAAATACAGACTGTTTACCGCTTTATATTACGTCAATGAGGGATGTTTATGGGATGATTAACAAAATGACCCCCCTCCCCCAAATGTCACACGGATTGAAGCTATAAATAGACGGCTAGATGTCTAGATGTAGTAACCTATGCTCATGTGGACCATCAATAACAACACACAGGCAGTTCTCAATACTTATTTTGGAATCTTGTCAGGATAATTTAGAAAGCCACCCTAGACGTCTACAGAACAGATCACAAACACACACAGTGAAAATACTATTATTTCTGTTATTGTCGGAGGTATTAGAATTATTATCATAATAGATATTATATGTACTGATATGTATGCTTTATTTCCTGTTATAGCTGCGTTATATATGTACTAATATATAAAATTTAGTTTTCTATTTAGGTAGTAGTCGTTTGATCATAATTCTGTAAGAATTATAAACATCACGAAAACCTGAGCCCACGCCTTTATTATATGTAACATAAAACACACACACACACGCACACACACACACGCACGCACACACACACACACACACACACACACACACACACATTTATATATATACATCTTTAGAATAATAATAATATGTGATGTCTTCTAGCTGTTTATTATTATTCTAATTAAACCTTATCAATGTTTTTACGGAATAAGAACACTTAAGGTGATAATACAAAACGTTATAGCTTGGTAATGGCAAAAATGGCGAGGTAAGGACTTTCTGTGGGTTTATAGTCTCTGATGTGAACAGATGAACTTGAAATATTCATCAGGGAGCAGGTGACTGTAACCATCAAGAACTCTGTTGATACTTCAGCTCAGTTATTACACCACTAAATAGCCGTCTTTCCCAATTGCCGGGACGAAAATGTTTCGAAGTGACATTGTGTTGAAAATTAAAACGAATGTATTCTTATTTATCCAGGAATTATATATGTGCCCCTATAAATTCACCGACGCCTTATTCTAATGACGTATTCATCAATAACTCGCTACCATTAATCACTTTTCACGCTCTGTCACTGAACACATTCATGAGAACATATTCACTAAGTATCGGTGAGATAAAGTGAAAGACCAAACAGAGTAAAGATTAGAACTAACCAACTCGCTCCGTGTCCCAATCCTTTCTTGTTGTTCTCACCAGAAACATTTACCTGAAGCAAAGTAAGAGGCTTAGCCGTTATAGAAAGCAGTATTAACTGTGTTAGAATGATGCAATTACCCCTGACTAGTTGTTTACCAGAGACAGCGGGACATGATCTTACTATCTTCCACAATACCTCTCTATATAAATTATGGTTTGTTACAGTCGGTTTTGCTGAAAACACGATAATCATCATCTGCGAAAATGGAGTTTTATATTTGTTCCCTGCCTATATAATAATGATCAGGTAAGTTCAGTTATATAACACTGTGTTAAACAAGATGATTCGATCGTAAAAAGGTCTGGAAAGTCTGGCTGTCTTTAGGAAAGGCGATGTATACTTAATTAATAATAATAATAATAAAGTATTTATCAGAAAAAAAGTACCTCTTGCTAAGAACAGTAACCCAAGGTCGTTGTATATTAAATTAATTAAATATATTATCTGGACCTATAACTACAATGATATTGCAATAACATTTATGTGTATTATATTTTCAAATTAAACTCATATAGAAAGATATATTTTAACTAATTTAGTGTCAGAATACAGTGGTATCCATGTTTATGTATCTGAAATAGCTGCTTCTATCAATAATCTGAAAAAGAGCAAATCCTCTGGGCTGGATGGATTAAGTGGTGAGGCATTTATATAATCAAGTCAAAAACTCACATTTTATTATCTTTAGATGTTCCCTCGATGCTTACATATGGTTACTCATCCTAATATTTGACTGATTCTGTTGTCATAGCACTTGTTGAAAACATAAATGACATGCACTCAGATAATAATAATTACAGGCCAACTCTACTAGCCTTTGTGGTATCAAACATATTGGATTAGAATATTGTTAACAAGTTGTGAAGAATTTCTTTGGACTTTTTAAAAATGTTTCAGAATTTCGACCGTGTGAGTCATTTTACGTTGTTTAATAAATTGTTAGCCAAAGGTATGTCTGTATATTTAATATATATTATTTATTAATATATATATATATATATATTATATATATTTATATATATATATATATATATATATATATATATATATATATATTATATATATATATATATATATATATATATATTTCCATATTTAATAATAATATAAAAGCTAAATTCATAGACCTTAATTAGACATTAATATTTATTTGTACTTTGTCTTTGTACGCTGTGAAAGAAAAAGAAAAATGTAATTTTAAAATCATTTATTAAGAAAAGATTCTTGGGTGATTTTCTTCTACTTAGTAGCTTTCTTGGTTATATATATTGGATTGTTATTATTTAGCCTTTTGAATTCTTAACAATTTTGAAGCCTTTTATGTGCATCTTTGTGTCAAAATTATTTCCTGTATACGACTATTGAGATAGATGACAATTATTCCCATGTCTATTATTTATTTAACTCAAACCACCTTTCTTGACAATGTATGGTCTCATGTGAGTTACGATGATCAAAGTCGTCTTTTGAACATATCAGATAGCTATGCTGTTTGATGCGCTGATGCCTGTAAGTAAATATTATAATCTTCAAATCTATTCTTTTTCTCGCATTTAGAATTGTGTGTGTGTGTGTGTGTGTGTGTGTGTGTGCGTGTGTGTGTGAAAAACTGAACCCTTTCATTGATACAATATTCTCGAAATTTCTTTAAATGACATGCGCAGAATGGTGTAGAAACATCATGAGGTGTTTTTCATCAAACAAGTTATGGTTCCCAGGTTATAAGACAATGAGCTCTCACTAAGGGTCTCTCACTGCGATTATTAGTTCGGATAAAAATAATGCATAAGCTTTATGGATTCTTGTAGATTTTCTGTTGTTCAATCACTGTACACATTGGTATTGGTTTAATTGTCCAGTATTTGCTGAAGGTTGAACTTGGGTAGTTTATTCAGATTAACGCCGGCTAAACTCTTATTTGCTACACTAAAATAAATAATACGCCATTGACTTAGTAGAATCCCAACTTATTTGAATCTTCTCCCCCCCCCCCCTTAAACTGAACTATGCATATTTACCTCTACAATTCCCTGTAATGTTGCCATAGGACTGTTATGAGGCCACACAATTGCATAAGTAATGAGTAGTTACACATATATACTGGAAATTAAGGATTAACATTGGCCAACATATCATGTGAATATTTGTATAAATCCAGGCTTATTTAACAGATCTACAATCGTATTGTCATTGTGATATGTTTTCAGGGAAATCAGGCTTAAGTTAATATTCAACATTAATTTATGCGATTGACGCACGAATGAGTGCATCAGTGAGTAGTTTCTTTCGGTAATAAAGAACTAACTAGAATCGGAAAAGGTTGTGGAGTAAAATGCTCAAGCGTATTAGAAATAGCTATTGACCACTAATTGGAAGAACCATATTACTATTGTTTTGGAAGAACCATATAGTTCATAATATCAGTCGACTGTCCTATCCACAGTTTGTTATTAGATATCATATAAAAATGTAATTTATATACCTCAATTAAGCATTGCTACAGTTCGACCTAGTTCACGTTATTTTGTTCTTGGGACAATACCAATAGTTCATTTATTTACTAAGAGCCACTTAACACTCACCCTGGACATATATTCAAATCTGCTGGTATACGTTCACCTATATCAGTACAAGGCGGTGCTTGTTGTGTATGATACTTTCCAAAACAAATCACCTCACTCATTCAGATCGAAATTTCACTTAAAGTCATATCAGATTCATATCACCAGCCCAACATGTCATTCTAGACTGAGGCATATCACATGATGTCACTCTGTATTATCAAAAATACTACGCCAGCATAATCTTCCAATATAACTGGAAACACGGTTTGAATTAGCAAATAATATGTTATCCAATTATGTATTCAACTCTAATATTAAATACTGTTACATTCATTCCCCCCCCCCACAATATATCGTGAAATCCTCAAATTTGGACTCTTGCTCTATCAATTCCAAGTAATAGCTAACCAAATATAAAAAGTCACATATATAACCATGCAAATCTGATTATTGCATGACGTCTGGTCTGATTAAGATGTGTGTTGTGTAATGAAGTCATTAAATAATGTTAAACAAGTATGGTTTTGTGTTTGATATCAAATCTTTCAGTAACTCTAACCTAGAATAAATATATGATTTAAAGGACAAACTGACATCGCTATCTTAACCCCTCATTTCTATCATTACGAAGTCTATAGTAAACTAGAAATGTCTACAAATACGGGTGCCTTTAATTTATTAAAACTGTAACCTTGAGGTTAGCAGCGCAGTTGCGGCAATCCATACAAGATGTAACAAAGGGGTCGATTACCGTCACAATTTGCGTCTTGTACCAGGAATAATCCTTTAGAATAAATATTCTTAAGAGGAAAGTAGATACCTCGACATATTGATGCAAAATGTTTTTAACACTAATACAATTGTTGTAAATAGCTACTAGATAATTAATCGACCAAACACTTTAATAGAAAATAAACGATTTGCTAACAACCAGCAATACAACAATACAACCTAGAGAACCTCGTGATCCTGAAAAACTGAAATAATCTTTTATGAAAATATTAAAAATGAAATAATACAATTATTTCTTTTAATTACTGCTAGTGAAATAAACCTGACTTCCACTGAACAGGTTCCAGGGTTAATAACAATCAAACAACGAGTAATTTGTCAAATTAATATTAAGGCAAAGATTTGAAAATGTCAACGTATTGTTACGATTTGAAAGAAAAATGAAGACCGATATAGTTTGATTCTTACCGTTTTACTTATTAACTACGCAATCGACTATTAAATCTTAGTAACTAAGTGTCAACTAACCTTTATTTACCTAAACGTTATTTCCCGTAATTGTTCTTCCATTGGTTGTTTGAAAACTTAAACAATCCACTAATGAGGCATATCTTTGGTATGTGTTGGCCAGAAATTGGTCTGACTGTTTACACCATTCACATATTCTACTCGAAACAAATACAAACACGTCTAATTTATCTACTATTCACGTGATATTCAATATCTAACACTAACTGTATTCCAACTAAAGGCAAGTTAATACTTTTATCTTCGGATTCCATCTTTGATAATTCTTCTTACACGTAGTTAACGATTTTAGATCATGTCTATTGTTTTTACATTAATTTTTCATTAAAGTAATCCTGAAACGATTAGTCACTCACAGGTGTATCCATTCTAAGTGTATTCGTTTGTTGCCTAACACTATTTCATCGACGTGATATATAAAGTATAAATTACGTATTAATGGTGTTACATATCGTCATAAGTTCTTTAACATGAAATAAACAATCCGTTTGTAAGTAAAGTATTGTATCATTAATGAAATAATTACATTTTCTCGTAATTACGCCATTCACTCATATACAATATTATGCTTAACGCACAAAAAGATATAAAACAATTGATATATTTCGAATACTTATAACTTTGCTTAGTATACATGCTGAATAACCCACCAAATTTACTCAAAAATTAAACCTACACGTTAACCACCGACCACTAACTTTAGTAGGTTACAAAAGTGTAACTCAACCAAGAAGCAGAAATACAAGTGAGCAAGACTGTGTAAAACGCACACAAAACGCCTCATTTGACACCACATGTTGATGTAAACAGCAGGTTCCTGTTGTTCAACATTAACAATATAAAACACCTAATTAGTGGCAACAACTTCCTCCAGTAAACAGTAATTTGTTAACGTTCAAAAAAGATATTACACAAATAAAACACATTTACAAAATGTATAACAAATAATAATTGTCTTCAATAAACATGGGGAGCAACAATCTCAACTTCACCTCTCTCCATGTTTGTATGCGTTTAAATTTTTCAGATTAAAATCATGGTTTTTGTATACATTATAGGGCTTGCCAATCAGTGACACTGCTAAATATATCTAAACCAATATTGTTTCTGTAAACATACCAGATGGAACAGAAGACCCAGATTTAATAGAAATATTTATTTTTTGGATGCTTAAAGGATATAATTCAAAGTTAGAGGCTTTCATGTTCAAATATTTTGCTTAATCTAGTCTAAAATGTTGCACTTATAGTGGATGACGCCATATTTGCAGTTGGTATGATAAATCGATATTTAACTGGAATTAGTTGATTTACACATACGTAATATATCGCTTGTGGAAATAATGGATTATTAAGTTTTCTCTATCCAAATTTATGAAAATCAAGGTACCGAGTTTGTAAAATCAGATACACTTTACATTAGTCAAGTACTAGTTTGATGTAGGTTCTAGTTTGATTTAGGTTCTAGGTGATTTAGCAGTATGTATAGCATTTCAGTTCAACATGGTTATGGGTAACTTACACTGTGCAACATCTCAGGCTTCATCATTCAGCTTCACATATATGAGGTTTAAAACTATTGTTGATGGCTGAAGAAGGACAATCAGCATTTTATCCCATCATAATTTAATGTATAGGTGGCTCAACTTTATGAAACCTATTTCGTGGACTTATAATTCTGTTAATGTATAATAAGCTATCTATTTTAATAGTATTTTTTATTTGCATCTTTGTAAGTTTCTTGCCACTATCTATGAAAATATATCTGCGATTGAACCAGGTCTAGCTTAGTCGTGTAACTATGATTTGGATAGTTAACCTTTACTTTACATGAGGCAGTATCAATAGTTAATACAATTAATTTAATGGAATTAAAGTAGATCAGTATACCTAACCGTAAGGTATATTTTACAAATCCAGTAGTATACGAATACATCTTCATTTTACGTATGCAGATTTATGGACATTTAGGACAAATACCGTTTTGAAAAAGACAGCCTGTATAATTGAGGATATTGTATCTTTAATGATATTAATTCAAATACATCTATGTCGATATAACTAACAAATGTGTTATAGTTTCTCAACAATAAACAATAAGCTCTTGATATTATTCACGTATTCCGCTTGGTGTTATTCAATATTATTAATTTCAAGAATGAAAAACAAATCATGGCTCACAATATTGAATTGATGTAATATTTTAATTGAGATAACTTGCACTAGTGCTATAACGATAAGTAGAACAGTATCCTAATTTATTTAGGTAGTCATTTAATAACAATAATATTATGGGCCATTTTATTATTATTTCGATTATCTTCAAATTATCATTATGTTAGCGAACGAAACAATATAGCAGCAAATAATCTAAATGATAATTACTGGTGTCCATTAAAAAGTCATCTCGAAAACTCAAGTCATCCAGTCAGTTGCTATTGCAGGTGCCTGTGTCTCCGCTACAGTCATGTGGTGATTGTGCATGTAGTGTTGCAGCCCGCACTGTGCAGAATAAGTTGCCAGCGTATATTATAAATGCACAGGTTCTTGAAACCTTTAAATCCGTTCTAAAACACACCTATTCCAGGTTGCTTTCCCAGATTGGGGTATTACTGTAATATATATATCAATTGTACAGCGCCTTTGAATGGCGTCTGTTACCAGAGGGCGCTTCATTAAATATACATAATTGTTATTGTTATTAATTTGTATTAAACAGTTCATAATATTTGTATCCATTCCAATGTGAATATTATAAAGATTGTTATCAGGTCAAATCAAGTCAAATATATTTTATTATACTGACAAGTGCATACAGGGATCATCTTGATATACAAACAAGTAATAACATACACCCAACCTGACAGGCTTATTGGTCAGTTGCATATATCTGAGCTTGAAATTAACTACAACCTGTATTTCGTTTTTTTATAAAAGAGAGCTTCTCTTGTTCGTTATAACATTTACAAACTTGGCAAAATGATTATTGGCATTCTTCATAATATATATAAATTTATCAAATGTGTTTAAAATTTTAAAATTTAGATATTTATTTGAAGATTTCTTTTTGTGTTCGAAATTTTGAGAAAACACACACAACATGAATTTCATCTTCAACAAAACCTTCCTCACAAATTTTACATGATCTATCTTCCAATCTAGTTTGATTAAAGCGGCCAAGTTCTACATTCAGCAGGATTACTTTGAGAAATATGTGGGCATAATATTCAATTTGGATTTCTTTTCATCTTAACTATAATTATTCCTATTAATTCATTTTGTTTCAAGAACACACTAGCAATAATGGTTTTTCCTTATTCTATTTTTACAAAATAAAAGAGTTATATCAAATACTCAGGTAAAGTTATTATATGTTTTGTTTTGTTCTTGTATCATTGTCGCATCTTTCTCTTTTAACTTTCTGGATATAACAGATACAACAGGTAAATGACAAAACTACACACGTGCTGTATGTAAACAGGAAGGTTTGGGACTTTATTAATATGAGACATGGGGTCAATTCAATTCCGGAATTGGAATTGATTATTTAAACAATAATTGCTATTAAAAAGTTTTGAATTGGAATTGTAATTGAGAACGTTTGAATTGGAATTGAGAAATTTTGAATTGGAATCGAAGTTTCCTACAAACATATTAAATCCAAAATTAATTCACTATTTTACACCTAAATGTGGTGTTATCAATATACTGGAACCATAATGATCCAGAGCTTTGATTCCTTATGTATATATATCAAATATGCACACTGACTGTGACATCGTACGTGTGCTTTTAACAGATTAAAATGGTCTGGATACCATCGGATCCACGCACAGTTATACCACCACATAGCATGCCTGTAATCTATATAGAGATATTGTTATTTAGGAATTTACCCCCGTTCAATGTTTAGAATAGGCAAAATTAAATTAAATCCACAAATTAATTTACCATTTTATTTTTTGATTCCGAAATATTTCTTCTACGACAATTCTACTTGGATTATAAACTATGTATCCCAAGTAGGTACTCGGAGTATCTACTCATGGTAAAAAATATTAAGCAAAAAAAGAGTCGAAAAAATTGAATTGGAATTGAAAATTTGGGAATTGAATTGGAATTGATAAATCCTTTTTTTTCAGTATCTGCCATTGAAGATTTTTATCCAAGGAAATCGTGATAAGGAATTTACCTGCCAGAAAAATAAGGTTATGATGTTTGAAAAGAGCAGGATAGTGATAGAAGATGCATACCAATGCATGCAATTATGGTATGCCTTGTGTGGACGTTTGAAGTTATATTTGTTTTGTTTTTTTTCAAAATATCTGCAGATTTTAGTTAATTAGATGTATGTCGATGATTGTTCTCGCACACACATATATACACACGCACATCTTAATGGCATTAATTCGTAAACTGAACTAAAACATGTTCTGCCTCACTTACAACACAACCACATAAATACACTGGTTAGTAGATAATATAAACGGTATAATACAAATAAGTGGGTTTAAAGAACAAACACATTATTTCTTTACTTGCCACAAACATATTTTGTGGCAAGTATAAATACGATTTTATTAATGATATTTTAACTAGATTGTACATGCCCACTTTTTGAGTGACTAAAACCTTTCGCTAAAAGGTTTTTTAAATCAGGTCTCTGTTAGATAATCATTTGCTCTTTATCTCTCAATCTTACTCACTCACCCTCTGACTCATTGACTCACCCACTCATTCACAAACTCATTCACTATATTATTCAAACATTTAATCAATTAATGCATTACATCATTATTGATAAAAACAGTTATTACATCAACTACTGCAAGGATTTAAGATTGACTTATTAGAATGAAGGCGTGGGATGTTAATGGCACATGAACACTGATGGATCGTTTAATATTGACTGCTTAGTTGCCTCATAAAGCTTGTCGGAGGATACATCTAGACAATATTAGATCCCGATCGCACAGATATAATGATGCCGACCTAATATACGGCTTTTCCATACTGTTGTACAGAGAACTATATGTTTCGTGATCAAGTATTTGATTTACACGAAAAGGCAAACAAAATGGTATTCACGTAATCTATGTTGTTACCAACATCTCGATAAGTCTGTGTACATGGCACATTATTAATAGTATACAGTTATTGGCAATTTGCTTAACTGCCAAATTAAACATGTATGAGATATTTGACATAAACATTCGCTGTTCAGTCATGGTCGATTTTATAAATCAATTTAAGATATCGTTTTAGCCTATCCTCGAATAATAGATGTAATGGGAAATCAATCTAAGATGTCGTGTGTTAGGATTCTTGTTATTTAGGAATAGAGTAAGACACATATTAAAATCAGAAGATAAGGGATACTGACTTATCCTGACCTAACTGTCCAGGTTTTATTCAATTGCGGGTATACGTTTACTCCTAATGGAAAAAGTTAAATTCAAAAACTGTCACATCAAAGAGCCACATTATGTAAATATTTTTAATTTATGTCTTTGATGAGCGTAATTATTACAGTAAAACATATCATTTTTCCTCAGAAGTGAGTGATCTAAGAGGAAAAAAGAATATATCGCATGACATAAATGTCATTCATCTTTTGAATAGTTACGAGACAGTACGACAGACAATAAACATTAAATCCCTTAATCTAACCATACATTTGGCCATTAAAAAGACTAGAAAGAAATCAAAAACAAAATATGGACGAGATATTGTGACGTAATCCATTATTTTGTGCGACAGTGTATTTGGTGTCGGTTGTTTAAATATGTGCATATGTCAACTGCGTGGGGTCGTTTGATTGGTGGCGTGATGTTTTTCTATATTGTGATTGGTCATCAGTTAACTGCCTGTGGATCGCCTGATTCGCTTAGGAATATTATGGAATCGTGGATCGTCTAAATAAGCAAGATTTCGAATAATAAAAACTTGGTAGCTAGAGTTTTGCTAATAACCATGAATCTAAACCATTAAGGATACGCTATAAGTACGCATATAATTCTAACAGATTTGTAGACATTGTGTTATTCATCAAACTGTGATTGACAGAGATGAAAGCCTTTTATCCATAACATCCAGACGCCGTTTAAAAAGACATTTCGACCTCTTAGGGATATTCTAAGAAGACCTACCGTTGAATAATAATAATCAGCTGATACATACGACCATATCTATACCGGAAATGCTGATATATATATATATATATATATATATATATATATATATATACGGGATATTGTGTGAGTAGCTTGGTGTGAATGGGTCACTTTTATTGTACATATTGATTAATTTGATATATGCTGTTATTAAATAGTTTTATGTTCATTACTGTATTCTTGATGTAATATAATGGTTCATATATATAATATTAGTTCTAATATTCAAAATTCATTTGTTAGTTCAATCCATTTGGAATTGATTTTAGTTTTTTTTTCTCCCACACACAAATTGTCTGACTGTTATAGCAATTGGTCAGGATTTATCTGTGACAATATAAAATGATTATTTATTTATCCTTCTTAGATAAACCTAAACTTAAGATGTAAAAGGTGTTTCTTTTTTCCCATTCAGTACAGGTGTGTTTGATTGAAGAATTATGTTTAAATTGTTTTTATTATAATACTTTTATATATTTTAAACGTACGATAAACCAATGCCATAATTCATTTATTAATGATGGTTTATATGATTTAATATATGTCCTTTCACGCGTTATTAGAAATTGGCATATATCAAGAATGATATACAATTTTTTTACATTTTCAGGAATGATTCTTTTTTAAAGGAATATACTTAGGAGCTTAAACATCCGATTAAGCTTAACAGGCAACATGTAGTATAACATCGGGTTATTATGTAAAATAATAAAAGATTAATCGCCAAATGAAAACAAAACTAACATTAGTAACCTTATTAAAGCAATAATGCTGTTTTTGACACAAGAAGCAATTATTAGCTTAAACCAGTTAAACAGGCTCAAACCGGCGAATAGCGTCAACTTCTATTAGTGATACTTGACAGAAATATCATCTGACTATTTGTGTTATACTTTTTGTAGTTCTGATTGATGTATTTTGGAACTTGATGATCAATTATTGCGTTAGTAGAGTCTAATTAACCGAACAGTACTTGGTGTTTAACTGAAATAAAGTCTTTGATAAACGATATTAACAGAATAATTGACTTCAATTAAATTTAAAGTATCCCCTTATGAGACAAGAAGAATGAGTTTGTAATATATAGCGACAATTAAAGTAATAACCGCCGATCTATAAAACATCGTTAATTTAAAAAAAAAACATAGATGCGAAATAAAAACAATAAGAAAATATTATCTATAAAAATAAATCAATACTTACTAAATATGTAAGTTTATATTATCGACATTATATTTGAATATTAATCATTTAGCATCTGACGCTCTTCGGATTACTAAGATAAGTAGTAATCGAGGGTTTTCCGAAACCTGTATAGTCCAAACGTCATTTAGCCGAAGATTGACATTCAGGCCATCGCCACTTTTAATTCTACTTCATATTTCCACATCATTTTTCAAATAGAAACCATCATTGATTTTAGTGCTAACAGAGACAGATATTAGCACAATTGCAATACGAAACATATCTGATAAACATCGAGCTCGTTTGATCTTGAGAACGATTCTCCATCAATATTCAAAACTTAACTGTAGATGTTTAGTAACAATTTCCATAAATTGAAATGCTGACTGTATATTGGGATTTCCTGCATTGGGATGTAAGTTATATTACAAATAATATATCTTTGCAGGCTGGATAGCTGGTAAGTTTATTTGTTCCATTATCTTTGTTACTCTTACGCTGTCACTTGTGGGAACATCTGCTGATATACAATATAGAAACAACATATCGGTATATATTAGAATAAAAATAACATAACCGTCGACATACCTTTACCTGTATTTAAGGGAAACAATATCTACCTGTCTGTCATTACGGATATGATACATTCTGCTATAGCCCTTTAATTTAAACTGATTATGAAATTATATGAAAATATTGGAGGTGATTAATATTCCTTCATTGTCCAAATAAAATATCTATTATAAGTCAGGTTCAAACAGCCCGACAGGCTATATCAGAAGGATGTTTCATATATCATTACTCTTTCAGGTCACTCGGCCCATTTAAGCCTACCGTTTGCGTAAAGGGGCCCGTAAAATATCAACATTTACTATTAAAAGTCAGACTCGCTCCAGATTTAATGCAAATTTGATGATAGTGTTCTAGCTTTCTCTAGCCGTTTTATAAAATAGTTTGATTTAATAACATAAAAACAATATCATAAAAGATTCCCGTGTTAATATATGTACTATACAATTTACAACAAAATCAACTAAAACCGTGACACATAAGAACAAAACTAGCAACATTTCAAGATCTTTTGTAGTTAGGCTAGTCTCAATAGGCAGGTAAGCTTTTGTTTAAAAAAAAACATTGTAATTTTCTTCTTTGTGTAGAAGAAAATGAAAGATAAACCTGAGCTTTGTTTATTTATCTCGCAGTCTCATAGTTAAACGCAAGTCCGGAAGGGTCGTGGCTTAAGTTTGAGAATAAAATTCAATGAAACGACCAGCTCAGTAGGGTAATATATTATGTTTTGTGTCCAGCACTGTATTTTATTTTATTTAATTAAGTAATTAAGCACATGGTGGCAGCACTACCTGGCGTGTCACCACATGGTCAAGATAGCAATTATCAAGTCACTGCAAGGCACCGCCCGCACTAGGTGTAATTTGGGTGTGCATTCCATCATTGACAAAATCTTCAGTAAGCTGGACAGTCCGTTTGGCACGGTGGACCGCACATAAACATTACTTGGCAAATGTTATAGTGCAGAGCAAGGATGCGATGAAAGTGTGACCGACTGGAGTTGCCCTCTGGAGGACATCTTACACAAGGCCAGAGAGAGAGAGAGGTGGATTAGCTGGTTTATCTTCTGACGATATGCTGCGTGGTACGTTTTGGCTAGGACTGAGGTCAGAACTTAGGGAGGCAGCCACAGATAAAGTTGAGAGAATACAATGTTAGAACACCATGGACTATGTGATGGACGTATAATGTTTGCATCTGGTAAGTCCTGAAGATGTTTCTTAACTTCACCGTACAACGTCGGGGTATGTGTCGGTGACGTTGAAGCCACGTGAAGTTACTGAGGAAAAAGGTAAAAAGGTTCAAATCAAGATGACCAGGGCCGGTAAACAAGACAATTCTGCTGCAGATGAGATTTCTTTGCATGATCTCAAGGGCATGATTTCTCAGCTGACGACAACACTGGGAAAATTGGAGCAAAAGATTGATCGACAACCACAAGCCACTGGATACTCAGGTGGTAACAGTAATTTCAGGGGTCGTTGCCATAACCGTGGACACGGCAACTGGAGTGGTCATGGATATAGTGGCTGGAATGATCGCGGATTTATTAGAGGCTACAATGGCAACAGAGGTCGTGGTACTAGGAACTATTTTGGTTCAACCGGTAACTATAGTAACCAGGGTACTAGCTATTCTGGACACGCAGATGGTAACCATGGCAATCAAAAGTCAAACTACTATGACGTAGAATGTTTCCGGTGTTTTCAAAAATGTCATGTCCAGAGCGGATGTCGAGTTTAAACATCAACAGGCCTGCCATGACAGTGCGATGGTAGGCTGTAGATCAGAACGCCCTTCAACAACAAAGAACTTACCAACGGTTGAACCGAGTAATGAGACCAAAGTTATTATTTCTAACCATCAGTGTACTGCATTACTGGACACTGGCTCATCAGTCTCAACCATAGAAAAATCATACTATGATGAACACTTTGCGTCAAATCATCCTATGTACACTTTGGATGAGTTGATACTTGGTGGACATACTCTACCCTACTTGGGATTCATCATAGTGAAAATACTTGTTCCTGGTGAAACATGTCAAAGTAAGAATATTTCCTGTGTTATTTTAATCGTACTTGATGTGTCCTACCACAGACTTGTGCCGGTATAACTAGAAATCAATGCTTTGGTGTCAGTGATGAAACAGTTAGAGTCAACATATGGCGTACGCTGTATGCAAAAGGCTGATCTGAACACATCATGACAGTTGGTTATTAGATGTCTCAATCTCCGTGCTAAAACACTCACCAGGAATGATGGCAAGTTATGTGTTATAAAGTCGGCATGATCAGATAAGATCACTTTACCGGGTAATACCACCATTACAGTTGTAGGATCGTTAGATAGAAACATAAATATAAACTGCATGGCAATGATACAACAGGTTTCTGGATCCAAATTGCCATCCGATGTTGAGATTGTACCAGGATTGGTAAGTTACGACAAACATTTACAAACTGTGAAGGTAAGTCTATCTAATCATTCAGCGAGTACATTAGTAATTTCCTCTAGATCTGTAATCTGTCAGTTACCGATTTGTGAGGTAAATGATCCAGATGATGATGATCTACCTGGATCTGACAATTGTGATGATTCATTGTCCGTGATGAATCAAATCAATTGGAGTGAAACTTCTCTCGATCCAGAACAACTGAATGAGGCAAAGCTATTTGTTTCTCAATGGACCGACATATTCTCGTCTAGTGATACAGACATAGGGCTAACTAGTATAGTCAGACGTCCTATAGATCTATATAATGATCATCCATTCAAACAACGTCACCGACACATACCCCGACGTTGTACGGTGAAGTTAAGAAACATCTTAAAGGCTTAACTTACCATCTCATACCCCCCAGGTGTTCTTATCTGATTTTTAAACTTTCATTTGCATACGAGGTACACCTATCGCGTCTTCGTCAAGTTTTCCCAAAATCCCGAGATCATAATTTAAAACTTTCAGCGAAGAAGTGTAAGTTCTTCCGTGACCGTGTAGGCCACATAGTATCTGCTGTTGGAATTGGGGCAGATCCAGAGAAGATAGACAAGATTACTACATGTCCTGAGCCACAGAATGTTGGTGAGTTTCGCTTCCTATTACAAGAAATTTGTGAAGAATGTTTCGAAAATTAAATGATTTTCTTAGAGGCAAGGTGACGAAGACCAAACACATAGGTAAATTGAAGATGAAGACAAGTGCCGATGATAAGGTCAAGTGGAAATGGGGAGAGCTTGAACGTGAGGCTTTTGAGGAGTTGAAACTGCATCTCACTACACCCCCAGTATTAGCTTATCTCGATTTTTAGAGACATTTCATTGTGCATACTGATGCCAGTGGATGTGGTCTTGGAGCTGTATTATACCAGAACAATGGAGGCAAGGAGAACGTGATTGCATATTCTTCCCGTGGACTCTCTAGGACAGAACGGAATTATAGTGCTCACAAGTTAGAATTATTGTGTCTCAAATGGTGCATCACTCAGACATTTTGCGACTACTTATACGGCAATCAGTTTGCCGTGTATACCGACAATAACCCATTAACATATGTCTTATCTTCAGCCTGTTTAGATGCCACAGGTCAAAGGTGGATTGCGGCACTAGCCTCTTTTAATTTCAATATCAAATACAGGAGTGGTCGCGAGAATACTGATACTGACATTTTGTCAAGGTTACCTGGGTTATCGTCAGATAGAGGCAGTTATCAAGAGGTAAGCCAGATGTGATGAAAGTATTGTGCAAATTTTTTATCCACCACCATATCCAGAGTCAATGTCCTTAACAGATTCTGATGCATTGCAGTCTACAAGTGATTTGACCTAGATGTCATGAATCCGAGAGAATGGCGTATCCGTCAGAGAGAAGCCCCGATAATTGGAGTTTTCCTTATGTCTGTAACCCAGAGGTCTAAACCAGGTATGACAGATGCCTAGTCCGATGATGCTAAGTATTTACTTAAGGAATTTGATCATCTTGTAATACGCAGTGGTGTTTTGTATAGATCAGTCGTGGTTAACAGCGAAGCACGACTTCAACTGGTCCTTCCGAGTAAATGGCGTAATTATGCTATGCGTGGAACGGGCTTACTGAAAGACTAAATAGGACATTGCTAAGTATGTTGAGTACTCTAGACCCAATCCCGAAAACCCGATTGGAAGTCATATATTTCGCCCCTGGTGCATCCGTATAATTGCACTAGACATGAGAGCACTAATTATTCGCCATACCAACTCATGTTTGGTCGACAACCAAGACTCGCCATATATGTTGTATTGGGTTTAGCGTTACCTGGATCAGCAGAGAGTAACTATTCAAAATACGTGGAAGGTCTAAAGAAGAAATTGAGCAAGGCATATGAACTAGCCAATGAAAAGTCCAGGAAAGCGAAGTTTCGTCAGAAAAAGTATTTTGACATGAAATCTAGGTGTGCTGTGATATCACCTGGCGACCGTGAATTGGTCAAGGTTGTCGTATTCTAAGGTAAGCATAAAATAGCCGATAAGTGGGAAAAGAACCCCTATATAGTCATAAGTCAGCCTTTAATTTGGACATTCCTGTATATAAAGTGCAGAGGGAAGATGGCTTTGGCAAGGTACGTATTTTACACCGTAACCTATTGTTGCCGATAGGTAGTCTCCCTATGTGTGAAGGAACTCGTAAAGGTAGTAAACCTGTAACCAGCACACAAGCTGTTGGATCAACGCCAGGTAAATCTATCTATGAGGACATAGAAGAGTCTGGGTGGGAGGAGGAAAGTCTCAGTGACTCAGATTCTGAAGTGGAATTCCGTCACCAAAATCCAGAGTTTGTAGAACATTCGGACCATGATGGCAACCAACCAGTTGCTGAACAAAGTATTGAAGATTATGTAGGATCTGACCAGGAATACGATGGTGGCACAGCCTCAGAGGTAAGTGATCATAGTAATGACTCTGAAGCCAATTATGAGATTCCACAGTTTCCACCACCTGTAGTTGCAAGACCTGTTGCACGGACGTGGAATCTGTCTCTACACCAAGTTCAGCGGAGTAGTCGAAAAACAAATTTCCAGATACATATAAGGATTATGCAGTCAATATGTCACAGGTAGAGCCAGAGTGGGGTCAAAGGACTAGATTTCTTCAATTGCTAGCTAATCAGGATAAATTTGGTGACATGAAAGACGAAATTTTCAAGACTCTCCTTCAGGTTGTTTTGAAATAACCACTTAGTTATATATATTTTTACGTGTGTTAAGTCATTGATACAAAATGGCTAGACGCCTTTTATTCCTGTGGGAAGTATGTAACACACATCTACAGTGGGTTACTATAGTTATGTCCAGCACTGTATTTTATTTAATTAAGTAATTAAGCACATGGTGGCAGTACTACCTGGCGTGTCACCATATTCCAGTGTTCATTGCCCCGTCTCATGGTCAGTTTGGTTAGTACAGGCAACTAGCACGCAGCCATAGTTGTGACAGTGGAACACAAGATATTTGCTCCAACCAGCAAATGCAGGTAACTTAACTATAAACTTATTACTTCTACATCTAGCTGTTTATAACACAATACTATTAAAGTTTATGATACCAATTAGCAATAATATTGATTTCTGAGCATTTGACCCAGTTGAATGGCACTGGCATGCAACCTTGGTTTGACCCTCGAGGCAAAATCCTGCTGTTGATCCATAATTATATTTAGTAAAGTAGAATGTTTCAACATACACTCCCAGTGTGTTGTCCATGTATTCACCATACAAATTTGGTTATTTTTATATCTATTCCGACTATTTCCACAATTTAGGTCTGACGTTCTGTACAGTGTGGCAACCGTGTTTAGATTATGTCAACTCCTGGATTCATCATCTTGGGTAATTGCAATTTAGTAATATTGTTACAATAGTATATATTACATATATACCGTGTCGGATTAACATTTGAATAAAAAAAATTATTACATAATTCATCATATTGATATTATACTAGTCATTTTAGAATGGACAGCATTGTTTAGTCGGATTTAACAAATAACTGATTTATCAAATTAGTCGCTCAAAGTTCAAGTACCTATTGTTTTCTCAAGTGAAATATTGATTAATTATGGAACGGTTTGACTACGTATTCTGATGTATCTGTTATTGTTATCCAATCTTATCTAAAGCCGTGATATGTACATATCTAAATCATTCTTTTTTATTATATGTTTTCAGGGTTTCTTCCTTTCTTTGTTTATGTATTTGTTTATGTTAATAAATCATCCCATCATTACGGCGGTCGACCTTGATTTCTGCGTGAATGTGACGACTGTTACATAAGGTCTTTCACACTAACCGTGTGTTTTTAGATACAAACTGAAGGTCAACATTAAACAACTGTATTACTTATAATTATAACAATAATAGTAATATATGACATTTATATAGCGCCCTATTCAGCTAGATAGCTACTCTAACGCGATTTACAGTGTTATTATCCCTGACTCAGACCTGTTCCAATCTCGCGCATATCTCAACCCCAAGAGAGCATGCAACGCATGCTGCCACTATATGCTCAAAGCGTTAATCAAACACATATCTACCACGTCATGTCAGGTTCTCGAATCCGCGATCCTTCGGCTACGAGTCCTACGCTCTAACTAACTACGCTTTCACGGCTGGAGTTGGTATTAAGAAAACATCCTTCATTACTGATGTCGTTCTTGGTGGCTATATCACGTGATACCCATCTACGGCTGAGGCCCTCATAATTTGATTACTAGTAGAAGGTTATAACCAGACTATGGTAAATATTATGATATCCATACCATGTATTGGTTTTACTGCCTCTAATCTGAACACATGAAGTTGATCAATCAACATATCATTGACGGCTATAAAGAGTAAGATGTTCGTCGATAATTGAGCTGCTCTTTGTTGTCACATCTAAATAGCCGAGTATTTGGTGAATGATTGTTATCGCGATTGAAGTCATGTATTCTTACTAATGTAGTTCCATCTATTGTATTTAACTGTGCATGTTATATGTGTACCCTTTACACCAGTAAACACTCCGTATCATTCATTTAATGTTCAGTAACAACACCTTTAAAACGTTGTACCAATATATTGTATCTTTTAAGCGTAATTTTATAAGCCGTAACCCATCCAACTATCGGAATCTCAATTTGATCTAGTAAATAACTTTCACATTGTTCGACCTACTAGCAGTTATTATATGTAACTTATATTCCTTTGTGAAATGCACTTACTGAGGAAGAGGTCACGGCATCTACTGGAGGAATGAAACATAGAGTTGCCCTTTCGGTCAGTCATACATTGATTTTATGGAATCCATACTAAAGTGACGAATTACAGAATAGTGGAATACCATTTTTTACCTGAATACCTTTGAAGATGTGTCATCGTCAGCTTAAAATCAATCATTTTAGTAATATCAAGAACTGGCTTTTCAGACCAGAATGTGATAAATATATCATTAATGTTATCACTCTTGTATTATTACAACTATATCGGACTTATGCCACTGTATTGGTGTTCTAGTCATCTTAACAACAATAGGCTGATTATTATGATGTTACTGATATATATGTCTAGAGATATATCATTATTTATGCAATAATATCATTCATGGCCCGTTCGCCCAACGTTTGGGGACATCACATATGATATAGTATTACGTTAGAGAAGTTCAGATTTATATTTCAAATCCTTCTTATATATATATTTGGGTGATCTATTTCCCTATGGAGACATCCCCTAGACTATGTGTCAGAAGTGCAGCCAACATGCAGGCAATGGTACTTTGATAGGAAACTTCAGTGTGTGATTGCCGAAATCTCCCTTTGCAGATCACTCAGATTCCTTAATGCTTAATTAAAACTTAATTAAAGTGTTAGTTTAGCTATTTCAATTATTATATAAACTCCGCCTTGGCCGGTCCCAAGCCTGGATGAGAAAGAAGGAGGGTTGAGTATCGGACTAATACTCTGAACTCGTAAAAACGTTACTAGCGACAAAATCGTTGATAACAGAATCATCAACGGCCTATGGTCCAGGAGGAACGATGGGCCTAAGAGGCTATTAAATATTCAATAATATACGGCTATATACACACGATTTAAAATGAAGAACGCTCGTAATGCTTTATGCGGGATGTCATACACCCAACTTGATACTATATCCAAATCCCAACTTCGCTTCTAGCCGGGGTATATACAGATTACATTGATCTTAACACAATAAAGGATGTTAGAAGAAGATTTAAAAAATGACATTTGTACGCTAGAAATAACATACAAATGTAAACATTCTTGTTGTCTCCTTACCATATGGTATTTGTTTAGATGTTATTACTGACAAACAGCATCTAGTCCATCGAACAATAATTTTTATTATCAAATCGTTAAATTATATAATTTGATAGAAGTGGAATTTATAGTTTGAGGTGAAGGTGCCTGACATAATGATCATTTATTAACAGTTTGTTTCTTATCTCATCAGCGTGTTGTCGTATATTATTCATAATAAAATCTAAATAAACTAACACTAATTATATTACCTGTAAGACATTATTAAAAACATTTAAAAAGAAAACAATTAACTTAAGTTTGTGATCTAAAAATATAAAATATAGCTATTAATTTATATACTGTATATAAGCCATAAAGCTTTAAAGTTTTTAAAATTCTTCTTAAAATGTATGTGAGGAATAAACTAATAGTTACTTATGACGATGGCAGTTAGAATTAGTAATATGTGATATAACATTTTGTCTATTCCATGTTCATGTCATATAGCATGCCATTCTATGTTTTCACTACTTCATTACTTCTGATTATGCCATGGCAAGTTACAAATTTGGAAAGAGACTCGTAATTGTTGTGGCTGAAAAATGGTAAACACCGTATCAGTCTGGTTACCAGACGAAATGCATGGTCAAAACCTTTATGGAAAGTTGCAGATTTTATTTCTGCATCTACGTCGTGACAATATTGAACACTTTTACAACGGAACGTAGCCATTAACAGTATTTGGAGGCCACCTGAACGTTTACAACGCTCTTTATCAGTTCGAAATATAATACAAATTTGCTTAATGTCATAATATGTCATTTAAGTTATCTAATTTTGAAAGGAACCCCCTCACACCTGACAATATCAGCATTGTTATACTGTTACAATTATATAGGTCTTATCTTGTACACAATATTTCCAATTGGGTTTCATATCATAAATTAAAGTTAAACATTTCAGATGAAAGTTTGGCTTAAGACCAAATAACTAAATACCACTTTTAAAAGGACGAATATTCATATGCATATTTCGGTGCACTGCCTTTAGTAAATTAATAGATTACGAAGCAATATATTTCATGGTAGGTCAATTATTTTACTCTAGCCAGTTTTATTTAATAATAATACGGTGTCGTTGTCATATTTTGGAAATATTATCGCAATGAGAGGTCTACAATTCATAATGTTTTGAATGTCGTGATTACGGTGAGCTATATCAGAAGGTGAAAGGTTGAGTGGTTTCTTAGTGATCAGTGCTAGTCTCACCTGGGACATCGATTATATTACCTATTTCTGTAATTATTGAGAATACAAAACTGATGAGAATAGTGAAGGATTGTGAATAAAAAACATGATTAAACGTTCTAGGGATGAGCTTTTACCAATCATGTTGCCCATGTTATGAAAAATATGTTTAGCGTAATTTGCTATATCCTACCCTATCTGAATGTATTCTGTCGTCAGCTGTTCATTTATCAACAATGGTTCACAATGGTCCATGTAATAGTCACACTGAATCAATATTCCAATTCGCTGCTATACTTAAAGTTGCAAACCTATGAGGGTACAAATTTACCTTTTTATATACGACTAATGCAAAAGCGGACCGCCGCCTTTATTCGGTTCGGTATTTCAGTTCAATCACGATGTCTTCCAAATACCTAGAAACCGTATGTTGATTTTGTAAATGATATACCATCCCATAATGCGCAAAAGTCAAATATGAAATCTCGGCACATCAAATGTTTCCCAACTAGCGTTAAATGGTCTATTTACTGGTGCAATAACAACAAGTAATATCTAAGCCAGTGTAGACATATATAGGTTAACTTACTCACAATATGGAATACATTCTAGTCTGGTCAAAATATAGTTTGTATCTGAAGTCAAATATTCCATACAAGTTGTAACAAAGGAATAAGAATTGACAATGATTATCCTTAAGATGAAACTAGATATGTCTGGATACTGATGTGACTAGTTCTTTCTAATTAATGTATTTGTCGGAAATAACCCTAAAAGGTAACACTACTCCAACATGGCCTGATGATGCTGATGTAATCAAACTAATTGTTATCAGGTAATTTACAGCGAGTATTGAACACAATAGTATCGTTGAATCATTGAACGTCAGTGATAAAATTGAACAAATATTTCAAAATGAATAAGCCAATTAAGAAGACAGTGAATAACCCAAATATAAGGTCTGGAACATCATATAGAGATCCTACCTCGTCCTATTGTGAATGTTATAGCTGATGATAGATGGATTCGAAGATCACGATTCCCGAAGAGATAAAGTGTCATCGCAAACCTACAAAGGATACCAACGAAACATATGAATTAGATAACAATATTATCCTAGAAAGGATATAAATAATAGCTTTACAAATGTCAGTTTCAGATCTAGCTACTTATCTGATTTTATTTTATCTTAACAATCACTTTAATTAATGTTTGTAACTCATTTCTAGAGAGTGCGGGTATTAGATATTGTCCTTCTATTGATTTCATAGTATATCAGGTCTCAACAAAACACTGCGTACTTAGGGAATATTTTACTTGTCAGGATTCTGTAGCAAGAAGCAGGTATTTGGTTTTATCTAATTAATGCCAACTTAATTAAGCTGACGATCTATAAACATTTCTGAATTAATTAACATTAATTATCACGTTAATTAGATAACTTTATTTCTCGTAATCAGCCATTTAGTAACTGCGATAAACCAAAAATTAAGCCAGATTTAGAATCCTTCGCTTATTGATAAACCTATATACTGCATGTTGTTTCCCGTAATTTATTATCCCCTTGGGTTTAAAAATAATCCACCGATGATGTGCATCTTAATCGGTATCCGCAGATCAGCATTCACTAACACAAATTAACAAAATGGGTTTGATTGTTCTTCTGAGATAAACGAAATCCCATAAAAACATAATTGTATATCTCTACTTTGGGGCTTCGTTTTTAATATATTTTAATGAGTCTTGTTACGTAAGGGACGTTGGTATACTTGTGTTATCTTGAATGTTTAATGATGGATAACGGGCGCTGTCGTTTTAATTTGTCTTTAATTAAGAAATTTGCTAATGACATTAAATAAATATTTATTTATTCGTTTGCTCAATATTGGAATCTTATATAACTAATTATATATATATATATATATATATATATGTGTATATAGTGTGTGTGTGTGTGTGTGTGTGTGTGTGTGTGTGTGTGTGTGTGTGTGTGTGTGTGTATAATATAGATGTTTCATCTATATAAAAAAATAAGACACATTTTATTTTATAACGTATGTTAAAAAAGTATAATCGTAATAACATTTGTATGGATATGCAATATAATATAACTACAAACGGTTATTTAGATACTAATACTTATTTATTTCAATCAAAGAATGACTTTCTTGTAATTTACACCATTAAACCCGAACACCAACAAGAACACTAATCTATACTTTTTAGTTAGTCTCGGTGACTTATAAATGGGTCCACCCACCCACGTTTCAATCTTGACAAATATGCAATACCACCGTGAAGCAGAAATAGATATGTACAATAATCGTATTACTATTACAAGGTGTCTTATTTGACACCATATCTTAAGGTATGCAGAAACTTCCTGTTTTCAACGATAATTGAAAAAGCAAAAAGCAGTATTTGAGAAAATAGTTTGCAGTTCAAAAAGAAGCCTCTATGTGCTAACATTAATGGTGCTTACCGTACCATCATGCTGAGCACGAATAACAGAAAATGGTATTTTATAAACAACACGGACAAAGATCAGACAAGTCATGATTCGCAGTTAGTACCAAATTCTTCCATCCAAAACTAAGCACTAATATGCGTTATCAACGCAACACGCACCAGTCACAGTTATGAGTTCATTCAGTCTTCCTATAGACGGGGCCAACTGACTAAGTTAAAAATGAAATCGATTGTTTCTAGTGTATGCGTGAGTGCCTGTATGTATGTATGTGTATATGTGTGTGTATGTGTATGAATATATTCATGTATGTATGTGTGTGTATGTGCGTGTATGAGTGAGTGTGTGTATGTGCGCGTATATATATATATATATATATATATGTGTGTGTATGTGTGTATTTGTATATATATATATATATATATATATATATATATATATATATATGTGTGTGTGTGTGTGTGTGTGTGTGTGTGTGTGTGTGTGTGTGTGTGTGTGTGTGTGTGTGTGTGTGTGTGTGTGTGTGTGTGTGTGTGAGTACATAGTAAGAGGCAACAGGCACAGAGCATCAACATATCTAAACATCCTTCGAAACCTACCTCCATAAATCTAAATACAACTATACATACATTAATCTAAAAATAAAATGTTCCATACCTCCACATATTGATAATGTGTGCGTATACCTAAGCATGTGTCTGGTCTACTCATCAGCCTGTGGGAACCAGCTAATTCGCTTTTCGTACGCGACAAATATGTCACGCCCACAGGAAAGCGGCTACATGCAGGCTACGTACAAAAAGCGGAAGCACGTAAAAAACATACCATTTGATACCACAGCTCGCAACAAACAACACGTGCGTGTGGTTCAATGGTGACTTGCTACATACATATCATAACTATTTTGACACCACAGTTTACATTCAACAGTAATTTTCTGTGGTCCAAAAGAAACCTGTATATAAAGCATTTCGACACCTCAGATGCTGACCTCAGCTTTATTCTGGGTTCGAATAACTAAATATGTTACATATAATAAAGGCGTGGGCTCAGATTTTCGTGATGTTTATAATTCTTTCAGAATTATGATCAAAGGACTACTACCTAAATATAATTTTTTAAATATATTAGTACATATATAACGCAGCTATAACTGGAAATAAAGCATATATATCAGTACATATAATATATATTATGATAATAATTCTAATACCTCCGACAATAGCAGAAATAATGTTGTGGGTGTGTACGTGTGTAACTGGAAACCCAATGATTCTTTCCGATGTTACGCTGAACAAAAGCGTAAGTCTGATTCACGTTGATGGATTCTACTTATTCACAAAACTATTCAAAATCAAAGTGCATCTAATCATCCAGACTACATACTTTAGCCTTTGCTTATTATACCACGGTTGCAATTGATGCCCCAGTTGCACCTTATATGCACGGACACAGGTGTACATTTGTTTGCATGCGTTGGAACGAAGGCACGAGATCCCAATCTCGCAATAATTTCTTCCAGTATATATTTCCGGTTCTTTTTGTATGATCTCCTGCTCGAAATTCAATAGTTCCCTCTAGTTACTGATTGTAGTGTTCTGGATCATGGTACATCAATGACTGACTAGTGCTGCTTTCGTTGAGTGCTGACCTTAAAATCAAATTCAACGAATTGTATTCGTTGCTCTTTCGTGAATATTTCCTAAGAGATTTTCAAAATTAAAACTAAATATATATATATATATATATATATATATATATATATATATATATATATATATATATATAGAAATGTATTATTACATTCCTAAATGCAGACAAATTTGTCTCCCTGTATATGCTATTGCCAAACAACTAAAGAATATTATATTTAACCGAATATGTGAAAATAGGGTGACAGACAGTATATTTTTGTATATTCATCTTCAGCAGTTTGTAATCATATACCGCCATAGTGTCTCTTATGAGTATCTCACACACATTCATCATGTTAAACACCGACAAGTTTAATATACATGAACGAATATTTTGCTATATACATATATTACGTGTGTATTTATTCACGCACATTTATTGCTAGTTCATACGTAGTGTGTAACGTTGAATATAGATAAATCAATCCAAATAGTAATATCAAGGCATAACTCATTCAAGCATTGACAAATACATAATTAGTAATGTGATATTAAACTGTAAAAGAAACGCTTTTAAACAATACAGTTATAACAAAATATAGCAGTAAGGTTACCCAATTTACTAAACATTTATTATGTATAAGGAATCACATATACAACCATTTGTACTCGATAAATATTTATTCCTATAGTAAGGAGTTCTGTAAGGCTTTCTTTATTCAGTTAGAGTAGCTTTGATATGTTTCTTTGTATTTTTCTGCTTACTTTTGGAGCCTTTAATATTTAATTAAATATCAACGGTGTCCATTTGATCGGTGTTTTTTATTTAGTTTTTGGCGGTTTTCTCTCACTGCGCAAGTATGTGTCTGGTGTATGTTTTAGGAAACATATATAGTGAAACTTGCTCAGAACATTAGCATCTAAACCACCTTTGAGACCTAGACCGCCATAAATCTATACATAAATAAAATTATGCATACATGAATCAAAATATAAAATACTGTCCACCTCCACATATCTATTCATACGTATACCTACCTATCCATGTGTCCGGTCTACTCATTAGCCTGTGGGGCCTAGCTAATCAAATATGTCACGCCCTCTGGGAAACGGCTACATGCAGGCTACGTACAAAAGCGGATCACGTAAAAATATACAATTTGATACCACAGCTCGCAGTAAACAATACATATGTGTGGTTTGATCTTCCTTTACGAAATATTTCATACCAATTATGAACGTCAAAGGCGTCTATTTTGTTGTCGTTTTATATTTGGCTTTTGGTGTTTTTTCTCTCACTGTCCATGTGTACGCGTGTGTGAGTGTGTGCATTCGTGGATGCGTGTGCGCGTGTGTACTACCTACTTCTATATCGGTCCGTCCCCTGAAGATTAGTATTCGAAAGATTCCACACGAGATCTAACAAAGGAATAGATCACCGCTAGAAAAGTAAGCCGCTCCGTATATTGAGGCGACGTGTTTATTCAAGCTAACAACCCATTCGAATGGGCCATTGGTAATTAAACTGGGCTGTATACTCCCAGCTAGTGGGTTCCAATATCACTCATATCGGTGTTTGGTGGATCTATTCTCCTTGGAAGACATCCATCGACTATAAGTCCCAGGTGTGAACAGTACCGACGCAAAACAATTACCGACGCACCTCATTCACGTTAAAATATTGGTCGTAAATAAGGGCCAGATAATATAATATGGCCCATATTGGTGTTTTTGATGATGAGGGGGATCATAATGTGTTGGGTAGAAAATGTGGAAACGAAGTCAATGCGTTATTAGAAAGTTGTATCAAAGACGAAAGTTTTTTAATTAAAACACCTTTTAGCATCAACAGACAACGTGTTATTGAAGCCCAAATGACATAATTGGCTAATTGAGGTCAAATGATGACACCGATATAATCGTTAAAACAAAAACTAAAATACAATTAATAATATGATCTATTTAGACAATCGGACCAGGAATGTCATTGGTAGAATGTCTTGCTAGACATTCTGAGGCAGGATTTAATAGATCCTAATACCTCAAAAAAGGGCATTGAATAATTGGAACGGTAGAGAGGGTGACAAACAGACACACGAATTAGATAACAATGTGATTTTGGAATGGTTGTCAAAGATATGTTGGAAACAAAATGGCCCTAAGCATTTCAGTGTCCCACTGAATCCTTCTTTCATTCAAAAGTGGATGTCTCAGCACCACTCTGCATTTTCTAGAGTTACCTAATCTTGATTAACATGTTAATTAGACAACTGGACACTGATGCGAATAATTGAAGGTGACAGCTTTGTCTAACGACATGTTGCTCCTCATATATTTTGATGTACTCATATTACAAAATTAAAAAGATGGCAGCTTTATCCTGGCACGGGCTTGTCTAACTAGACGTTCGTTAACGTGGTTTGTTATCTACTTTTTGGGCAACAATCATGAGAATACTTCCAATATTTGCGTCTTAATCAGTGTGTGATGGCCAACATCCATTAACAATAATGGATACGATTGTTTACACCACACCAAGATTCGCCTTAAACAACAACAATTTATAAGTTATGTAGTGTTATGATGAGATTTATAAATTAGTCGCAGTGTTTTCTTCTATATCGGAGTGTCATTTCTTCGTATATTCAATATTTAGTGATGAATTATGTCACGGTCTGGTTTTAATTATGTATGCTACAAAATTTCCTTGATATTAATTATATATTCATTAAATGATCATTGTTATAGCCGGGTTCTGACCGTAGTAATTTGTTACACGTGGTTTTACTTATTGGAACTTGATTAGCTTATTGAAAAGTAGAAGTTATTTAATTATTGTTTCATTATTGTTATTATCTATAAAGTGATTTGTCAATATTAAATACACAATCGATTTGTAAAGAATGTCATGCATGAAATATTATGTTTAAGAACAACACACACGAACACACACACGCACACACACGCACACACACGCACACACACGCCCACACATACACACACGCACACACACACACACACATATATATATATATATATATATATATAATATCCTAGAAAAGAACCGATCACCTAGTTCAGGGGTTGGGCAAACTTAAAGTCCATGTACAATGCAAAATTCACCAAGAAATAATCGGATCAAGTGGAAACTTAGGAGGGATAAGCAAGTTTGAAAATTATGCTATTTGATGACGTAACATGTTCAAGGACTGAGTTCAAAAGAGGAAAAAACGCGAATCCCAGCCTGAGTTTTAACCCTAGGAACAGATAACAAGTGAAAACCAGATGTACGGAGTACTCTGGGCTTGGATGCTATAGAAAATACTAAATTGGATTAGAATGTTCTCCAAATGAAAGAATTTGATAAGCAACGGTAGAGATTTTTAAAAGATGCGAGATTGAACAGAGAACCAATGAAGAGATTTCAGGAGTGACAGAGAATGTGAAAATCTAGAAGACTGTGTGATAACCTTAACTAAGTAGTTATGAACACACTGAAGTTTTGGAATATCCTTAGATGCGATACTACAAACAAGAGAGTCCCAATAATCAAGCGAACTAGTAATGAGTGTTCTAAACTGAAAGAGAAATATAGCGACGAATATGGCGAAGGTAAAGAATATGGTACGAGCAGCAGCGGCATGTGAGAGAATTATATTTTCTGGAATTAAAATCGCTATCAAATGTTAAACCAAGATTACGTATAGTGTGTGATGCTATGATGCTATGATTTCGAATGTGCATAGGGAAGAATCGAGTAAGTTTGCTGCGTTGTCTGGATGTACATATAATAATCAAATAGATTTTGTTCGCATTGACCCTAAGTCTATTGTTTGTCATCCAGCCAGAGCTAACGCTGATAAAGTTATATAGCTGTGTTAAAGAGATGTATGTGTCTGCTGTGGATAAAGTTGTGTATACTTGGTTGTTACCTGCATATATATATGATTGTCTAATTTGTGATGAGAGCTTAGTTGGGTGTTTTACAGAATACATAGAAGCGGTCCAAGAACAGAGCGTTGGGGAACGCCGCCAAACAAGGGAAATGCCTTTGAAAAACATTTTCGTATTTTTGTTGAGTGACACTTATTTATGAAGAACGGGCGGGTCCAAGTGAGTGTTGTGCCTGATATGTCATACCAATTAGAGAGGCTATCTGGAAGAACAGAATAATCAATGGTGTCAAAAGCTACAGATAAATATAACAGTGTTAATGCTGTGACTTTTCCTGTGTTCATGTTAAGTGATGTGTCGTTGTAATCTTTCAGTAGAGCGGTTTCTGTAGAGTGAAGCAGACTGAAAAACATTAGACAAGTGATTAAGATTAAAGTTAAGGTTCAAACGACTGGATACGATTTTGTTTTTAATATTTCATATAGGTAAAGCCGGTTTCTTAAGAAGAGGGTTACATGGGCATGTTCAACATGAGAAAGGAAGACTCCACAGCTTAGTGATTAATTTATTATCTTTGTAATTGGATCAATTAGTGTACGAATACAATATATTAGCAGAAGCATAGGGGTGGGATCAGGTTCACCGGCTTTATCAAGGGATGATAAAATAGGCTTAGCAACTTCAGTAAGTGAAGCTGGTTTAAGCACTGTGTCAGGGTGATGTACAACTGAACAATCAATATTGCAACTGGAAGCACAACTTGGGAAGGAAGCGTGAATTAGGAAAATATTATCCTAGAACTGTCCGGAGAAGGAATTGTAGGTTGAATTAGTTGAATCATGATCGAGCAGAAAAACAGAAACCTTTCTATGGAGAGTCCTATTTATACAGTTCCAGAGTTGACGAGGATTGTCAGAGTTGTTGGAGATCATGTTTCTCTAACATACAGATTGAGCTTTATTCATGAGCCTATTACAGAAATGGCATTGTTTAGAATATCTAAACCTGTTAAGCTGTGTGCGTGATTTCCTCCATATGCGTTTTAAGTAGCGGCGACGTACTTTTGCCTTAATATTAGCAGGGACATCCAAGGTTCAGATGGTTTAAGTTTTACGTATTTAAAATGTAGTGTGGTATTGTTCACATAATTGTGACACATCAGCTTTAGGGGTCATCATAAGTTCAGATGTTACTATGCCATCATTAAATGCAAGAATTGTAATGTTATGAATATAACTATCAAGAATAGTACATTTAGAGTCAACTGGATTATGCTTAAATTGTATTTCTGCTATAAAGTGAAAGGATCCAATAAACCATATGTGGCAGTTAGTGTATGAATGTAGATAAGGTTTATGCCATATTATCCGGTGGTCAAGCCAGTGAACATGAATCTGTTTGGAGAAAGAAATGTGCTGCTTTATATCAAAAGTTGCTACGGTTTCATTAATTGTGGATTTAGTAGTAGAAGGTGTATCCAAATGAAGGTTGACATCACCAAGGATGACAAATTCAGGGTGAATGGTAACTTAGTTTTCTAGTAAAGATCAACAAGAAAGATGATGTTATTCCAGGAGGGCGATAGAGACTTGTAAATGTATCATAAGAAATTCCAATGCAGATAATGTCGAAACTAGAATATATCTGGGAAGATTGTGACTTTACTTCAACATGTATTGGATATCAAAAATCCAACACCACCAACCACGTCGTTCTGAGTGACGTGGTTGGTGATAAAAGGAATAATCAGGGGGCATATATCAGAAATAAAATGCAATCAGAAGTACAACACACACACACACACACACACACACACACACACACACACACACACATATATATATATATATATATATATATATATATATATATATAAACACCCACACAAGGGTAACCTAATTCTGAAAAACAAATACTTTCGATAACTTCAAAAGTTGTCTGAATTCAAAGTGAAGTTGTTTTCAATGTGTTCTTCATATTGTATTACAAATACGATATTTAGCCATGGTAATTTAACCATGAATTTAAAGACTTATGCTATTTGATATGTTTATGTTTTTATTTTTTAATATTCCTAACCTAGTGTGTTAGCAAATAGATGGTTTTCATTGGTTCACTAAACCATCCCACTTTGAACTAGACGAAACTCTGCAAGCAAACCAATCGTAAACCTTGCTATTATTATGAATTGTTTGTCGTCAATGGACTAAACGAATAAAAATAATGTTGAAGACGAGAAACGGGGGAGCACATTTTGTTGATTTAAAAATAAATAAAATTCGTATTATTTCAAGCAAGCCATTCACAGGGCAACAACCCAAATCTACAATGCTGTCATGTGGCGACTGGTTCACTCAACCATAAAAAATGAGAATATGAGAGGACGCGATGGCTATGTTTTTGAGTAACGCTTTGTGCCTATAATAGCCGCAGTTTGCTTTTCTTTAGAAATTATTGTAGACCTTTCCAAGATGAACTAGGCGACATTAATCTAATTCCAGTGTCTCATACGTTGTTACTCTCCAGGCACAAATCTGTTCAATACACAAGTAAATGCATCTGTTAGACAACAGATTAATTGCCATTGTTTATCCTTTTAAATAATGAAGGTTTAATCACATTGTAAATGGTTATCAATACCAATTCATTTCACTCTAAATCAAGTCATCAAGAATTAGAACATCCTAAACATCTACCTGGTGTAACCCAATCATAAATTATTCCTACGTGAGTTTATTCATTAAATGCTAAAGAGAAAACACTTGAGATGCTTTGTAAATATATGTCATCTGCGACATAATGAACCTAAATAAACCCTAGGTAAGCCATCAACTTGTAAATACTTCAAAATTAATTACGCACATACAAAACACTTATGATTTAACAACAACAACAACAATAATAATAATAATAATAATAATAATAATAATAATAATAATAATAATAATAATAATAATAACTACGTGAATATAGTAAGTATGACATTGACCTACACACCTCCAAGATATATCTTCAAATTCTAATGTAACCTGTTTCATCTCATCATAGATATTCCTTAGAAAGCTGACCGTTGACAATATATCATGCGATATCACAGACAAAGCTCAATAAGGGATTCAGTCACTCAATAATATATCATATACATAAAGAATTAAGCAACACTAAATTACATCACAAACTTACCGATAACCAGATTTATGATACAATAGATATACAAGAAACAAGAAGTCATTAAGCAATTGTTTTGATTTAGAACGTACATAATGTTGTTATTTTGACATAAAGATTCTCCATCAGCAATATTCACTGGTAACCAACGGCAGCACACTATAGGTAATTGTCTTCCATTGTGATAAACATGACTCCGGTTTTACATAATGATGTTTCTCTTCCAACATTGCTCCGTCCGAGCTTTATTTTCAATTACTCAGATTAAATCCTATATCAGGCAGGTTCCGACAATAAGGGTTTAATGAGTATGTTTCTGTTTTCGGAATTATCAACTTGACATTTCGTCCTGAAAATAACTGTCGTAATGCAATGAACAATTCAATTAATCAATAAATTCTCATTTTTATTCTTAATAAAGTCAAGTAAAATGGATTTCGTAAATGACAAGTCGAATGTTACGCCATGCAAACCGACAACAAATTATTGCTGGCTACACAAGGCTTATATATTAAAGATCAAATAACACAGAGACTCAACGAGATATTGACTTAACTAAACAAAATATGAAGCCACGATTTAGATGATAATAAAAATCGCTTACACGACTGGAATTATAAAGGAACTGACATTTAACTATTGCTGTGTGATCTAGGCTGAAACATCGAAGGACCAAAGGTAATGAAATTCGATGGAACGCTGGCTTTGGGAAAGAAAACTGAAATAAAGCCACTATTGGCGAAATAACTTAGAATCAAATATAGGAAGGGAAACCTATTTAAATTACTGAAGCCGTGAGTGGTGACACTTTAATTTAATCAACTGACACTTGAAGAATGAGATCTTTGTCATAACAACCAATTAAAGTAATAGACGCAATGTGTAAGTATTTTGTAAACAATGTTTAATTGTAATCCACAATCGAAAGCTACGAACGTTAAGCTGCATGTCCCAAGCAGTATTACTAATATGTACAATTTGATAAACTATCACATATCTGACGTGCATTTGTCAAATATAGATCTATACACCGCAGTACGTCATCTTGTTCTGTCAAATTAGGTATAAACAATTATGGTTGAGTGAACGAATGGTAAAAATATAGTCACTAGCGACTTAATAGATATGAATCGAGTACTTCCGGATTATTGCTGGACATATATCTTCTAAAATCAACGATAAATAGATATAATGTCTTAAACATTTAAGGCATATTATCATTACAGTTATCTTTGTTATGTTGTGATATATATATATTTATATATGTATATAGGGCGACTCCGTGGTCTAGTTGTTAGACCACAGATCACTACCACCCGTGTTCGAATCTCGGCGTGGGCATATCTGAAGGCTGTTTCGTCTTTGACTTCGCCTCATTACCTTTGGAGGTCGCTCGGCCATAAGTGGCCATAAAACATCATCATCATCATTATGTTTATTTATCATTCTATCCATCTAGCTTCCATCAATCCATTCACCTATCCATTGTTTTTCTCAACATATTATCACCTTTAATTGTCATCATAAAGCAAACTTTGAACTAAAAAAGGGCTGTATAATTTGTGACTTCCCACTGTGAAAACTCCTTTAATTAAGGGTACACTGGTTGACATAATGTAGATCTTTATGTAACTTCATAAGAATTTAAGATCTCCGGATTAACTGCATCTACGTGATGAATTATCATCGTATGAACACAATATTATTGTTTTGTTGTCCACGGTGAAGACTGATGTAAAACATTATAATGTCCATCAAATGAATTATATTCCTCAGATATTTCTGAATTTAATGCGATCAATATCAATGTATTCACCTGGTTATTGAGGCCACATAGTCAATTTGTATATTCCGTACTATCGTAATTTATTCGGGGGCACTATAATGTCCAATGCCGATATAGGCCATTTCTCCAGCGGACAATATATCCCTATGCCTCGGTTTGTAGGCATCCAACAATTCACTAACTAAAACACAATATATGAAGAATATTATCACAAATGCACACTTATAGAAAGCTAACAGATGATCTACATAAAATATATTTATTAACAAACCCGCATAAAGTGTATTAATCTGAAAAATAGTATTAAAACTAACTTTGTACACGGCATACAAAATCAGACTACTTGATAAAAAGGGAGTATTTCATATATACATGCCAAATTTAACGGGAAATATTAGTGCGAGCTAAATTCTTAATTGTGGGAGGTTAGATGTAATCAAAAATAAACATTTTGGGTGGTGGGTCTATGAAAACAAATTAATTGTGGGTGAAGGGGTAAAAAAGGTTTCCCGCTACCCCTATTTCTGGAATATCCCTCACTAATTCGTGTATAATAACAATAATAATAATAATAATAATAATAATAATAATACTTTTTAATAATAAAAACATGTACGAATAAATATCCTAATCATTATGATTCAGTAAAAAGGGACCATATTGGGAATAAGATTCCACATTTTTATGTATTAACCCTGCTTCATCATGAAATACAATGAACTATAAACCATTAAATCGGTTAGTGAGTGAGATTCAGATTATCTTTGGCTTAATGCTTTCTTATGAAAACTAATTCGGAAAACATTTGAACTACCTAGGATATTTCAGAAGGGACCATCCTTTGAAACCCGAACTTGCTACACACCAATACTAATAATAATAATTCCCTCGCATTAACTCACTCGTGTAACGTAAATATTGCTACGACAACACGAAGTGACTTCCAGCTGCTATCTGATAAGAAGTAAGCTCTGTGTGCCAATGTAATTGAGGCTAGCAATACCAATGGCTTTTATCTTCACAGCATTAGCCACCTGACTATTAAGCTTAGGTTTATGTAATGCTGTCAAAGATACGCCAGTAAGCCAAGTTCAAAGAATAATATCAACCTGTAAAAAAGTCATTATCTTGGATAATAAAACTATTTCGTCACAGGTAAGAATATTTAGAAGTAATACTTTTTCTATTTTCAATCTAGTTTTACTATCCTCTACGCTATTTTTCTTCCTACTCCTGCTATTAATAATAAAAACTTCGTGTTAGCGTTGATCTATGCGTGATTAACATTTTTCAAAAGTTCCAAGGGAATAAACTCTAAACTAGTGTGTATTTTATGCAATAAAAACTCATCGAATCCAGAACTAATGATGCAAAGAATCATAGTAAATAGTATTCGTGAAACACAAAGTTCATATGACACTTAACGTACATGATGTAAAATTTGCTAATTTTTGAACAAATTTATAACATATTCAAATATTAAAAAGATAATTTATTTAATAACATTGTCAATTACCGATAACCTCAAACACAAAGGTGAGTGAGAATATATAATAATAGTAGTAGGTACAAACTATATATTAATACATATGATGAAAAGTGAAAACTTTTATAATAATAATAATAATAATAATAATAATATTTTATATAACACCTTATTCGACTTTATTTGCTCTAAGGTGCTTCTCAGTAAAAACATAATTAAAACATATTCTGATCTCATATAGCACTAATACATTTAATACATGATATTTAATGTTATGCGGCTTAATTTCACCAACTGGTTTTATATACATACAGTAATTCCGTGGATCTAAGACGAGTGAGTTATGTCGACGATCTAAAACGAGTGAGTTATGTCGACGAGGTACGACTTTAGCCAAGTGAAGGCCTTTTTCCTTCAATCCAAAGGAGAATTCTAAAAGATTCAGTAGAATCGTATGGTGGATTAACTTTGTAAATTATCAGAACCACTAAAATGTAAGTTAAACTTCTAAAATTAATTTAATTCGCGGTTTACTTAGTATTTAAAATATATTTATTATTTAAAATATTAGCACACACACACACACACACACACACACACACACAACAGAGAGAGAGAGAGAGAGAGAGAGAGAGAGAGAGAGAGAGAGAGAGAGAGAGAGAAACACACACAACCATACGGGCACCTCCGTGGCCCAGTTGGTAGGCCGTTGGACCACAGATCACTACCACCTCTGTTCGAATCTCGTTGTGGGCATATTTGAATGGTGTTTTATTTTTGATTTAACTAAATTACCTTTGGAGATCGCTCGACCCCTTTAAACTAACATGTACACAAAAGTGGCTGTAACACATCAATCACACACACACACATACACACATATATATATATATATATATATATATATGCGCACATACATAGACAGATATATAAATACACATATCCACATGCACTTGCACATTCACATACAAACATACATTCCCAATATTTAAAGCCTGATCAGAAATATACATATGATAAAAACACCTCACCAATACTTCAGGTATGTGTTGATAACAAGTTATAAAGATTCCTGGGATTGTATGTGGTTATTGTGGACAACAGACAACTGATAGTGAGTCAGAGTTTTGAAACTTACGAATCTTAACTCAGGACTGGCGACCATAATTGATCACAAATTACAAAACCCTTTAATTGTATCTATTTTTGTAGTTTATGATCGTCACATACGGAAAGTTCAGTTCAGACGGTGATAGCTGATACTATATAGTGTCATCCTTCACCGCTTCAATTATTTAAATATACCTCACGTCATGTAATCGATCGTAATCTAATACTTCACATTTCCTTTCTTTCGAAAAGCCAACCTCCACTAAATCCTCTTATCCTTTGTCATTTGATCCGTCTGTTTGGCTAAGACGAGAATAGTTGCATTTCAGTTCCTAGAAAGGCTCTTAATGCGTATTTAATTATTTTGCGAATGTTTGCTCAATAGTTATGTCATTTATTTGTTTATTCTTTGTATCGGGTTAATTGTTTCTATAAAGAATTGTCGTTGTCGATGTGGCCCGGATAATAGATTTAATCTGAGAATATGAAAGCAAATCGATGACCGAACAATTTTGGAAACGTAAAACATAGGTTTAAAGTCGGAGTCAAATTCACCATGGTATTGTCATATCTGATAATCTAAATTTTATTATCGTAGTAGAAGACGAAAACCTTTATATTAGATGAAGAAGGTTTACGTCAAAATAATATAATTATAATTTTATAGCTTATATACCAAGTAATTACTGAATCACATATAGCTTGATATTATCCTAGTATGTAGGTAATATCAAAAGAAAATATCATAAAACTGGCTCTCTATTATTTAGGGAAGCAATTTAGTGTCGTTTTATTCGATATGTATTATCTGTTGCTGAACGTCTACTATATCACCAAATAACAAGGTTATATTTGAATTTGATGATAAAACTTGAATCTCTTTAGTGCAGCTACTTACTTCACCCAAATATATTATATTGTAATAATAAGTATAATCATAATTATTATCACTATTATTATTTTATTATTAATATTAGTAGTAGTAGTAGTAGAAGAAGTATTATTATTAGTATTGTTATTATTATTATTATTATTATTATTATTATTATTATTATTATTATTATTATTATTATTGTATGTTCTAATTTTTTATATAAACAGTATTCACTCGATGCACTCTCATTACTCCAATTCTATCAAATAATGTCGCAATTAAACGTTTACGGTCGTTTTGTTTCCATCTCTTTAAGAATTGTTTCGTCTAAGAAGGTTATAGGTGTAGTTGTGCCATTTCAAATACAGCCATAACACTGTCAATATGAAGCCCTCAATAATACGATAAAGGTAGCTAAGTGATATAACAAGGCAAGGGTTCTAAAGGGTGAGAACGTCCTTTACGTGTTATATGAATTATCTCTCCAGTATTATCAATAAAGGTCGGTATCTATGATATGGCGCGGTGTATTTCTTGTTTTTCTTCTTGCCATTGATGAGACGATTAAGCTTATCACATTAAAACACTGTCACTTAATATAAACTTACTTGACCTAAATAGATGTATTAGATTACCATCTTGGTTTATGTAACCAAGTAAAATAATTAATAACATAAGTATGGAGGGATTTATGATGTTGATGATGATGATGATTATGATGATGACAACGATGATGACGATGATGATGATAATAATGATAATAACACAGCCTCCTGCAATGGTACCTGACTGGATGACCTGACTTTTGGGAATGACTTTCTAATGGATACCAGTTCACACAAGTATTCAGGTGTCATATGATTTAGATAGTTATAAGTTATTAATACAATCTTGAAATGGATTCACTGTCTAACAGATAGCTTGAAGAATTGGGGTCATATGATCACATTTATGAGTATTTGTCACAATGCGAGCTGTATTATTCTTAATTCGCTGAATGCTATTAGTATCATAATCAGATATGCCATATAATACGGTGTTACAAGAACCTATACGAGATGTAGCAAAGGCATAGACCACAAGTGAATCTTGTCTCAAGACTGTTTTTAAATAGTGGATGTTGTGAAGATGATATTATGTGGTATGTTCATATATGTTAATCCATTTCTGAAAAATAAGCCGTGGACTTGTTACTGACCTATTAGTCGTAATCGCAGATAAACTCATCTGTAATGCAGGTGTATTTTAACCTAGAGAAAAGTACGTAATGGTAAACTGTATTATATCCACTAGACAGGTCCAGAAGAACAAGTAATACTGGCTTATCTTGATTATTTGACATCATAATATAAATATTCACCCGAACCAAGGCTGTTTCGGTGATGTGATAACTTTTAAATGCAGACTATACTGATTATTTAAGGTTATTATTGAATAAATATTTGTTTAGATGGAAAGCAAATGTCCTTTCTATAACTTTAGATAAAATTTTAAAATTTTAAACAGGTCTGTAATTGTTTCGAATATTACAGTCACTACCATACTTTGTTTATTAATGGTTTTATAAGGGCAGCTTTCGTA
>JAODUP010001144.1:107500-126180 GCA_025642065.1 Paralvinella palmiformis | reverse complement strand
AAATTTAAATTATTTTTTTAAATTAAAAAATTCTCATACATTTAAACATACATACATACATACATAGACACACACACAAACACATACCAGCATGGATGTACACGCATACATACACGTAAATAGACATACATTAACCTACACCAACTCCTGTATAATCAGAGAGAGAGGGGGTATGGAGAGAAAGTGGGGAACACACACACACACACACACACACACACAAACACTAATACATACATGAATACAAATACACATACACACGTCCATGCATACATACATATACGCACATTAACGCACATACGTATACACGGACATGGCAACATACACATGAACAAACACACCCGTTTTCTTGGGTATCTGTTTTAACAGGGTGCCTCCTCATCTTTCCCAATCCTTCCCCACCCTCTGTCCAGTTTCCTATTTTTTGTGAGTTTAACTTCTAAAATGTCTATGCACACTAATCAATACGGATACATATATCACCGTGTGATACTAGAGTAATGTGTTATTTTACTACTTGATCTATGTGTTCCGTTTTGTTAAAAATATATATTTCATTGATCTAATAGACGAGATAAAGGATTATAATTATGGGTGAGGTCATTGTTATTGTCTCATCCTAAAATTGTATATACATATTTAATGGAATGTATTTAATATTCCATAATGCCTGTGTTGGATATTTGTTTGTTCATTTCACAGATTGCAATGAATCCACTTTAAATCATTTGGATATTAAGGACTGAATTTAAATTTGTAAAGCAAATGGTTACGAACTCGCTCATATGATATAAAAAACGGGATATAACTTTTTGGCAACGTTTATTTTATTATTATAAATAAAGTATATGTCTGTATACAACCTAAACATTCATGTGATACGTACCTCCCATTACCACTTATATGCATGAACACGGTAAAATAAATTGTCATGTCAAATATCCCACAATGCAATACCGTTGTGTAATATTCCCATAGATAGAAATTAGAAAATAAAAACATATTTCATTGATATTATATATAACGGTGATGGCAGAAATTGGTAGTGGCTAGTGAATCCTCTTGGGAAAGCATACTTAACCATAAATGTTTGTCTGTGTATACGATAGTTTGGATGAGACAATGAGAGTTTGTTTTTTGTATACTCGGGTAATGCCCCGGAACCTTCAATAGATATAATTTATTTCGTCCTTTATACATGGTATGCAGTACAATAATTTGTATTAGAAATATGAATAATGTCTACAAAATGAAACGGAACAGGGATAGAATCAACTAGTGCATATAAAATAAATTAAGTGTCATATATCGCTACAGCTTAGGTCCGTAGTCAATATTTTATCCCTTAACAAACACATTTCCTTTTCACCATTAGTTGCGCACTTCTCCTTATTTTCATATACGCTTCTGAAGTGTTGCTTATTCATCACTGAATATTCACTATATTCATCTTCACTTAATTTGGACAGCAAAAGTCTCCTATTAATCGATACAGGGGTTCGGCATATCTTACATAGACAAATAACACAGATGAGTAACAATATTTTCACTTTTGATGATTATTGGTAAAATGACATAAATCGAGACATCAGTTCGAGATTAGTACCATATCCTTCACATAAATGAATTAAAAGACTGCAATGTATTCTAACGGGGATATTCCATATCTACCTGATACAATTTCTCCATGAAACATACAAATGCTTAACATCATTGGAATCTAACTGCCACAGAGGTGATCCATAATAGCCGGTACAATACGTGCGAAACATAAAGGCACGGACATCAGCTGAATAAAAACCAAATTTTGCCATGACATAATTTGTTCTCCAAATCAAATCTCGCTTGACGTTCCGTATGGCAATAGAATTAACATTATCAATACCAACTGGGTGCCCACGATGAGTTGCTACCCTCTGAATATGTAGGGTGTCCCCGTTTAAACATAGCGGTACCATATTCTGGTATTTCCTTCTCTCATCATAGATTATAAGATGAGTCTTGCTCGAGGTAAACACAACGTCATATTCTTTACTAATATCTTCACAAACGCTAAGCATAATACTCATTGAACCTCTATTTTGAGACAACAAACATACATCGTCAGCAAATCCAAGACCTCCAAAAAACACATTGCCAATATAACATCCAACATTTGAAACTTTAAGCTTGTACAATAATTCATCCATATAAATACAAAATAATGTTGGGGAGAGTATCCCTCCTTGTTTCACACCATTAGAAATATTAAAACTATAACTATAGCATCCATTCCAGTTAACCATCAAAGACTGATTAGTGTATAAATAAGCCAAGAAACGTGCAATTAGTGAACATAAACCGCGTTTGATAAGCAATCTAAATAATTTAACATATTGGACTCTATCGAATGCACGTGATGCGTCCAACAGTACCAAGAAAACTGATCAGTCATTATTTGTGTAATAGTCAATAGTCAATTCCATCGGCTTTATGAGGTTTTAACCTCAGAACAGCATTTGTGACATCAATTAAATTGATACTGTGCGATGTTTTCCATGAACCAGTTCTACAGGAGCTGGCAATATATTTTCTCCAACTCATTACGTACCACATTCATATCGTTGACATCATATGATACACTATTATACGAGTGTTTGTACTTATTGGCAAATGTGTTGGTACTATCCTTATTCTCATGGGCATCATCAACAACATTTGGTAAACTGGAATGATTATTATTGATACGTTTCATTTAACACCAGAAATTGCGTTTTTCTCGGCTCCGTAGGGCAGTTGTCATTTTTGTAGCCCTCATATCAGATTGGTTTCGTTTAACTAATTTCACAGCCTGTTTATATTTAACATGAGTTGTACGCTTAATAGGAGAAATTAAACCATGATGCGGACATCCATTGTCAAGCCAAATACGGTGCCAAAAAATCGATTGATCCTTGAAATGCTTTACGTGATCATTACAGCCTGCTATTTTAGGCTTACTGGTGATTGGGATACATCTAGATGCAGCCTTTATACATGAAGCTATTATAGCACTATATTAATGTTAAATATCATCCGTGTTTTCTTTACAGAACATGTGCTTACAATGTACTGCACTTAACGGTATGTGAATCGTATTACGTAGTTTGCACAACACATGTTTATACGCTAGAATATCAATCTCATCGATTTTTTCCATCATACTTTCTTATTAAATACCCTTTCCTCAGTCAGGGAATATTGCACATTTAATTTAATGTTCATGACAATATGACTATGGTCCGACAAATGATCACCATCGTGTATCGCGAAATAACCACTAACATTTCCAGCGATACTATCAGACACAATAAACATAACAAGTTTTGACCTGCTGCCAGTGAAACTATTTTCGTATCTATACAGCACGTTATCTTCACCAAACTCAGAATATAATAAAATACCATCATGGGATAAATAATCCATGAGAGAGATAGTATGTAAGGAGTTAATACGAGTCAAATTGATATTAAAATCACCCCTAATGATAATGTTACATGTGTCTGGGTAATTATTGCGAATATGGCTAATTCTATTTAGTACATATAATTGAGCATGTTCCTGTTCATGTTCTGTGTCGCATGGCATATATACACTGAATATTAATACTTTGGTCAGATCGGGAAATTCCATAATAACAGAGCAACATCTGCTACTACCAACATCCACTGGTGTAAATTAACATTTCAAATGTTTACTGTACAGGATCGTGCAGCCGCCGTATGGTCAACCATGCAACAAGTTATTGGAATCCATACCACACGTCCCATGCACGTTTATATCATCCATGGAATGAACTAAGGAATTGAGATCATTCTCATACTAGCAATGTTATTGCATGATCGGTACATCAACATTCTGGGGAAGTGTTATCATATAATCAATACAGTTATCCCCATGACCTCTACTATTCCATGATGCAATTACAAAGTGTTTTGTGGTGGGTTTATTCCATCACAGTTATTAAGTGTTACTACCATTATTATCAGTCTGACTAAACTCTCTTGGCACATAGAACCTTCTAACACCTACACCAGTGTGCCAGAATTCTGGATCTAGTACTTTAGATAAATCAGATACAGTAATTTCAATTCTAAAACTGTTAAATATGGCATTTTTATTCGATACACGTTCAACTGACCTTACTTCGATACCATATGTGACAATATACTCTTTGGTGACATCATCCTGGATGTCTTTCTCGATTCGGTATACGAATATATCCCTGCTAGGTGCAGGTGCTCCTTTGAATCCTCCAGCGAACACGGTGCGAGTTCCGGTACTGGCTTAGGACGAGTCTTCTTAGGTTGTTTCCCCTGGTAACGGAATCCTTCATTGTACCCGCTCGGGTTACCTGATGCAACGAAGACAAGCGCACCTAAGACTGTTAAGGCCTTTAGTCGCACCAAAAATTGGATTTTGTTTGGCCATGTTAGTAGCACCAATAGATGCTGCGACTGGGCTCTCTATGTCGGCATCTGGTGGCCAAGATAGTCCAGAGACATGATGTAGGTTTCGTCTGACAAGAACCTCATTGCTATGTTACGGGCAGCCAGATTGGCATAGGTTGTGGGAGCATTTGCCTTCTCTTCGAGTTTAATAATTCTGGTTACATTGGCTGACAGCTCTATCTCTGCACTCTGGAACTTGTGTTCGAGAAGTCTCACTCTTTCACATATACAGATAGGGATTATGCTGGTTTGATCTTTGGAATTCGATTAAGTCCGAGTGGGTCTACGGCTATGCGGGGCAGCTTATTTACTGCATCTAAACCAGTTAAACCATCTATCATGTATTCCATCACTTTCTCACAAGATCGACGGTTGATCTTCGCTAGTAGAACTGTCTGATCACCAATCTCCCATAATATATTCTTGGCCTGGACTTCTATAATATGGATGAGTTAGGCAACATTTCTTTATATCCGCAGCTACATAATTGTTAATGGAGTTCACCATATATACTAACACCGAATTCAAGACTACAGATACATAGTTATCATCACCCTTGTGGTTAGTTGATTCTCTATCATTGTCTACAGCCTCAGTATTGGCTAAGTCATTGGATTCCCAGAAAGCACTGGCATTTCAATCTTAAAATCATTCAAAGCTATGCCATTATCAGGATCATTAATATACTCTCGAATGTCACACTTCGACCTCAATGAATGGGCCAACAAATACTTGACGCAGTTAAACACATCAGGGAATTTGTGATACAGGTTTTCTGAAAATTCATTAACCTGATTATGGCAAAGCCTCCAATCGACATAAATACCACATTGCCTTCCTTTGGCTACTGCATAGAACTGTTTTTCACAAGAACCAGTCATGCTGAATATGAATCAGTCACTTAGAACTCAAACTATGGCTCATTGAATAATAACTCATTGCTTGTGGCCACTAATTGAATGCAATAGTTTAGTTTCAAGTGACATAAATATATTTACTATTTCAATAATCAAGTACTTGATTTTTATTCTATTGGAATATTCCTTTGATAACATTTGTTAGAATATATATATATATATATATATATATATATATATATAATACATACGGCGAACTATATCTTCCTACTTAGGTCTGCAGTTGACTCAGATACAGATTGGTAGGAAGTAATAGTAATTAATTGCATGTTAGGAATTTGGCTAGTAGAGAAATGCCGATTTAACTGGAGAGCGTAAAGCGTAGATATTCTAACATGCATAATAGTGCCCATCATAAGGAAATAAATGCATAGCAATATTTGTGTCTTCATATAGAAATTCGAATACGTGAAACCTTATTTTTTTAAATCATGTATAACGTGCCATTATTGCAGATTAACTTCACTAATTCCATAAACATCACCCAAAAGAATAGTAAAGAGCTCAAAATAAGAATTTCATATTTTCAGACCCCACACACTATTAGCAAATCATTATGTCTCACAGATAATGACTTATAATTACTACATTCCATATATTTTGTTTGAATGCTTATATAGTATTCTATGCATACAGAATAGACAATAACTATAGTAACTCTAACTGTGTTACGTTGTTACATGAAAGTATTTTAATGTCAGTCTATGAAAACATAATTCAGTTTGTAGTTTAGTTAAATATCTAGTCATGAGATTCCTGATACCATGAAGTTTCTCTAAATGAGTGCTCTTTCGAGCAATTTTTCTTTTAGGTCTAACTTCATAAATTAAATTTCCAGAAAGTTAGGTGACTGTTCATAGAACATTTACTTATAACTAGATGCTATATTTTGAGATTATTCATCTTACATTTTATATATTTTATATATATATATATATATATATATATATATATATATATATATATATATATATATGTGTGTGTGTGTGTGTGTGTGTGTGTGTGTGTGTGTATAATCGTTAACCAAAATAGCTGTAATCGGTGCCACGTAGAATCATTAAGAACACCACAGGATGCCTCAAATTTATCAATTGCATCGCATCTGGATATATATGGGAACTCGGAAATCCTCAAAGTAAGTTAGTCAGACAATATTTTATGGACCAGCTTATTGATTGAAGTCATGTACCAATTCTGAACTATCATATGACTGCCTGTAAGTAGGTAGTTCCCTAACGCAGGTAATAGTGTTGAGAGTTTTTATTGTGTGTTGTTGAAGTAATATAAATGTACGGAAAAGATACTAGTACGGAGATTGTAGCTTAGTTATTATGGTTCGGATCCGACGTTCCTTAAATTTGTTATTGGTATTTCATCTTTTCCTTCGCCTTAATATATTTCACAACTCACCAATACGTTTAAGGATTGGACAGGAGTTTAGTTTGCATCATTGATCATCACTTTCTGGGTGCGATCTGCTAATTAAGTTCTGAGCCATGTAAGATTTGTTACTCCTATACTCAATCACGTATGGATGTGATGTGAGAGAATTTCATGATCTACAGTGTCAAAGGTTTCAGACGATTCATGCAGCACTAAGAATGGCACTTATTCCTATTCATATCACTAAGATTTCCTACATATAAAGCTCGATATCGTTTCTACGTACTGAAGTGACTCTGTAAATACCTTTAAAACAAAAGAAAGATTAGATAGCGGAGTATGAATTTTCAAGGCTGGAGATCTGAGCTAGATTTCTTCAACAAAGGGGTTTAAACTTCTTCCTTGTCAACGTTCTATTTCAAATAGATTTGTTCTCAATATTTAGTTACTAAAAGGGATAATCAAATGGAAACATTCCTTAAGAAATTCAGAATTTCGAGATACGTAGCTGGTCTAACCATATGAAGTAGAGGTTTTAGTGTCAGTCTTAAATCGAGACTTTGAACATCAGCAATTTCACTATACATTTCATGGCGGATTCTTTCACATTTTGCCCGGATTAACGTATTAAATCTTTCAGCAAGCTCAGTTTCTGAAGGATATGACTGAAGGGAGCAATCATCCCTTCTATCTAGGATTCTGTTCACAATCTAAAAGATAGTTTTCTGATGCAGACTGGATGATTTTATAATTGAAATAGTATATCTTATTTGCGTCCTTCATGTTTAATCGCTCGTGGTGGAATATCCGTCAGTGAACATCTAAGCGGGTATGTATATATATATATATATATATATATATATATATATATATATATATATATATATAAGAGAGAGAGAGAGAGAGAGAGAGAGAGATAGATAGATAGATAGATATATATACACAGAGAGTGAGAGAGAGAGATAGATAGAGAGAGAGAGAGAGAGAGAGAGATAGAGAGATAGATTGTGTAACCCAAAATAAATGCAATCGATGCCACGTAGAACTATTGTGTACGCCACAAGATGTATTCGTATAGATAGCTACCTTGGTAATGTCATAGCTTCAACATCATCGTATGTACACCTCGGGTCAATGTTTCAACGGTTTCATTGGTCCTACAGTAAAGGAGATAAATGCTTCTAGGTATAACAGGTCACAGTTTAGTCATGTCCTAGTCAATTTGTTTGTTTAATTTATTTAGATAATATTTCCCGGTTGTTTGTGAATTAATAATTTGTCTCATAATGAAGGAGGGTTTTCATGTGATTATCATAATTAAACACTCTGGAAAATAATTATATTGTTGTACTTAAGATTAAATCTAAAAGGGTTAGGAATAACAAATGTTAATCTTCTGAAATGAATACAATGACTATGTGACAGTGATATCATTGTATTTGTGCTTGACATGCCTTAATGATGTCCGGTTTAAAGAATAGCAAATACGTTTTGATCATAACATGGGCCCAATTCCGAATAACAGCCACAGGAATACGGTAACGAAAGTAAAAACAACAACTTCTTAATCGATATTTAGCTATAAATGCCATAATAAATACTAAGTGATTATTAGTGTTGTTATCTCTAATATAAATACCTATATTCACAATGGCACATGATACATCTGACGAGAGGTCACAGGATACTATGTCATTCATAACTCCAGAGTCGTGTCACTAATGCATATTTGACAAAGATTGTATAAGTATAAATATCCTTTCGTTCTACCAAGCAGTAACGAGTCCTGAATTATATCCGTTCAACCCAATATTATAGTCACGTGTAGATATACATTCACGAAGCCTTACTGGCATAGCTTATAGTTTATCTGAATCCTGGACAGGTAACTTGTTTTTATATAATTGAAGTAATTTATTGTTTGACGACATTGTAAGTATTTGCATTTCGTTGTTTGTTAAGATAACGAAATAGATGATAATGATCTATCTCTCTCTCTCTCTCTCTCTCTCTCTCTCTCTCTCTCTCTCTTAGCATTTAATATTCTTTTAAATCTTAGTCTTCTAGTGAATAGGTCAACTATTTTCTAATATTCATCTCGAGCTTGAGTGTCTGTTTATTGTGAATGTGTTGTAATTAATTCCCTTTAGTGCTATGACATGCATGTACTAGTAATACATATCGTTATTGAATTGTTGGGGTATAAATACTACACCTATTATGTATAATTCGGCAACTGTTTATTTCTACACCGGATTTATAGTAGTGTTGCAACATATCTACCGTTTCACAGGTGTCTTGTAATTAAAACCCGCCAGGTGTTTGGATTAGGTGATGTTGTTTATATGTGTTGGAATAAAATATCGTTTTTATTCTTATTATTATTAGCCAGTAGATGTTTCTCATCCGGTGACGATGAATGCATCAAATAGGGATCAACATTATTCAATTACTTTGGCGGATGAAACACGGGACGGCGATTGTAAACATAACACTGACTTAAGAGCCTGGTAGTAGGCTACATGTGTTTGTCATATATTGTATAGACTATTGTAACTCCCTGTTATATGAAATATCTGATCATAACACCAATCGCCTTCAGCGAATTCAGAATAGTGCAGCTCGCATAGTAACATATAGTCAAAATATGATTATACCGCCCAAATTCATCAAAGCCTACATTGACTACTTTTATTAGACAGCGTATCTATTTCAAGATGTTATTAATAACTTATAAATCTATTAATGATATGACGCCAGAATACCTATGTGAACTGGTGTCCATTAGAAAGTGATCCAGTCAGATACTATTGCAGGTGCTAGTGTCTCGGCTCAAGTGATATGGTGATAGTGCATTTAATGTAGCAGCCCACACTCTGTGCAATAGGTTACCGGCAGATATTAGAAATGCGTCGTCTTTTAAATATTTTGAATCTGTTTCACAGATAAATAATAATTATCTTTTAAATCTCTTATATGGTTTTTACAGACATATTACTTGGGGTATTATTGTATTGCATATTGTTAATACAGCACCTTTTAATGACTCCTATTATTTTATAAATTGATTTCTAATTACATACAAATCTTTAGCTGAAGAATCTGAGATGAATCATGATGACGGAGTGCTAATTCTGAAACAAGAAGTCGATTTCGCCTGGGACCTCATTAGTCAATATATAACCTAACAGTAATAGATAGTATATGATGTGTTGAGTGACCGCCGCTATACCTTATTAAGGTATAATAATAATAATAATAATAATAATAATGTGTACTTATTAAAGGGCCCTTATTACCAGGAGCCATACAAAGGCGCTTTACACTGATTCATCCAACTCCAAAGTTAATTCATCATGCTCAGAATAATCAAAATTACTTTTAAATATCCATAAATGGTTTCAATGAAATAGCCAATTATGCATGTCAGAACGTTATACAACTGATATATAACTACATAACACTGTACGTAAACCTTCAGACTGTGTCTTAGTTAACCTGGGGTATGTTGCACACATACATCACAGAGCCATTATGATAAATATAAGTCAGTTCAATTAAATATCTAAGATGCGTATAAAATGTCATCGCTAGCCCTTCTCAATCATGAATATGTTGTAAATATAAACACTCTAAGTTCCAAATTTTATAGCAAGTAGAGGTATTGTTAATAGTTATAACCACAGAAGACAGTATTTTGGAACATAATCTTGTCATGTTAATTACGAAAATCAACTCAGCAAGTATTTGTTATCAAGGTTCACATGTCACGTCATGAAGAAGGTATTAAATGATAGGAGAAAGTTGATTTCAATCGACATTGGATTCAGGCACTTTTCTGGTGAAACTCAGTCTGTCTGTCCACACTCATTTCTGAATCGATATCAAATTCAAAATCATGATGTTCTGTAAAGGGTATTCACGTACAAACCACTTCAGTCAAGTGAAATTTTATTATATTAGACATGATAGAATATCTCGGTTGGACATCATCAACTACCGTCAAGGACATTATATACTCAACGGGTGATGCAATTGTATAATCAATAAGTGAGAGTAATCGATAATTCTTAATTGGTTACATCCATTCACACATTATATTATCGGAATAGTTAACGAACGACAAGGATAAAGTGCAGAATACGTGAATTTTTAAGCTATTATCCCCTTTAATGGTAGAATAAGAAGCAATGTTTATATCAGCAGTTTAATTCTTCAAACGTGATTCATATCTAACATTAATTACCGGATAATGAGAATGTTCTGATATTTAAAGAATGCGTTATATAAAACAATATATATATATATATATATATATATATATATATATATATATATATATATATATATGCATACACACACACACACACACACACACAAACACACACACACACACACACACACATATATATATATATATATATATATATATATATATATACCCAGAGGATAAAAGTAATAGATTACCCCCAGTATATATGTTCATGCCGAAAAGTAGTTCGATCTAGTTAGAATGTCTTGCAATCACACACACAAAAATTTAAATTTGTTTTAAATAATCTTTATAGAATTAAATTTGGTAAAATAGTATCCTAGACTATCATTAATGTTTCAATGTCGTGATTTAATTTGAATACCAGCTAATGACTGTCACGTATCATACAATGTAACTATTGATTCTACGTAGAAACATTTTTAGATTAAGAACAACTTAAATATATTACCAATCTGCGACAAGGTACTAAGACTGGCCTGTTTCAATAGTGATGTATTGTTGATTTTACTTTAATGTCGTATTTTTTATACATAATTGATATATATATTTATTTTTGCTTAAAGTATAACCTCGTCGTCTGTAAATATCCATTGGCCTTCACTCAATTATGTTTAAAATACTCATTGCATAATACAGCAAATTCGGATTTAATTATATCACCTTGTAGAATAGCTTTAGTGTGTCTACACAAATTGTGGAATCTGGTAAAATGGAATGATCTCGTTAGAAATCGATTAACTTAGTGTTTGAAATTGGAGATACATCTGCGGGTAGGAATATTTAGTTTTGCCTAGAACGATGTCAGCATATTTGATACATCTTCCGACACTTAACAATTTGACGTAATATATTTAATGCGAATTATACAGGGCAAATCTCTAAATCGCGTGTAACGTGCCATGTATGTAGCAATGGCCACCTTTTTACTTAAACAAAATTAAGACAAAGTAGTTAAACATAGTGACAATATTGTCATGTTATCGAAAATAATTTGAAAAAGATTATATTCTTATACAGTTTAATTATTTCTGGAATTGCATTTAAGTCTGCGATGTCATAAATCTTAAACACACTAACTAGAAGAATTATATTTGAAACTTTAAAGGGCTTTCAGCTTTTCGTGCAGTATCGAGTATTGCTAATTATGGCTTTTTTATTTTTCGTATGTGCGCGTTTTTAAATCAGTATTACTGTTAGTGATTGGTAAAAAAACATATGTGACAGATGATACAAAGGTAGTTTCGCAAATCAACGTTGTTTATAGTTACTAACAAAATAATCTGATATTAGGTGTGTTTGGAAAGAAATCAACCTATCTTTTTATGAGATAATATCAATATATTGTCTAAACTATTGACATTTTTCAATGTTTTCCAGCGTGGTAATATGGAAATATGCTTTTAATTGTGTGATTGTTCCGGTTGTTGCGTTGCTGATAGCAGTGTTGATATTGAACGTAATGTTATTTAGTTACTATTTAGAACAGTTGCAAAGGTTAATACAAAATTGAAAATTTACTGGGATATCAAGAGTCAATTCAAATTTGTCAACAAATTAACAATATATGCACACTGAGGATAAATTAGTTTCACCATTCACAACAATGATTATGTCATTCTGCAGGGTTTTTTTTGGTACTGATATCGTCATCTACTTTTCCGATATTAACACTGATTATTGGCCCTATTTAATAGCGAATATAGACTGGTTCAGCTTCCAGGCACCTCAGAAAATGTGAAATTAAGAAGTCATCACCACTAAAATTGTATTATTAAACAACGGTAATCGAAATGTTCTCTGATGAACCACCATCTTGATTTGGTGTGTATTGTGGTATTTATAATAAAATACTTTATAAATGATATATGCTTATTTTATTATAAACATTTTAATTATCTGGTGATTCATCTAAGTTAAAAATTCCTATTGCAGTATTACGATGTCAATATAAGGTTCCAACCTCACCATTTTATATTTAATTGAACATTAAAGTTACAAATAGTTGATATTTAATCAGGTTTAATGACTTTTCACTTTATCCCCGTATTTAATTTGATATTCGGGAATTCATAGACGCATTAATCGGTGTTTATTTACAGTGCTAATAGATTGAAGGTTAACTATAACCGAATTCATAACTTTAAATTTGAGAGCGATACGGCAATTAATGTCAAGTCCCTTTGTCTATAGAATTGTTTCTGCCATCAGAAACATTATCGAGAATGATGAGCCCCTTTTAACCAGCCTTATGTTATATCTTAATCAATACCTAATTGGAAGACAAATCACCTCCTAATATCAGATATTTTGATTATTTGAACTCTTGTACGTTTAATAGCCTGTCATGTGTTACGTCATGTCACGCTTAATTATGAATGTACATAATAAACCCATGTACACGAAGAACATATGGGAAAATAATTAATCCTGGATTAAATAAAAATGAAATAATTAAGAGAACATATTATTTTAATATCATTGGATCACCTGATTTAATAAGCAGAATACTATCTGCAAAGCAGAAATAGATAAACTGTTATAAATCATAAATGACTTCAATGACACAATATCTTGTTATCCGAGCTTGCTGCAACTAATATCTAGGCTAGAATATTTGTTTTCGATGTATAGAGCAATGACGAACCATTAACATTTGGGGCTCTGCCTGTCTGCAACCGTGCTAAACACTCCCAGTTCAGTGCCTAGTGTCATTGATGAGTAATGGGGCTTTATGCATGTTTTTCATATCAATGGATATATTATGAACCGTAATTTAATCATCTGGATAAATTAATTTTAGTTCATAATCTCCTTTGCCACAATTACTAAATGAAAAATTCAAAATAGGTCCAAAGAAGACACCATAAACGCATTTATGTGCCACTTTGCACGCCCCTGTTACACTCATATCACACAAGATATCATGCCAATTCTGGTTTTTTTTAAATGGCATGATCTCGCTGATTAAACATATATAAATTGTGTGTGGATGTTTAGACATTTACCTTATTTTAAGGTATAGCAATTGCGGATGATCCGGCACATAATGATAATAGGTTCGATATATTAGTGAAAATGCCGAAATTAGCCATTGGAGAAAGCTTCAGAAAGTTTTAAGCCTATACTATAATCAGTTTTAATTAAATATATCGCAAAATAGCAATTATTGCAGCGCGCATTTGTGCCAATACCTGGTTTTGAACTAATCTTTTTGCAGAAAAATCAGTGTTTTAAACATTCTATGTTTTGGCTCCCTCCTATATTCCAGCTTAAAGTAGTGTAGTGATATATACATGTAAATATATTGATTATACATATACAAATCATTATTTCGTATGCTGTTTACACATATCACTTGACATTATCACTTTATAATATATTAATTAATAGTGGATAACTTGATATATTATTATATCGCGGAATTGCATTATTAATGATACAACTCCCCCCATATATAAGATAGAAGCAATTTATTTCTTAGTGAAAGACCTTTCAGATGATATATAGGTTGTATGATTTATTTAGAACACCATCTTATGAATTATGTCGTAGTTGTGATCCTCTCCGAGTTGTAAATAAAATTAGATTATGCACAACGCCATAAGAAGTGACATGTGACATTTTAAGGGTGAAGATTTATGTCGAATACGTTAGGACTAATACATATTTCAGCTCTTGGCATCTATCGTGACTGATGGTTACACTGTTAATCATATCCATCATAGAGACTACAAGGATAGTTTTGGATTTGGTAATTACTAACTTACTGGTCGATAAGTGTCTTTATCAAGGTTGTTATGTCATTAAGAACCGTGTTGCTGTGTTTTTCGTATATATATATATATATATATATATATATATATATATATATATATATATATATGTGTGTGTGTGTGTGTGTGTGTATGTGTGTGCGCGGGGTGTGTGTGTGTGTGTGTGTGTGTTTTAGCTGTGTATAATAAGGCACAGATAATCTCGAACCGTGAATTCAAACTCTGGACGTTTCTTCAGGGGACTGAATCCAGAGTGGCGACTTTTCGTGCTGAGACATGTGTAATGTCTCACCAGTCCCTAAGCCGCCAAACAAAATCAAAATACGAATCACCTACAGCCGTGGGGTTTGGGTCAGATCACGGCAGTAGTGAGAATGTTTAGCTTAATTATCTAATCAGCCCTATTTATAGCTATTTTTCAATTGCTGTATCTTTCTTCAAAGCAATACTATATAAACTATATAACCCAATTGTTACCGTCTTCAAAGATCAGTTTTTACAACGAGCAGGCGTCACGAAGCGACTACTATTAAAACTATTTAGCTTAATTGCTATTAAAAGACTGACATCTGCGCTGAAGCAAACCGTTAGCGCATCATAGCTTCGGTACTATTTGAACTATGTTATCATTTTCAAACCTGACCTAATTTATGCTATTCTAACTATTGTAGTTCTTAAATGTTATTTATGACAAGCAGATTAGAGCTAATCTTGAATGTCATAGTACAAACTGGACATAACTGGACCTAGGAAAGATAATTATATTCCCACATACAACCAACGTGAATTATATATACAAGTAAACTTGTTATATAAAACACACCAACCGCGCGAACTGTGTCCAATGCCACTGCTCGAGATAGGATGCAGTAATTTCTATTCCTGAGTCAGGAGTACTTATAATGCTTTAAGAGCGTACTGTGCCTGCTACAGTCATTTAAATCCAGGCCAGACACCTAAACGGTGTGCCTCCAAAGACGCAAATAGTACATGGAATATACAGCTCTAGATCAACTTTTCTTGAACGCATAGAAAACGGATCTTTCTCAACCGCAACATAATATGCCTTGCAATATTTGCTGGAGGGTCAAATACCTCATAAACGTACAAATCCAATAAACACTATGACCTACTCGTCACTATTATAACAATTTACATCGGCGCGGTGTGTGTGTGTGTGTGTGTGTGTGTGTTGTTTTGTTTTGTATATGCATATGGCAATCTCTGAAACCATTTTGTATGGGCTTTACAGACGCATAGAAGAAATTTCTATACAACATTGTTTTCGGGATAATTTCAGTATCAGATATATCATATGTATCACGTGTCCTACGCATTTTTATGACGTCTATTGGGATGATATTTTTTCACTACGAGATATTGTGAGAAGGCTAAAACATCAAAATAGGCAACTTTGTAGGAATAATTGCACTTAATAATAAATGATGTATCCACCAATCAAAAGATTATACGGCTTTGCCCTAAACATTAAAGGAAGTAGTATAGGTTTATTCAAATTTCAAGTAATGTGAAGAAGCGGTTAGTAGTTAAGTGTACAAACCACATATCCATGTTTAGGCTTGTATGCATTTATGGTATGGACTTATCAAATACCATGTACTTTAGCATGATCGAGATTTACTATTATCAAGATTGACAGTAAACGCATAGCAGAGCTTTTCCCTTTATCCCTTTCTTAGTGCGTGTGTATGTTTTGCGTGCGTGCGTGCGTGCTTGTGTTTGCACATATTTGTACCTGTGTGTCATATGCAGACAAACAATTAACAAATACAACTTTTCAGACCTTCATGAATATTCATTGTTAACATTAGCCAATTAATTAATGTTCTCCTTTGTATGCTTAGCAAATAATACATTTTCTGTGTTTTATTTTGGGTGATTAAGACAAGAAAGGTTTATTACATTGGTATTAATCAATCACATACGATGTCATTGTCTAATTGAAATATCGGGTATAAATTATTTTACTCGAAGAAGAAGAAGAACATTATAATACTAATAATTATACTGATTCTAAGTTACAGACCTTAAATGAATAAAAAATGCAGAATACCTTCTGAATTAAAACGACACCGGTATCGAATTTCCACACCTCCATTTTAATTAGCCAAGATCATACTTCAACACCAATAACCTTATCAGTTCCTGGAAATACACATTAATTCCAGAAGACGACTGTTGTATGTGATAATGTTTGCACTCAACACTTATAGTTTGCATAATTCTTTTAAATAGCTCTGGCTAGCTCCCATTCTCCTTCTGTCCTTTATTAGGTATGTTTTTTTAACTCAGTTAGTATTTTTCTCAGTTAGAAGAACTATTATTCGTATGCGCAATTATGAGAATATGAACATAAATTGCTCTTTGTTTCTGGTCTGTGGTAATGCAACTATGAACAATAGTTAACCTTAAAGTTCGTCATGATAGAATTATAATTTTGTATCGGGTTTAAACTATACTTTGTAGCTGATAGATATATCTTTGTTACCACTAAACTGGTAAATGGACAATGAACCAGCTGGTATCTTCAATTATTATGTCAAAACAACACTATATTATAATGACTTGGCGTAGGATGATATATCAGATCAATAAAGTCACCAGTAGACGCTTTGGGTACATAATACTCTCTCTCTCTCTCTCTCTCTCCCTCGTGTCTGTGTATATATATATATGTGTGTATATGTCTCTGTATATGCATTGTGTGTGTATATATGTGTGTATATGTATATGTGTGTGTGTTGTGTGTACATGTGTGAGTTTGTGTGTGTGTGTGCTTGTGGCGTCTTTGGTGTGTATGTGTGTTTGTGTTTGTGCGTTGTGTGAGCGCGTGTGTGTTTATATGTATGTGTGTGTGTGTATGTTTATGCATGTGGTATTTTTCAAAACGATTAAATGTCTTTGGGATTTTTAATGTTTATGTAATTATCACAAATATTTATGAGTATAAATATATGAATAGTTGATATATATATATATATATATATATATATATATATATATATATATATATATATATATATATTGCTACATAAAAGCTTTGTTAAATAACAACAGTTTGTGATGAGACGGCAAACATCCAGTAATCACAAACTCTCATGTATGTCTATGTACTACCATTACATTATTTATGCAAGGCACACAATCTTCCAGAGCAATTTAGCAGTAATATATTTACATTGTTCCCATAGTCCCTGTATGTCCTATGTGTGCTATGAATAACATATGAAGGTTAACGTGGTTTTGAGATACGTGTGTTACACCAGACAGGCATTGTCTTAATTACTAAAGTGTATAATCCAAAGTTTTGTAAATATATATCTTCTCAATATCGTGTCCTGAGATTTATTAAAGTTTAAATAATAATAATGTTTGTTTATAATGTATATTCATCCACCCAGATATTAGAATTGGTGCATATGTCGTGACGAACATATTAAAACGACCATAGAAGATCCGAAGTTATTCCTTCACTTGCGCCAACGTATTTATCCAATACATACAATTTTGTATTTAGTATATCTGTTTGGGTGTTAGATTAGGTATTATTTATTGCAAGCATAAGACACACACATACTCACAGACAAACATACATGCGCATGTTTCATCATACAATTATAGTATATGAGATGAAGCCTCAGATGCTTTTGTTAGCTATGTTAACTATTCTTAACTTTCCTTTCCATGCACATAAAACACCGACATATTTGTGCAAGTACTAAACACTCTCGCACACACTTAATTTATATCTCGACTGATTAGTTTATTTGTCTACATCACTAATCAGCATAATCACCACCATATAATAATAATTGTAATATTAATAATAATAATAATTATTATT
>JAODUP010001144.1:0-95000 GCA_025642065.1 Paralvinella palmiformis | reverse complement strand
GATTTACACACATATATACATACGCACATACACATACACACGCAACCTCATCCCACACACACACATACACCCACACACACACATGCCGACCCATACAAGAGAGGTCGAGAGAGAGAGAGAGAGAGAGAGAGAGAGAGAGAGAGAGAGAGAGAGAGAGAGAGAGAGAGAGAGAGAGAGAGAGAGAGAGAGAGAGAGAGAGAGAGAGAGAGAGAGAGAGAGAGAGAGAGAGAGAGAGAGAGAGAGAGAGAGAGAGAGAGAGAGAGAGAGTCAGTCGAACACTTTATCAGCATTAACCAGCATGAACTAGGCAATATATTATTTCGGATTGGCATCACAGCTGTTGCTTATATATATCAATGAACCGTTTTTATTTAAAAATGCATGATTGTTGTCTGTGATAGAAATCTTATGAAGCCACAACGGTCAAACATTTAATAATAAGATAGATATCACCTATGATATTAAATTGTCTGTCAAAGTTGTATTCGGTGTAGCAATACAACAAGGTGTGATCACCTAAGGTTAATTAGATGATATTGATGCTAATATTTCTGATATCTATAAATGGGATCAAAAGATAAGCTGCTATATTTCTTATTATTTATTTTCTTATTCTATACATATAATGTTAATTAGTATCATTTCACTAGTATTGTACCAACAATATAACCGCCAAATTATGTTTATAGCTTCACTTTATTTATGTATATATATACGTTATATATATTATATATATATATATATATATATATATATATATATATATATATATATATATATATATATATATATATATGGTTTTATATATATTTATACACACACACACATACACACACACACACACACATATATATATATATATATATATATATATATATATAATCAGATTATCATTATGACGGATTGTGATTCTTCTGACTAATCAAATGTCCAGAGATAAAGGAATTTTGTAACATCATCTATAATATATATATATATATATATATATATATATATATATATATATATATATATATATATATATATGTTAAATTATGTTAGAAATCGGAAATAATAAAGTGGTAATATAAATTGGCTATCGTCTAAATTACATGATGTAAATTATTATAATATTATATGATCAACATTTGGACAATATGTTGACAACATGTGAGTATAAATAATTATACACATAGCTAACACTAAGGAATTTAATTAAAATCCAGGCTAAATCATGTTCCTCTAATTGTGGGTAAATAAGAGATTCGGCAACGACGAAGTCAAGTGTAGGGTATCTGTGACAATTATCTTCATTTCGATGTTAGCATTTTAAACAAACTCAGAACCTATAGTAATATAATAAACACAGTTCAAGGTGTTATATTTGTTGTCTTCGTTTGTATGTAAGTCAACAGAAGATCTAGTGCGTGTCATAAGTTGGGTCGTATATGCTGATTGGATATTAAGACAAAGCGTTACTCAAGGAATACTCCAACAGCCGTCGTCGAGAAATCAACGTCACTGAAGAGGCGCGGTAATCGTACAGGTTAAGGTGCACCAAGCTCTTCGAAATGCATAAACCGCATTATATGTATTATACTGTTAACACAATACTGGATCAGTATGTAATTTATATCTGTAATAAAAGACACGTGAAGTTGAAACATGACATTAACAACTGTGGCCTAGATTGAACTGGCAAGATCTAGATAAAATATAAAGTGATACATCCAGGAATTTGTAGATAAAATATGGATTAGATAACGATGTAAATCGAATAAACAGGTGAAAAAGTGAAATATATTTAGGACAATGTTAATATTATTACAGTTACAAATATGCTCTTCTCTTTATAAAATGCTATTACATGGTGCAATGATTGGCACGATAACTTAATTTATACCTATCATTGATGACTATAATAATTACTGTATATATATATATATATATATATATATATATATATATATATATATATATATATATATATATATATATATATATCATACAGGCTCGGCAGGTATATAAAACTAAAAATATTTTTGTACAATTGTTCTCATTGTCCCGAAGGTGTATGATACTTGTAGTCATTTGAATATGCTAATAACAGTAGAATGTTTTTCTATCAGATCAAGACATTCTAAACATATTGTAAACATTAACCATTATGGCTGATTCATTCAATCCAATAAATATATCAATATGTCAAGCGGTTACAAAATGCCTATATGTATTTTGTTATATCTTAAATTATATCAACTCTGGGTGAAACAAACGAAAGCGTCCATTCTGCAAAAAAAAATTAGATTTCCAATACTCAGGTTCTAGTTTTATATTAATAAACATTGTTTTTGTCCGTTGTGTATTGTTTTGTATTTCTGTAAATATCATCATATACACGATGAACATTAGCCAATATAATGATGTTTTTAATATCATCTTACAGTTACGTGTTGTAAACGCCATAGGACCTATTTACACGTATTTAAGTTTTGTTCAAATATCAGATTATAAACGTCTTAAATATATATAACTTCTTTCTTTTACTACATCTACCATAATTACTCCACATATTTCTACTATTACCACTACTACTACTACTACTACAACTGCCAATACTACTTCTACTACTATTATTATTACTATTACTACAGTTTCTACCACAGGCAATAATAATTATAGTTAGAAAATAATAATATTAAAAATAATAATAATATTTATTATTATTATTATTATTATCATCATCATAACATGCAGGTCTCGGGCATTTATTAATAGCATGGCACCTGTACCTCTATCTCTACCTCAAACCTTATACGTACTTTTACCGAGAATCGTATCTTGGTAATGGTTGCTAAAGATATGAGCGATCCAGTCGTAATTGTCGTAATTCCGTTGAATGGTTCTGGGCTATTGTTGTGCCATCTTCCAATTGTTGCCATATGGACTAGAACGATTGTTCTGATCATTGGTCGATATTAATTTTGTTAGTCCTTGATCGATTGTTTCTAATGGTTACGCGTTCATTATTATGACGGAATAAGGAATGAACGTCGTGCGGTCAACAAACGGTAAGTTATTAACCATCCTAATGATTTGATAATCTAATTATAGATTTATTTACGGAACTTGCCATTGCGAGCTAGTACTTCGGTGATTAATGGCGTTTATCGTAAAATCAATTAGAGGCCTCTACTGTGATCTAAAAATGGTGTTCTTCTAGAAATTGTAGAAATATCTCTTCATTAAGTTCCTAATTCAGATCAGATATTGTCAATTTACTGGGCAGCCACGTTCAATACTATAAAGACAAGACTTGACTGAATGGCTACAAATATGTATTTGCTATATATTGTGTTTCCAGACCAAATAAAGTTAAAAGCCATACATGTATATATGTGCGCACATAAAGGATTAGATAACCCGTTAGGTAAGTCATAAGACAATCAGTTTCTTCAGTCATAAAGTTTGTTTTAGATATAAGGAGAAGATATCTGACTTAGTGAGTGAGTGATTATGCGCATGTATCTGTGTGAATGTGTGTGTGTGTGTGCGTGCGTGTACGTGTTTGTAAGTCAATTAAAAAATTGTCTCTTGACTTCAATTTCGGAGTATTTTATATCCATTTGTAATTCTTTTCTCAGATAAATAAGATTATTCTCAGTAACAAATGAATATAAAATTCCCACATTTACGACTCTCTCTAAAGAAATTTGATTTATATTCACTACAATTGGCCTTTAAAGAAGCATGCAGAAAATGTCAGTATTTATTTTCTCAAAAGAAATATATTTAGCAAAGTAATTAATTAAAAATAATTGGTTTAGCAAATTAATTAACTGCAACTAAATTAACATCTATCATTGTTTTCATAGCATCATTCGCCGTTCCTGTTTTCTCCAGTACACGAATTTTAATTAATTAATCATTTCATATGTTTATTATAAAAGCGTACTTATTACAAGTTAATCTATAACAGATGATAACATTTACCGTGATTAATAGTTTTAGATTTATCTCTGCGGGAAATCTATTTTAACCTTCAGGTCCATCACTGATTTGCTGTTTTCGAAACGTTCAGATAATCTCTTTGCCATCAGGAACTTAAATTGGTATACAAACATAGGGTACAGTCCGGGATGACCTATTAACAAAATGCCAACACTATCATCATAATATGGCCATACACTTGCAACAAATCATTCCCTATCAGGTGGCTGATGTTGATGTTTCCATGACAACTTGGGGTAAATAAAGCGCCGTCTGATCCACGAAACGCTTTAGATATAAGTCGGAACAAAGTGGAGTGCCATTGTTAAACCTATATGTATTATTACATTTACCGGTACTACTTCTATAAAATATGCAACTGCTATTAGAACTACAACTATTACTCCTGCTACTACTTCAACTCATACCTCTACGCGTTTGATATGTTGACATAGATTTAAACTTTCATAACTGTTTGGCAAATTTAAACCATATCGTTTTTGTTATATGTGCTCGAACGCGCTACCAACTAGACCACGGAGGCGCCCTTTATTCTATTTTAGAAATAGCATGAGTAAAATGCAACTTTTTAAACACTTTGAGAAAATGTTCAGACAAAACACGAATCCGTGGCGCTGTTAGCGAAAACGGAAACATACAAACAACTAGATCACATGTCTTTATCTATCCACATGAAAGGTAAACAGATCATCAGATAATATCATTTAATTTGTGGTTACAAGACAACAAACGTAGGAAAATACTTGAAAGAAACAAGCAATATTAATACAATGATATGCATTTGTAACTAATGCCAACAACCTATAACCGCAGATACTATACGGATTACAATACAATGACATCCGACGAAGCGATATTAATAATAAACGTAGACATCGTAATTAAGGCCATTAAATCATAACGGATTGACAAAGAAAGATTGGTCTGGTAGCGGATACACAAAAGGCAGAACCTTGTAATAAACGTGTAACAAGATGCCGAAGCCGCCATATTGTCCTTTGACATACACAACATCTTAGGAGCATTTTATGTCTAGTTGATAAACGACGTCTGCGGCTGTTGCCTTGTTATCTTAACGAGGATAAAGACATCACGTACGACATATTTATCACAGGAACACCTGTTCCCTCTGATAATAAATACACCGTGATGTGGACGATTTGCTTCTTGCAGTCGACATTTCCACTATATTTCATATTGTAATTTGTTTTATGGATGGGTGGAAGACCATTGCAGTATATTATTTTCGCCTAACTGAAGTATCCGCTAGAAATATCTAATAAACCGGAATTTATGACCCAGTTGCGGGGTCATTGACCCATTCTCCTGTTAATACCTGACAGTGAAAAATCGTACATATTCGCACACAGACACACGCACGCACCCACATACACGCCGAAACATTATATTCAAAAGAGTCTCCATGTACATGTTCATCCACCATCCAGCGATGTACAATTTAAAAAAACTCGTAGGGCAGGAGTGCTCTATCAATAACTTAGGTGAAAGCGTCGTTATTCAGTTGGTCCAGCGATTGATAAACTACCTATGCACTGAGCGGAGGTCTGTGTGTATGAACTAGACGGGGTGCCACTTTTTTTTGTTACAGGTACGTTCATTTGGAAATATGAATCTTACAGTGTAATTACGATTGCCGATTTGGTATAAAGCTTTGTGTAGCTGCTGGAGAATTTCCTCTGTTAATTGTTTATTTCCCTTATTAATCTGATGAAATGTTCGATAGATACGACTATTTAGTTGAACGCTATATACTTATACAGAAAATTAACACTACTTGTATTACTCTTGTGGATAATTTCATTGCTTATATATATATTTTTTTAAACATCTCAATTCGGTATATCTTTCAATAAATACGGAGACGATAGCACTATCCATCTAGTGTCTAGGGACTTACTTCCTTCTGAACGTTAGTTCTTCTTGGGATTCTACTTCTTGGTTAGAGCATGGTATTTACTCAACTGCTTAATTTCAGGTCATCAAACAAAGTGTTTTTGCCAAATTTGGGTGTTTTCTTGAAAATAATAATAATAATTTAAGTAATAAAATTAAGTGTACCATTCACCAGAACCAGCTAATAGCAAAATGGGCATACTCCCGAAGGATTTAAATGCATCAATCGTAGGTGTGATAAGTTTTGTGATTTAAATACATTTCATAGTGGACCTGTTGATATGTAATCCACAGGTGGAACTGTTCTTTGCAAGAAAAGTTGTGAGATATTCTTTCATTATAAGGTTCCTGGTTGGCCATATGATGTGGCATCATTAAACCATACAGCAAGAGAGGCCTATATTATCTGGTAACATGAAGGTAATCGCACACAACGGCAAAGGTATCAACTTATGAGAAGCATCAGTATTAAATTAACTATGCATTGCATCAGTGCACAATATATAATCACTGATGATAATTTGAACAAAGATATAGTAGCAATTAAGGATCGGGATTTATGGAAATACATTAATAGTTTGCTAAATAGCGTGGTTAAATTGCCAACAACGGTTGGTGACGCCAAATGTTGAAGATTTATTATTATAATTAAGGTGTCACTAGTGTAGAAAACAATACCTACAGTAACCATAAATACATTTTCTAACATCCCTAGCCTCCGTGATGGCGCGTACTCGTACCGGAATAAAACACTCAATGTTCTAGGAATCTAAACATTAATGTTTGTCTTGTTTAGATCAGTCGGTTAAAATTATAATACCAATAATAAGTCCGTTAGTAGAAGACAAAGACATTCAGATATAATGACGATAATAAAGTAGCTAAACAGAATTGCAACATAAAGACAGATGACGTTACTCAGAAGCAAATTTATGTAAACTCATAGGCTTATGAAGAGTTGTTCTCGTATTGTATTGATACAAGTTCTGAGTAAAATATGATAGCTATTGTAATTATTAGATGCAATAAATACCATCTCCGCTTGTCAATAACCTGAACTAGCCTGACCTGGAATTATCGAAAAGGGATTTTACCATCAGCTTATTTACATATGCTATTATATCCAATGTGAATATGCTTCTTCTTATTATTATTGCTATTATTAATGACGCTACTTTTGATTGATGTAACAGAGCCAGTGTGCATATTTGATATTATATATATATATATATATATATATATATATATATATATATATATATATATAAAGAGAGAGAGAGAGAGGGGGTGAGTGAGGGAGATTACTTATGTATGCCCTATTATTAATCTTTATCATAGGCACTGGTTTACGCAAATAAAGAAGTAAAGATTCACTCAGAACGTTTCGCTGGAATTTAACATCTACACATTCTTATATTAGAAGCCGTATAAGGTGTAGCTACGTATTTTGTGATTTCAGCTACCAAATATATACTCAGATCACCAGCTTACTTTTACTTGACGTCACTAGGTATGTATTACACAACATATAGTTTGTTTATGCAATATATGATGTTTTCCCCTCTCAGCTATATGCACCAGGTGTGATTAGTACTGACACCACACACCCACACGCATACACATACACACACATATATATATACACGCATACATACATACATACATACACGCACGCACACGCACACACACACACACACATATACACACATCGAGAGAGAGAGAGAGAGAGAGAGACGCACATACCCTCTAAGTACGGCCTCGATACGGAGATAAATCAGACTGAAGACGGGTACAGTCAATATTCTCAGTCTAATACGAAGTCAGGATCGTGATCAACTGATATTACACCACTAATGGCTAAAATGTACATGACCAATGGTTAATGTCACGTGGTGTGTGTTGAGATAATAACTCTATATAATTATTTAGCGAAGGTGCGCCTTACTGTCGCCCCATCCATCTTTTCGTGTCTAGCCTGCGTTCTGTGTATTATGGGTTAAAGCTAAACATTGTTATATCGGTGAACGGTTCAGATACGCAATTGTGCGCTTGCGAGCGATTATTAAAATTCGTTAAGATAAGATGGACATCTGTAAATACTGATAAAAGATCAATATTATTTTGCTTTCATAACGATACAATAAATAAGCTGGGATATCTATAGATCCCATGGTATCATCCATAACTATGTACCTCCATAGTATCACGTTTTACCTGACTGGAGGTCATACAGGATGTATTGCCATTTATAACTACTCGGAAAATTAAATAACTACTACACATTTCCTTGTGGTGGGGTTTTAGCTATGATTGAATGAATAGTTTTTGCTTATTCAGAAATGAAGCTTATTATAATGTTAATATTTACACGTAAATGCTCATTTATGTTACCAAGTATAGTATATCAGTACGCCAAATTGTATATGTCAGATCATAAATGACATCTATCATATTTTCAAGCATACTATCTTTGCAACGCACCTTACAATATGCCCATTTATATTAGCATTCACCTTACTTACACTTATATTGAAATGGACTGATCCGGACGATATTATAGAAATGATTAATGATATCAAAATAACTGTAAGATATCATCCTTAAAATAAGCTATTTGACATTAGATGCCTTCGTTCTTTACAAGTATTTACTGCAGTAAGGACGTGTTGGTGACCTATAACAAAGTCTAATCAACTACTTATTTATCGTTCTTATCCTTGGTACTGTTGAATGTGTTCCTATTTTAATAATGGTCAATGTTAGGACGATTCTACAAGGCATCTAGTCCTTGATGAGTCAGTCCAACTATGGATACGGTGTGTATGTATCTTGCAATGAAATTACGACAGCGAAATCCTTGAATTAGAGAAGTGTCGAACGAATGCCTGTATCCAATAGGCGTAATTTGCCAACCAAATTAATATCCAATCCCTGGCTTCCACTAATTTATTTATCGAATATACATATATATATATATATATATATATATATATATATATATATATATATATATATATAGCAAGGATAACAATAAAATGGGAAGGAAATATTGGCTTTCTTGACTATGATTTTCATCTTTTTTCTTTTAAGAATGGCCAACGTATTTCGCTCTTTAGCAGAGTTCAAATGAAATAATTCTGTACTCATTTTGTAGTATGAAAGCTTAATATGTAGTTTAATAATCTATGGTGTCTATTTATTATAATGCTGCCGACCTGAGACATGAAGGTATATTATATATGGCTTCGAGCAATTGCTTAAAAGGGTGTCATAGTATATTTTAGTTGGTCCAGCAGGCGATTATTTACCTTAAATGTCCTACATGTCCGCCTAATATTATAAACAATCCGTTTCTCACGTATATATATTCAGTCATACAGAGAAACACATCAGCATGCTTATAGGTAAACATACACAAAATAAAGTGTTTTCTACCATCAGTACAAGCCTCACTAAGGCCAGTAATATGTAACACAACGGGTCGTTCTCAACAATGATAATATTTGGTATCCTGGTTCCAGGATAATATTAATGTAGAGTGCCTCATTTTAATGGACCTCTCTAGTTGTAATATATTGACAGACGAGGATTATTACCCTTAATGACAGCAGTGTTACTTCCTGTGTAATGTATCTTTCAGAATGGAAACGATAAATATGTGAAGTTTGCCCGGCTAGAATCAGCAACGCATAAACATGTCTTGAGTCATCAGTGAGTAATAATCATTAGGAACCAAGTAATGAGATCAGGATCTCGATCGAAACTCTTTGGAGGCCTATTTCTACCAAAACAAAACAAATCAGTGGAATATTTCCTCTCCTTGTTCAGAAAATAAATAAAGTAATGTAATGTAATTCAAATGGAATGCATTCTTTATTTAAGGGTAATTAAACCATGGATAAACCTTTGTAATGTTTCTATAAATTACGACCCTTTCTTAGTAAGCTTATAATACAAAAGTTTTTACACCTGTTCACTATTGTATTTTATTGAGCTACTTTTACCAAGCTTATTCTTAAATACATGTTAAATGGTAGTAGCTTGCGAGTTCGTCATGTCTAAAACATTTAAAATTAAAATTAAATGGCCCCTTTGCACCATACATTCGCTGGTAAATAAAATCTTTACTCTAACATTTATAAATTGTCGAGAATTCTGAAACAAGTACGTCTGAATAAATCATATTAGTATACGGGCTATATTAATGTTTATTATTATTATGTTATTATTATTATTATTATTATTATTATTATTATTATTATTATTATTTATTATTATTATTATTATTATTATTGTAATTATTACTACTTCTATTGATGTATACATAGAAAGCCAATTCGAATAATAACATAAAATGCGTCATCAATATTTTTTTAATTCTTTATATATCACTTAAATATGCTGCTGGTATACTTTCTGTAGAAGGTGGAAACACACACACACACACACACACACACACACACACACACACACACACACACACACACACACACACGCATGAACATGTATTAATATGGAAATCTATTATCTAACTTTAACCCTCGGCTGATTTATTTATATGTTATGTTGGCAATTTTTAGCGTTCACTCAAACGCATACCCGATTGCTATCTGCATTCGTTTCATCATTCCTTAGCATACATTAATATGAAATCCACAATATATTCTATATGATAAGCGTCACATCTCTCCCTGATATGTACACATCAATTGCCTATGTTTAAGACATCACTTTCTTTGTACCTCTGATAGAAGGTTTCGTTAATTAAACTCATGAAAATTCCATTACTAAAATATTCCTCACCGATATTCTATTTTGAAATGCTTAATTTTGTGTTGGTATTTATATTCGGTGTATGAACATTACAATGTGAGATAACACAAGGTTGATCGGTTGACAGTCGAGCTAATATTTTGTATATATATAATTTAAATCAGAATACAGGGCGATACACTTCTTATCATGTATGTTATTTTTTTCTATCATTGTATTAAATATAATGTTAAATGGGGTAATATATTTAATATTGTATAAGAATAATAACACTAGAACTGTATTATATATATATATATATATATATATATATATATATATATATATATATATATATATATATATAATGCGAGAGGGCCGTATATTGTATATAGAAGATCTATGCACGACCTTCACAACATTCATTCTATATTATTGCTTAGAACCAATACGTAAATATTTTAACATGTTTTCCATGACTACTTGGGGTTTAATAAACCTAGGGTGCATGCTAATACAATTGAAGAATAACAATTCAATAATGATCTTGATTACCAAATAAAATTTGAAATCCAAGTTTAAAGTTCACAATTTCATTCGTTTGCATTCATTGCATACTTAATTTTTATTTTTAAATCCGGAAGGGTAGCGATCTTAGCTAAAATGGAAATATGTGTAATCAATCATTTAGCCCTATTACATTCCGAAAGGAAATAATATATGTGCTTAAAAGTGGCAATATGTTTCATTTTACAGTACTGCGAGAATGTGTAGTTAACACACAGTCACTACCTACGGTTAGTTACGGAGTGGCCTATTATGATGCCATGCTTACCACCGATCCATTACGCATTCAAACGGTGGCATTCTTTCAGTGTATATAGTTAATGCTTATGAAGATAGTCTGTGATACGCAGTCGGTGAAGCCTTAAGTGGCTTGTTTCCCGAGACAAGAAATCACGATGAAAGGTTTTATTGTGTGTTGTTGAAGTGTAATGTTACATGCTCGACAACAGGCATTTCTAGACACCATTAGAGGTCAGACATAATAAAGCGACAGCACAAGTAAGTTATCGTCGTATATGCGTTACACAAGCAGATACTGAACATGTATATGGTACTGTACGTCCATCATTTGAGCAATTTAAAGACACCACATGAGCATAGCCGATCATATAGCTAACTAGCGCAAAACCATTTACTAAACATATAAGTTAAACGATAATCGAATAACTGCATATACATCAATACTTGTAAGCTTCTATATATTATCTATTCTGATATATCAACCATTCATCAGCTGATTACAACTGATTTGTCACATAATCTGGGCGAAAACATCTCTTGGTGGTATCCTTGAACCAGACCCGAGGGCACCCTCTCTTTCGGTGACCAGAAGAAAGTAGTGAGTAGAGAACGTGCTTTGGTAGCCTGTCTGGTGAGTCACCAGACAGGGTTGGGGCAGCTTAAAGGCTAAGGTAATCGATTACAATTACGATTACTTGACAATACAAGGATTACGATTACATTCATTCTGACTGTAATCGATTACGATTACATTGTAAAGTAATCACGATCACTATTACAATTACTCAGTTACATCTATATTACCGATATACAAATATGCTACAGTATTTACATGTTGCTTTGTGAGAACTAGACGCACTTTCTGGTATGTTCTTGAAATGAAAATGTACAAGACACTTTGATGCCATTGGACGACGTAAATGTTTTTTTAGGTATTTCTGAGATCAATATTCACCATAGAGCATACGAGCAAGTAATGCTTTTGATTGATTGGTTTGTTGTTTGGGGCGAGAATCCCAAGGCCGTCAATTATTCAGCACAGCCAGATGCATGTGCTATGAATGCATGCACATTTATAGAGATAACTAAGATTAGCGCAAAATGGTATATGTTATATGTTATAACGAAATTAATCATTTGTAGTGTGACTATAGCCAGGTATGGTAATAAATAGGATAATTAAAATATTGTCAAACCCCCGACCTAACCGTCTCTGTAACCTGACCACCTCAGTAAATGGACCACCTTTCATAGTCTTAAATTATTGATATGCTTGATATTATATGTTTCTTCTAAAACTCAGCCACCTCCCAGCTCCGTACTTCGACCTTTTGCTCTCTGTCTAATGCTCACATGTGTCACCTCGTGTGTCAATCGGGGGCCTTGCTTGCTTGTGTTTCGAAGGAGAATCCACAGGCTGTCGTGAAATCAGCATAGCCTATCGGTGGACAAAATATAGCATGTTTTAATTTACTGGCTGCTTGTCATTCGACTGCTGGCCAATAAGTATCGTTTGCAGCTGGAATTAAAATGATGGTGTCAGAAAGAAGCCATGCTGGTGGCTGGCTGTGCGACTAACGTGGGCTTAACCGTGTGAATACAACAAGAGTTAGTATGAAATGCCTGTTTATGTAACTTATAATAGCGGCAACATCTGAAGCAGTATTTCATCACAGTTTCCTTTCATGTTCAAGGAAACCCAATAAACTGACAAATCATCATGTGTATAAATATAATAATAATGTATATGACAGCTGTCCGTCAATGGATAAATCAGTTATATTGCTATCTATTGCCTTACATACCTAACAATATTTCTGGCATGATATAAAATGGCAAATCTTGTGTAATCGTGAAAGTAATCTGCAAATGGCGATGGCGCTTACGATTATGATTACTAGAGATCTTGTAATCGATTACAATCAATTACGATTACCAATTACGAATACTCCAACCCAGTGGCGACATCCTCATGAGGTGTCCAGTCCACTGAAAATTATTTCTAATCAGAAGATCTTCCATAGATGGCAGCCCTGTTCTTTTGTCCTTCCAGGATATTCTCACAATCGAACGCAGATGACGCATCATGAAGGCAAGTAGCGTTTAACCAGTAGCCTGTTCAATGCCCATGCCTCGGCTCAGTATAGAATGGTTGGTCAGCACGATTGCACGGAATATATTATCTTCAACCCGCAGGACACAATGTGTTTGTTTCAGAATTTCTGGCATAGTTGGCCAAAAGATGCACTAGCCTTGTCAATCTTCCTCTGATCTTCCTTAGTTTTGCTTCTACTGCCACTGGGCGAGAGCACTGTCTATCTCCTGCTCAAGACTCTCCATATGGATGAAGGTACTTACTTTTGCAGTGTTGAGCTTGGTCGGCTTACTTGTCCCTTGCCTGTTGTGCTTTTTTGTATTCTGAAAACCACTTTTGACCATCATCTGGTGATCAGTCCGGCAGTTAATTCCGCGCATGGCGTGTGTACTGTGGATGTTGATCTTATCCCGACACCTCGTGATGATGAAATCGAGGATGCACCCCAGTGCCCTTCGGTTCAACCTGTTTTTCGAACATGGTGTTCGTCACTATCAGTTCAAACCCAGAGCACAGAACCAGTAGAAGATCGGCATTGCAGTTACATTTCCCAATCGCATGTGTGCCCTTAACCAAGGGCTACTTGTCATATTATATTCCTGTCCTCGCATTGAAGTATCCTACCAGCAGACTTTCCAGTTAGTTGTAGAAGGCCTACTTGTTTTCATCTGGGCGTTTCATTGTTGGAGCGTACACGCTCATAAAGGTAGCAGAGTTGTCCTTGCTCAGAGGTAGTCTAAACGGCATGATTATGTCACTTACTGGCCGTGGTATTTCTTCAGCTTTGTAACGATAGCCTGTTAGATAGCAAAGCCCACTCTGGTCTCCCTCGATGGCCAATCCGTTATCGTGTTTCGTGCAGTTGTACATTTCATGGAAGCTGCTAGCAAAAGGTAGTGAGGTCCCGCTGTCTTTTGCAAGTTACTAGAGGCACTCACTCGAGATCAAATAGAGGTCTCACACCGGCAAGAACATGTCGAGATAGGCGCAAACTAGTCGTTCCTGCAGTGGCTGGTCGAGAGATGTTGGTAGTTCCATACATCAACGGCCCTTAATGCTGTCACTGTGACATGACTTTCTGGTTAGAGTTTGCTCCCTTAGCCTCCAGTTATCCCAATAACTTGTACCATGAGGCAGTCACAACTCTGCATGGCAGGATTGTCAAATGAGACGTTTGGCGAGATAATTCGCATTTATACATAATATACACCTGAAGTTGATTAATCGAGTCAAGCTGTATCGTATATTCTATGTAAAAATGTAAATCAAACTATAGGCTATTTGATATCTATAACTCTGTGATGGACGATGGTGTTTATCTAAGGACGTCTAGACATTACTTCATTAATTAAGGTTAACATGCCTACACTAGCCCAGCTCACGTATATATTGGTTGCCGTTCTTTCCAATCGATAACCTAATCATCAACAGAACCAATTTGCAAGATATATATTTAAATGTTTTTCATATAGGAATACAAAGTGTAATCAAGACATGTTCCAATCGGCAAGAAACCAACTCCATTAAAGGGGTCAGATAATGATTCAGGTATACGAACATCTAGATGCTTGAAATATAGAAACCAATATTTGAATTACACGGTTAAAACATTAGTGGCTAAGCAGGTAATCTATATTATCAATCAAAGAGCAGGAATTGATATAGGACATTAATAACAGTACTTTCCTCTGTTACAGTTTGTGTATACTTTCCAAGGAACGACTAGATCACATCAAATATAAATATGTACAGGGATTTGTAGATATAAACTCGAATAAGGAACAATATGAGTGAGATAGACGGATATTAAATGGAACGATTAAATGTAAAACATCATGGTTTGTATATACAGTAACCATATTCACAACATCTGCTTTTATGGCCCGATAAATATTTAACAAAACATACCCCATTAACAATTTCTAAATTATAGTATATATATATATATATAAATATATATATATATATATATATCTATATATATATATATATATATATATATATATATATATATATATATATATATATATATATATATATATATATATTCAAGTGGCTATAATGTACCAACACGTCTTTATTCTTACATTGTAATAATCTCACTACTAATACAGTACTACTAACTTTCTATACTATATACTATTATCTGTATTATTATTATTATTATTATTATTACTATATAATTATTATTATTAATATTATTATTCCCTGTATTAATATCATGAATATATATAATAATACTAATACTAGTACTACTACTACCAGTACTACTACTACTAATCCAACTACTCCAATGACTACTACAAATTATCTTACCATTACTACTATCAGTATTATCTTACTGTTATTACTACTACCACTACAAATACTACTCTAACCTATAATACTACTACACTACAGCTGCGGCTATTACCACTAGTATTATAACTACTACTACTGCAACTTTTACTTTTCCTGCTAATAGGATTATTTGCAATACTACTAATATTACTACTAACACTACCACTACTATTGCCACTATCACCACCAGCACAGTTACTACTACTACTACTACTACTGCTACTACTACTACTACTACTGCTACCACTGCTGATTCTGCTCCAGATACTACTACTGCTGCTACTACTGCTACTAGTATAAGGATTGCAGGTCAATGCAATCAATACAAAAATACTCAAATTTCACTCTCCTGGTTGCAACCAATTGATAATGGAATTCTGCGGCTATGGCCACGTTACCTTAAGGAGGACATAACCATCACATAAGACACATTTATGACAGGAACACCTGTTCCCCAATACAAGAAATACACGACAATGTTGAATATTGAAAAAGATGTTTTACTGCAATATATATATATATATATATATATATATATATATATATATATATATATATATATATATAAAAAAAGGGGAAAAAAAAAAAAAAAAAGGGGGGGGGGGGGGGGGGGCCTTATTCGAACAAGGTTTGTCACATCTTAATAAGTCGGATAAAATTGAATGTAGAAATGTCGACAGGTGACATAGACCAGAAGATAAATACAACATAAAATTATGTTTACCGGAATTAGTTGACAGAGTTATCATCGTCGCGCATATTGCTCTGTTATTATTTCGACAGCTATAGAAGTGAATCTGATAGCAAGTAACTATTATACCCGTATTTAAACCATTATTCAATAACCTGAGTCTACCCGAATATTTGTGTGTAATAATCCCAATGTCGAAGGTTTAAACCCGATCATTTTTTTTTTAAAACCAAATTTGGTTTCCCTTTGTAAAAACTATGTGCAGGAAAATAAAGTTTTTGTTTTTTGTAAATATTAAATTGTTATGAGTATATATATATATATATATATATATATATATATATATATATATATATTGTATATATATATATATATATATATATATATATATATATTTTAGAGAGAGAGAGAGAGAGAGAGAGAGAGAGTACGAGAGGGGTTAATGAATAGTATGCAAAATGAACGTAGGCTAAATGTCCTGTCGACTGACACATTTTCTCCCAGATTTCTCCCTGTGGTACTTCCAAGATAAAGACAGGTATTTGGTGATGGCATATCGACGACTGAAAACTGTGAGTTCTTTTGGAAAGGTATCACTTTTCCCTGCTGTTCCTTGATGCCAAGCAAACATTCTAAGCGTTTCAAGTCATATCTGCTCTAAATGCTCTTCTACACACCTAGCTTTTACCCCTTCAACAAGTCTGAAGATGAAGGAAAATTAGATTTAGGATCCTTATTCTTCACATCTATCTTATCCAATTCAGATTTCTGGAACAACAAGGTTATATTTATTCTCTTAAAAAGAACCGCATCACTGACTCAGCCATTGAGCTATTGATATTGGTTGTTATCATGTTATCAGTGGCAGCAAGTGATCCAGATATGTTGTCTTCAAAAGCTAACTAACCAGAATCCATGTCACATGACTTGCTAGGACACTTGGTTATTATCGTTTTGTCCTCATATTCACAGGCTGCCGAAAATAATATCCGCTTCCAAGATGACATTTCAGGTATTATTTGTGGAATCAGATAGGATTTTATACCCGATATTATTGTTTTTATCATGAAGAAATTGCTAAACAAATCCGGCAGAAGGCCAGCAGAAGTAACTTGTGACAAACATCTGAAATATTCTGATCAAGTTCCTTGTTAATTTGAAAAGTGTATTTTGATCTTAACCACATTTCTATACATTAATATAATAGAGGCACTTCCAATAACCTAATATGTCTTCACTTGCTAAATATATCCCTGAATAATTCAATATGCAGATCTTGGAATATTCGGCACCAGGTTATCTCTGCTTTCCTTCGAATTGTATTAGCCGACCTAGGTTATCAGTGTTCCAAAGAGATTGGGTTTCACCGTAATGAATTTCGAACAGGAAGGACCTTAGTGATTAATGATACTTTGAATCCCTTTGTCGTAGACTTCTATCAGCTGGCTAGGTGGTTCCTTAGATTAATTCAAGTGTTGAGGTGACTGTAAATCCTCCATAGCTTCTTCACATTTCATGCCACGATACTTCATATATGTTATCTCTCTAAGTATGTAATCGGGTTTGTTCGTACTAATGACAAAGTGTACAACTATGTGATTGCCGAAACCTTTATTGAGGCAAGAATCACATACAGAAGGAACATCTAATATGATGAAATGTGGTTACTTACAGAAGACCACATCTTGTGGGTGGTCTCCTTTGTGATTTACATCATTGACATACTGATACATACTGAAATATAATGCAACACCTACGAGCTTCAACATCAGACTCAATATCCACCTGAAAACTTAAATCACCAATTAGTATTACATCATATGGGTTAATGGATCGATTGGGTAAGTATTTACTTCATTCGTCAAAGTAAAATGAGTTTTTAAAGACATTTTGTTTAGAAGGAGAGTTGACGATATATAACAGAAACTTTAACTGCAATGATGTTTTCATAATGTGTGTGTGTATATATATATATATATAACTATCCATACGAGCCAGTCTTGTATCGTGAGTGATTATGCTGTTTTATGAAAAATATGATCCCACCTTTAACCTTTAGGAACCAATTCATGTATGGTAAACAGGAGTTATCAACCACCTTCCAGTAAATGCCAATATATCAATACCTAGCCACAGAACATAATCAGCCACAGGTGTAACTGTATTCCTCAAGAAAGGAGTACTTAGACAATATACTGATATAGATACATTAACCTTCTGATCAGAATCTAAGGAGTCAATGACATGCCGCTTATAATAATTGTTAATCCCTGGTAAATTCCTACCTTGTTTCTCACAATAACTTAACTTTATTTAGATCTGAAATCGGATATTTTTAATTGCTAATTCGCTGGCTTACTGATAGTGAAAGAAACAAGTTTGTTGGCATTTAAACTGGGTGTGATGCGATAAATACCTACCTAATGGCTGACAACAATTAATCTGATATGTGTAATAATTAACCTTCTACCAGACTAGATTCTTCGTTTTGTCAAAATAATCGCTTTCGCATCAAACTGTTTACTGCACCAAGATTCAACACAGGCATGGGCAGCAGTCACGACCGACAGTCCAGGTAACAAAAACATCTTACAAAAAATACGGATCTGATAGATTCCATAAGGTTCTATTTTGGGACCTATTTTATTCTTACTACGCATCAACAATCTAGCAAATATAATTTAAATAAGTTAATATTTATATTGTTTGCTGATAATGAAAATGTTTCATATGCTGGCAAAGGTATAACTGAGGTTAATAATGTGCTAAACAATGAATTAAAGTAAATGAGTCGATGGTTTAAAGTTAATAAATTATCTCTGAATATCAGTAAAGCAAATTACATGCGTTCCCATAACAAGCGCTGTCAGGATGATTGGAAATTCAAGTTCGATGGATTAGAAGTCAATAGAGTAGAAGTTATTAAAATTCCTAGGGGTAATGGTACATGAAAAATGGTCATGGTCTAATCGTATTAATGATGTTTGTAAAAATGTCTCGAAACATATTTATGTAATTTATATAGTCAAACAAATGCTTGGAAATAACCGCTTATATATGTTATACTGTTCATTAATGCTTTCCTACTTAAGTTCCGCCTGTGAGATATGGGGAAAAACTTACACGTCTTAATTACATACATTGATGCTATTACAAAAGAAAGCAATCAGTACCATTGCTAAAGCTAGTTATTCAGATCATACTCATCCAGTGTTTATTCAATATAGGTATTTGAAAGTTTTAGATATTGTAAAATTAAAAACCTTATTGATAATCTATAAAGCCAAAAATAACATGTTAAATATTAATCTACAAAAACAATGTTCATACCAATGGAAGAAATACATTCATATGGTACCAGATCTGGTAAAAAATGAAATTTTAATGTTAATTTTTGTAAGACGAAAGGAAAGTTAATGTCGATTGGTATAATGGGCATTAAATTATGTAACCAATTAAGAACCATAATTAAGAATATGTACATTTTATGATATGACAGTTATGTTTATAATTTTATTTACTGTTCAAATGCAACATATATAATATAATATACACAAAAATATGTTATTACTACAATAATTAATCATTTCATAATTAACTTTATATGATTTTGCGTTATTTCATAAAAACATATATAAATATGTCTCTTGGCTATTCCACATATTTTTATTTTTTAAATTTGTCATGAATGTTTTTAATGTTATGTTATGTTCAAGCATCCCCCTTTTAATCATGCTATGTGTTTCATTAAAAGTGTATATTATAATGTTGAAATAAACGAATTGAATTGGGAAAAAGGAAGATACGAAAAGATACAACTTCACATCCAGTTGCAGATAAATGTTTTACATTCATCTAGAATTCTAGATTTTTAAAGTTATACCTAACACTTAAATTGCACCAAACAACAGTTTACAGGAGTAAACTTCGCAAACCGCTACATAAACATAACATGAATGACACAAAGTGCATCGTTTCTATCCTAATCGCTCCAATTAAAAAAAAACAGAATTAATTATATAAGTTTATACCATCGTGCAGTGGAGTATTCAGAAACCCATATCAGTCAAGCAATATATTACATATTTTGTAAATCTACATTTTGTTTTATTGCGTATTTGTGTGTATGTGTTTGTGTATGTGTGTGTGTGCCCGTATTTTCGTGCATCCGAGGGTGTGTGCATGCATGTATGTGAGAAAACCTAATTGTGTCATCTTACATATCTTTATTATTAGCAATACCTTTCGCCTACGTAGAGGGGGAATATTCATGCAGTACGTTAAACTGGAACATACGTATGACCACATGTTCCTAACTTAGATGAAGATGATTGATGTTTTACGGCTACTTTTGTGGATATAGTAATCGGCTGAGTGTGGATAGTCTGCATTATTGTAAACAGTTAGTTTCATAAATATAATTAGGGGTATTTAATTGACCCTACAAGAGTATTGTTAATTAAACATGATTTCTTTTTATTTCATTGTAATATCATACATGATATGTTTTAGGTGATTTGGTGTACGACCTAAATTAATGTGCAATTACAGGCATACAGCATTCATGAAGCAATCAACTTTGTGCTACTTTGTGCTACCTTGTTCACGCAGACATGAATCTGATGTTTAGTGTATTGCTATCCATGATTATATCATATAATATATATATATATATATATATATATATATATATATATATATATATATATATATATCACCAAAATGATTACATACTTGCCATATATATTATATTAGTATACAGTTTGCTTGTTTCACAAAATACTGGTCACCTCATAATTTAATATCAGCTAACCATCAAGTGGGCGATACACTGTGTTACAGAAGCGTTTCGGGTTAAGTGGCAGTGCTCTTGGTATATCTAATAAGAGCTTAATGGGTCAGATACGCCGAATAAGTTGCGGTGTTTTAAATATTACATGTAATAAATTAATTTTCTAAATCGCTCGAAAATTATTCTGCCTCATTTATGAACCTAACAGATCGAGACACCAATTCAGTCTATAGTTGTATGAAAATGAAGACAACACAAAATAATAGAATTACCTATAACCTGTGATAAATACTGCTTTCACATAAGCTAACCAGACAAAAATGATATGTGATTTGTTTTATTTAATCTGTATAACTGTATTTGTAGTAATGCGTTTTGTTTCGTAGTATTTAATATACATTTTCATATGTACTTTATATGTATTCTAATGAGAGTGTTAGTGTTATCAGTTGTTACTTTCCCTTGCGTTTCGATATGTAGGTGTTGGTGTCTCCATAAGTCCATTTTGACAATCGTATATCAAGTCGATGATTTTACTTTATTGTTGATATCACAGTTGTTCTCAGAATGAAAACTAAACAATGTTTCAAGGGATTATCGACTTCAGGTACCAACACATTCTCGATTATCTGTATGTTTATGGTTTATGTTCTATGTATGAGGTAGCTGAAAGAATGTTACTATAACGTATACTGTTTTAGCTTTTCTTTTTATATTGGTATCAAATGTAGGATAATAATCATGTTAGAGTTGTTGACAAAAGTTATAAATCAGGCTGTGGCGTAAAATTGTGGACGTTGTTTTCTATCGAAAAGAAAATCGATACCAAAGATTAATTAAATGTTGCCTTGATAACACGCGGTGACCAAGTAACATTGTCCCTAATGGTTTGATAACTATACGTGTCCCTCTAAAGACTTCCTCCAGTTCGTGCTGAACGCAATGCTTTCCTAGCCAGTGTTGTGTGTGATGGGTTTATAAATGTACCGTTGATCGTGTCGTTTTAGGTGGCACAGGTGTTGGTTTTCATTACCCAATAATGTTGTTTTAATTAAAGGTCACCAGAGATATATATATATATATATATATATATATATAGAGAGAGAGAGAGAGAGAGAGAGAGAGAGAGAGATTGAGAGAAAGAGAGAGAGAGATGGTAATAACACATCTCGAGGCTAACATTCATAGAATTTGCTGCTGAGCAACACTTATCAACCTTCTCTGAAACGAACTACATCAGTAGGATAGTGATGGCGACCTACAATAAGGTCTAATTAACTTACCAGGTCCCCATTGTACCCATGCATCTGTTTCATTTGTCAGTCGTATACTTGATACTGTTGAATTCGTTCCTTCCTGATTTAACAATGTTCAACGTTGTGACAATCCTACTAGATGTTTGGTCCTTTAAGTGTCAATCCAGCTGGGGATACGCTTACTACGTATCAGACAATGAAATTACGACAGACAAAGCCTTGAATTATTGAAGCAATGAAGAAACGCCTGCACCCAATAGCCATCATTTGTCAATAAATTGTCCCCACTCTCTTTGCTTCCACCAATATATTTGCCAAATTAATATTTCTTCTTCTTCCGCTAAACATATCTATAGAAATACTAACCTTATTAGGAAGAAGGTGTATCATTACGTAGTTGAAGTCAAATTAAGTGTATATTTCAAAACAAAATGGAAACAGGATACTGGTTTGACACTGATCTATCACCACGCCGCAAATAATATTGTATAGAGAACGTTTATGACGGTGAACTTTAAAGAAAAATGTAAACATTAGTGACAGGTCATTTTTATTAACATACACTCTTCAATCAACTGCTCTAATATATGATGACTAATCCTCGCGGAAAGATTGAATAAGATATGCGTAAATATAAGTTTATTGCGGTGACATAGGTTTAACTTGATAACATGATGACTGATTTTTTACGGCCACTTTTATGCACATGGTAGGACAAATGGGGCGAGCATCTTGCAAAGGTAATGAAGCGAAGTCAAAGATGACACACCCTTATTAAACTCGACATTAAAGGATACATATAAGGTACATATAAGATAAGATAAAATGTTATTTCAGTTCGGTAAAACAAACAAATGAAATACAGGATATAACATATAACGGATAACATGATGAAGAATGATTCATGATTTATACATTGAATATGAATAGCATACTATTACATTACGTTCAGTGAACATAGCGTACAATTAAAACAAGAGCAAATAGGACCTTTTCATTTATTTATACGCCATCTAAATACCTTTTGAATAATAAGCTGTTTAATACAGTCATCTAGCTGATTCCATATTTGAGCCCCTCTATATCTCAACGGGTGCTTACCATACTGCATAGTTCTAAATTTAGGCATCGTAACCCTCAATGAACCTTTGACATTATGAATGTATAGCTTTCGAACACATAGTTCATGTAAATAAGTAGGTCCTATTTATGAATAGCATTAAATATTTCAATCATAATAAGCTTCATTCTATGTACAAACAGAAGAGGTTTGCAAGCCATGATTTGTAATTCTGCACACGTGGATGAATAATCTTTTATAATATAGCATAAACACGCTTCTGGTTGTTTTCTATTTTCTTGATATGTGATATGTTGCTGAAATGCCAGACAGCCGGATAGTAGTTAAGATGTTACATTATGAAACATTCAAACAATACATATTTTTCTCTCTCATTCAATATATTTGACAACCGACCGAGAGCATTAAATCATGTCTTTTATATAAAATAATGTATATTATTTATTCTTTCGAATGACCGCTCTAAAGTAAGAAACATAATTCTTAATTATTATTGCCGTATAACGGATATATGATTCTTCACTAAATCCCTCTAATAAAAAAGACAGAAACTTTTGATAATAACAAGAAAACATTTAGAAAATACCGTTTTCCTCACAACAGTACAGTACAACAGTACATAAAGGGATGTCTAATCTTGTTTAGCAATCTGCCCTTCTCCAGGCTCAAACGATCTCTACCCGTTAGCGATCTCTACCCATTGACATTTCCAAAGTTTGTGTCGAGAACAGACCAACAAACGTCCATTCAAACATAATATATGATCTGATAGACAGTAAATGCGTCCATCCTCATGGCGAAATGAGGAGACCACTTGTATCACCGTATCTTTTGGATGAGAGTCTGTTCACGGGTGCATACATATGTACCGGCACTCACAGTATAATATGTTAAATTTGGTATTTCAATATACCTGCGAATTATATCAAACAATGAACATGTCTAATTGTAATAGAGGACGTCAATAAGACCATCTGAAATATAATCGAAACACTTGAAAACAAGTTATTGCGGAAAACAGAGGTTGATACATATACACTGATCCATTTAATGTTTTTGTTTTCGTGATACAAACCTTCTCCTATATCAAAAACATATATTGAGTCTAACTTCTTAACTAAGCAAATATTTAAATATATATTTTAAAGGCCAAAACCTGGATATCGTTGCCTGTAGTTATTTTCGTTAATATATATTTATATTATTATTTTTGCTTAATTGCTTTTACATAGATGTTAATCTGTAGAGAATTTAAATTATTTAGAATCTTTCCAACTGCGCACGCAGGCACGCACACACGCACGCACACGCACATACACGCACACACATAGAGACAGACAGACACACATACATATAATATATATATATATATATATATATATACATACACACATATATATATATATATATATATATATATATATATATATATATATATATATTCAAACACATACACACACTCTCACACACACACACACACACATATAAGGTTTGGTTAATTAATATACCATAAGTAATATTTCAAATACACGTTTCATATGCTCATCATCTAGCTTTGTTTTTTGATACAATGACCAGGGTGTATTACCAAGGCATCCACAGTTAAACATTATTGTATGGCGCGTGTGTTATGGGTGTGTTATATCTGAGCTAGAACATTGCTATGTTTTGGAAAGCTGCACATACATATTTCTTCATCACTAATATTACTACAGTAAAAACTTAGACAACTGTAAATACTGATAACATATTTTCTATGGCATATATTTGATATTGATATTTCTGATAATTACAGTTTTATTCGGGACAAAGCTTAAACACATATTTTACCAAGAGATTACGTATGTTTGGTATACAAATTATCTGCATCAGCAAAGAACGATCGCACCATAACTACCTATCAGCTAGCCATATTATATATATATTTATTTAACGGTACTTTTCAATCTTGTAGCATGAGTTCACGGGAACATTTTAGGATATATTATTGAATGAGCTCAAATAGTTCAAATATTTTGAAGTGGAAGGCTGGTTAAGCATCAGATGTCACTCAATTGATTAATTACAGGAAAGGATACAACCATTATGAAATATTAACACTTTTACAACTATCGCATACATACATATGAAAATAATGGAATACAAAAAAAAGGAACTTTGCCATCACCTGTGTTAACTGATACGCCTGAAAACCCTGCCACATGGTTTCATTGATTCAGTTACTGTTACTGCAACTATCATATTCAGCGAAATAATACCAAAATAAGACCTATTTTTTCCGTGCTGGTAAATATGTTTAAATTTGCTGTCATTCTCAATTCCTTTGAGTGTACGTGCTTACAAGAAGACTCATCGACATGTAAAGCCAAACCATTGTTGTCGATCAATACACGTATGGTTACAAAGACGTGTTCAGTCTTGTAGCAGAAAGCTGAGGGAATGTAAACATAAAGTGTACCCTCTTAACCTTCCTCTTATGGGATCATATATGGGACGAAAATCGATAGACAGTTGTTTGCCAAATCAAAGATGTGTACATTGTTTTCTAGCCGAACACAAAATAGACAGTAAAAGTCCATTCATTGTGTCTTCACATAGCATAACATGACCCGATAGTATTGTCACTAATGGTTACTCAGATACAAGTTTCCATCTAAAGACTGTTTTCTCTTACTGATCAACTCAATACATCAGGAATTATTTTTGTGTATAGTCGTTGTTGCGATGTATCGTTATTAGTTTGGTTTGATGTGGTAGTGCTGATGATAATACTAATGTGTATTTATTTTATTTTATGTTCATTAGCTTTAGTTTCAAACTGGAACACAAAAGAATATTAGGCTTGTATTATGTGTACATTATAGCTTGATGTCATAATTACCATTTTGCTACCTTAATATATAAGATACATTAGTAGGATATTATTATAGGCATTAGTAACAAATAAAGCAGTGCATGCTTAGGTTTGTAAGCAGGTGTGTGCATGCGTACATGTTTGGATCTATGTGTTTGTATATATGTGATTGTGTGAATGAGTGGGTTTGTGTGCGTGTGTGTGAGTGCGTGTAAACCTAAGAAATGAGACCACCTTCGTGTTGTTGCCAGATTGTATACTATATAAGTATATTACGTTTTGTCTGCCATTTCATGAATAGTATCAATCATGTCTTGAAATAAGATATCCCTTTATGGTGTAATGAATTATCCTTTATATTTACTATGCCTATCAGAGTAATCCTATTTATTTATATAATCTGTAAAGACTGCGTGAAGTTAATGAAATATTTAATCGAAATAAAGTAAATTGAAGCTATCATCTATAAAACAAATTGCTGGTCATCAAATAGCTTACTTTTTCTGCAATAATCTGTAACAGTATGTTGGTGACCTTCATTAAGGTCTAATCAACTTAACATATCCCCTTGTATTCATTTATCAGTCTGATTTGTCAGGTTTATCGCTGATATTGTTGAATGCGTTCCGGATTTAACAGCGTTCAACGCTGTGACAGTTCTACAACGCATTTGGTCCTTGAGGAGTCAGCCCAACTGATGGTATGCTGAATACGTATCTTCCAATGAAATTAAGACAGACAAAACCTTGAATTATAGAAGCCGGGAAGAACCACCTGCAGCCAATGGGCATCATTTGTCAAAATAAATTAATCCCCACTCTCTCTGCTTGCGCCAATCTATTTACCGATTTGCTATTTCTTCTCCTTCAGAAGAGTCTCTAGAGGACGAGCAAGGTCATTACGAAAGTTATATATCTGTGTTTATATGAAGTCCAATTAAGTCTAATTTACTTGGAAGAAAATAAATGGGAAGATGATATTGGATTGCCTGTGATTTATGTATTCTGTATCTTTTCAAGAAGCCTCCTATTTAATACTTGGGTGTATTATTACTACTTGAATTCGCATTATCCAAACTTCTATTTACGGCTTATTAAATTATAAGTCCTAATTAATTTAAATTTCCTATCGTGCGACTTATAGAAATTATTCTGTAAAAACTATATAACAATATATGTCTTTGATTGTTTCTGCAAATACTACAACATATAAATTAATCATCAACCCAAAATAAATTATATTTATAGAGAAGAATTATGACAAATAAGTTTAAAGCTGAATGCGATCATCAATGATGACTAGTTCACGTCATAAATCAGGGTAAGCTTATTATAATATGATAGATATTAAACTTACATGTCATCTCAAAACCGACGTCTACTGCTCAGACCCAAACCATCAGTAAATATATCAACATGTCAGTAATAAAGAAAAGGGCAGATAATAGATTGATTTGATAAAGTGGTAAAAAAGTAATTATCAAAACATACTTTTAAGTAGTCCAGTAGGTGATTGGTTTTCTCAATCTTCTATATAACTGTCTAATATCACAAGGAACTCGTTTCTTACTGATATACGATATGTCATATAAACAAACACATCAACATGCTGACAAGAAAACATATTGTTTCAAAACAAAATAATTGTGGTAGTATCAAAACCGGATTCACTAATATCAGTTATATTTAACACGGCAGGTCGTTGTCAACAAGGATATTGTGTACGTCATGTTTCCAGGATAATATTGCTGTAGTGCGTATCAGTTTTATGGACATCTCTGGATGTAATATTTTGACAGACGAGGCTATTGTATTAACCTTACCGATAGTAGTCTTACTTCCCATGTAAGGTAGCTGTCAACACGGAGACGATAAATATGTAAAGTTTATTCCAGTCAGACTCCGCAAGGTATTAGTTTGGTCAGAGACATCGCTGCATAATAATCCTTCGCGGCGAGGGAACTCAAGGTCTCCATTGAAAATCTGCCAATACACGGATTCTTTGGGGAGTAATTTTCTTACATATTAAGCCAAATCAACTAACTACCATGTTGTATTCATCAAGGAAAACGGACCCACTTGTAACAGAAATTAATAAAATAGTACAGTCTAGTTCATTATCGTAATTTACTGAGATATATTTATTAAGCTTCGTCTTAAATAAATTGCAAATAATAGTAAAATCCATTCTTTGTATGAGCTCTGGAAAGTTTTTAAGGTTTTTTTAACAATCTATCTAACTATATTGATTTCAACCTATCTGTCTATCTCTATATATCTCTATCTCGCTTTTTATATATATATATATATATATATATATATATATATATATATATATATATATATATATATATATATATATATATATATATATATATATACTTCTTTGTATATCCTGATCAATTTTGTTTTTTCTTTGTAGTTTAGTTGACAATCTATCATTTTGTTTTTAAATTGTCGCTATCTTTGTTTGAATACATGAGTATGTGGTTCCTAAATGATACGGGTTTGTATATATATATATATATATATATATACAAATACATAAATATATACACATATATGTGTGTGTATGTATGTGGGTGTGTGTGTATGTGTGTGTGTGTGTTTGTGTGTGTAAACAGGCGCAATAATACACACACATATACACATATACATACACAAACACGTACGCACACACTGACACATACACTCAGGCAAACGCATACAAACAGACAGCGTGCACTCACACAAACAAGTCCATATAATAATAATAATAATATACAACAGTTATATAGCGCCCTATATAACCTATAAGAAGGTTACTCTAAGGTGCTTGACAATAAATAATTATATGGATGTAACAGATTTACAACCTTAAAATTCTTTCCAGCCAAATACATAATATATTCGGATAGGAAAACCTGAAATAAAAAGATTAATTTTTATCTTCTTTTTGAGAGTATCAAGGGTCTTGCACTTTCTGATGGTTACTGGAAGATTATCCCATAATGTTGCAGCAGCCTCTCTGAAACATCTATTACCGTATGTCCCAGACTGGCAGAATAATTCTTTACTTTCTGTAGCCGTGTCATCAGTGTGCTTGGAAGACCATATAGGAGAGCGTTGCCGTAGTCTAGCCGATATGTTATCAGGGCGTGTGCCAGTGTTTTGCAAGCATCCAATGTGATGTACCGCCTGATATGACAAATAATATGAATTTGGTAATAACAGACCTTGGATATTGCATTTAATTGCATCTCCATGGTCATGGATGTATAAAAATATACTCCTAAGTTCTTCACTGACGATGCTACAGAAACAGTATTATTACCTAATTGACGCCGTAATTCCTCATTCATCCTAACCTGATGTTTTGGGTTAAAGATAATGAGCTCTGTCCTTTTCTCGTTTAACCTAAGCATGTTTGCACTCATCCAAGTAATGATATCGGTCAAACAGCTTCCAATTTCTTTGCAACGTCGGAACAAGTTGTTTTGGGCATGATCGCCATATAAACCTGGGTATCATCTGCATATCAGTGGTAGAGCAAATTATGTCGGCTACATATCACACCAATTGCTTTTGAATACAAACAGTACTTACGTGGTTCAAGTACCGATCCTTGTTGTACCCCATAATTCAGGCATTTATCTTCTGATGTCGTCATTCCCATGGCAACACACTGAGATCTGTCACTCAGATAAGATTTAATCCAGGAAAGTGCACTTCCGGTTACTCCAAACGAGTGCTCAAGGCGTATACAAAAACATGGAACACAAATAAAAAGAAGCACAGTGAATGACTAAGGCCCAAGGCTCATTAAATGAACACGCCCATCAGGTGAAAATAAATGATCATTCACTCCGCGCAATGAACTATATAACAATTACCAAATAACTACACGTGGTTACTAGGGAAATAAAACACTCATTTGGTCATTTAATGGTTAAAATAAAATTGCACAATAATCTGTATGGTACATCTGTCTAAATCCTTTTTGGCTCAATATTGATCTAGAGTTTGACTTCTTGATAATATTAAAAATGTACACTGATGCCCATCATTGGCACTGAATTAACAATCGCTGGCAAACACACTGAATACGATTTTTGAAATGATGTGTTTTAATGTATCCGAAGTCGTACACAACTCTAAAAAATGGAAGGTATCTAACTGCATTAGGTAGGGTCAATATGACTTCCTACAAGCGTTTTAGGGTAATTTTAATCCAATTATATAGAGCGCTATATAAAATGTTGTATTATTATTATTATTATTATAATTATTATTATTATTATTATTATTATTATTATTATTATTATTATAACGTGATATTGACAAAAGTGAGAATCCATATAAACTGTTTTGGGACACATCCCATAATCCGTTTTATGTTTATAGGTATGATAAATATTCAGTCAGTGTGGGATATTCCAAGGTCATAGATGTTAGTATGAAAATTGGCATTCCCTACTCAACTCTAATAGGTGTTGACTAATACGCCGTAATAGAAGGATTACGAATGTCGTTTTTTTCTGTTATTTGGAAGCTTTTGTTGTTATAAAATATGGCTTGGCAAATTTAAACTAGATCAAACAGACATAATGATAAATTAAGGGAGTATATGCTAGCACTAAAAATTAGACGCTATCTCTCCTCGTGTATGAACTGAATTATAGGGCTAGCTAGTTAATAATATTTGCTTACGATAAATGAAAGAATATCAATATAAGAATATCAATATTTAAATATATATATATATATATATATATATATATATATATATATATATATATATATATATATATATATATTTTTATATATATATATATATATATATATATATATGTGAAGATGCATCTCATATACCATAGTCCTAATAGAGAGATAAATCATATGAGGGTATCAAAGTCGTGATTGGGACGCATTTGCCGTCTTCTGAATTGCTGATTCTCTAATAGAAAGTATTTTGCTTATAAATTCTCCGGATCATTCCGTATCTTATATCGAGTCACATTGATGGTCAATCGATATCGCACCATTAATCACTTAAACACACGTGGTATATGCTTAATATCGCGTTTTGTTGTTGTTGATATAATGACCTGTGTGTATCACTACGCGACCTTTACCCCGTTGATAATTTTCTTTTCTGTCGCAAGGGAGCGCCCATGCACACTGACTTAGACCATATCGTTTGTTAACCGCGTTGTGTGTGTATGTTGGGCCTAAGCTAGGTATTGTGATGCTTTTCATTGCTTCGAATACATAGTTCTTCACTTGCAAGCGTTTACTAACATATCAGGATAATAACGTGAACATCTGTAAATAAAGTTAGGACTACAATGAAAATAAGTCTTTTTGACTTTTTGTGTTATCCTCTGAATTTCTCATGTGCCCTAATGTTACAATACTGTATTCTATATGTTGTATTTTTATATACATGAATTTTGAATAAACTTAACTTAACTCAGCTCAATGATAAAAGGACACATATGATGTAGGTTGAAGCTGAACTAGTTAATGGCTGTAAGGTATCAACAATACATCCTTACCATTGCCGTTTCATTTGAGTGTGAAATACATATTTAAAAATAATTAAGACGTATCACTCAATGATTGCATCTTCACCAAGAAGGGATGAAGATAGTAATCGTTAACCACTACCCGATTCCATTTACAAATCCATCAAAAGTGATATTTTAAATATATTACTAATCGATACCATGGCACATACGTTTAAAATAGAAACCATTCATCCATGCCGATACGAGATATTTATATAGCGCCTTATCCAGCTAGATAGCTAATCCAAGGCGCTTTACAGTATTATTATCCCTGACTCAGACCTGTTCTAATCCAATCCATATCTCAACTTCCTAGGAAGCATATAACGTAAGCTGTCGTTAACGACACAACGGGTTATTCAAACACATATCCATCACATGTTGTCCGGTACTCGTTGTTATGGATGACTGAAGCAATCCCCACATGACAGCATTGCATCTCCTGGAACCTCGAATCCGGGACCATTCGGCTACAAATCATTCGCTCTAACAAACTTCGCCATCATGGCTCGACAAATAAGGCTTTTTAATAGCATTTGTTTGCATATTTGTAATGCTTATCAAGACAGAAATAAGTAAACATGCAAACTATTCATATATTACAAGTAGCTAACTTCAATACACACTTTCCGGCATCTCAGTCAGTTTTGTTGAATTAACAAGCTTCAAGATCATTGATGTTATAACATAATTATAATTTTATTAGAATCACAAAAGAAAACTGTCATATATATGAGAAGGTAAATGTGAAATGGGATTTAAAATAATAGATCATTCTTATGTGTATTTGTCAAAATGTTGCCTACCTACAGCAATTAACGTCAAAGTTCATTTTTAATATAGTTACAGATTTTGTATGGCGAGCCTTTGCTCTGTTTTCGTACTATGGCAATACAAAATATATATTTTTGTCTGGAACGATGATTAAACAACCTGTTTTGCTGAACGGAATTCTAACTTTGAGACCACATTGATAAAAATAACACGGTTACAACGTTGGTATATTGTTATATGAAACTGAATGGAATACCTAACAGCAATGATTAAGAACATAACCTGCTATATGATTAATTGCTTCAGTTGATGAAACTGTAACAGTAGAAATCTGCAAGACAGCAGAAAAGCAATAATTATTATTTTTCATGTTATTAAATACGTTGACACATTTTTGTTGAAGTTTTGTTTTCGCATAAGAGTTATAGTGTATGTGAATCTTCGTCTGAGTGTGCGTGTCCCTATATATATCTGCGGGTGTACGTGTGTGCGTTGGTATTCACATTTGAGGTAGATAACCTTATGTTGGTGCTCAATCAACCAGAGTTGTTTATAGATAAAGAATGCTGTACAGAAACATCGTTATCAAGAGCTATAAAATTATTGCCGTTTAATACTTTTATGGTTATAAAGGTGTCTCGGGTCTTATAGAATTAGTCCCCGTGGTGCCGCAGTAAAAGTCAGACCATATGCGTCTCCTTCATTCGAAGTGGCCAGCCAAATAACATAATTGTCATTTCGGCTTTAATCTTTGATATTATTGTTGTATATTATCGATGTAGAGTAGTACCGTGTTTTTGTTGTTGTTTTGTTGCGATGTTAGTTATTGTACTATTAACGGTTTGTGGTATTTGTCTGTTAGAAGTCATAAGAAGCGTTTATATCAAGCTAAATGTGATTATGCAATATGTGTATGTGTGTGTACGCGAAGTGTGTGAGTGTTTTGTGGGTGTGTGTGTGTCTGTGTACGTGTGCGAGAGGGTGTATGCGTATGTACGTGTGTGTGTGTGTGTGTGTGTGTGTGTGTGTGTGTGTGTGTGTGTGTTTTAGCTGTGTATAATAAGGCACAGAGAATCTCGAACCGTGAATTCAAACTCTGGACGTTTCTTCAAGGGACTGAATCCAGAGTGGCGACTTTTCTTGCTGAGACATGTGTAATGTTTCACCAGTCCCTAAGCCGCCAAGCAAAATCAAAATACGAATCACCTACAGCCGTGGAGTTTGGGATTAGAACACCCAAGTCAGATCACGGCAGTAGTGAGAATGTTTAGCTTAATTATCTAAGCAGCCCTATTTATAGCTACGTTTCAATTGTTGTATCTTTCTTCAAAGCAATACTATATAAACTATATAACCCAATTGTTACCGTCATCAAAGATCAGTTTTTACAACGGGCAGGCGTCACGAAGCGACTGCTATTAAAACTATTTAGCTTAATTGTTATTAAAAGACTGACATCTACGCGGGCGACCGTATTATATAGTTCGGTCTTTGAATATTTTAAACCGACATAATTTATGCTATTCTAACTATTTATTTTTAAAATGTTATTTATGACAAGCAGATTAGAGCTAATCTTGAATGTCATAGTACAAACTGGACATAACTGGACCTGGGAAAGATAATTCTATTCCCACATACAACCAAGGTGTTTTATACTAAACTTGTTATTAAAACCACCAACCGCGCGGCTGTGTCCAATGCCACCGCTGAGATACATTTTTTTTATTCCTGAGCGGGAGACTTTTTGCTTTAAGACCCTTGTGTCTCTAAAATCAAAATGCGGAAAACCCACCAAACACTTAAACGGCGTCCTAAAGACGAAAATAGCATGGTTTAAACAGCCAGATCAACTTTTTTGAATGCGGGGAAATAAGCCCACGCATAGAAAAGGAATTTCTCAACCGCAGCATAATATGCCTTGTGATTTTTCGGAGGGTAAAAATAAATATAAAATCCAAAAAATACTAGACCTACTCGTCACTATTATAACAATTTATATCGGCGCTTTACAGACCGTTATGGGGAATTGCCGTTCTATATATTAACATTTTCAAATCAGACCTAATGTCTGCTATACAAACTATAATTATAATATGGGGTTTTTATTAATGACAAGGAGACTAAATTAGCCTTGAATGTCATAGTACAGACTGGACATACTGGACCTAGGAAAGATAATTCATTCCCACAAATAAAAAGGGGAATTATTATTTAAACTTTTATAAAAAACACACCAACCACACGAGCGGGAATGCCCCCGCTCGAGATGCGTGGTGTTTCTATTCCTGAGTCAGGAGTACATGCTTTAAGACTACTGCATATATATATATATATATATAAATATATATATATATATAAATATATATATATATATATATATATATATAATAAAAAAAAAAAAATAAAAAAAAAAAAAAAAAAAACAAAACATATATATATAAAAATTTATATATATATATATATATATATATATATATATGTATGTGTGTGTGTGTGTGTGTGTGTGTGTGTGTGTGTGTGTGTGTGTGTGTGTGTGTGTGTGTGTGTGTGTGTGTGTGTGTGTGTGTGTGTGTGTGTGTGTGTGTGTGTGTGTGTGTGTGTGTGTGTGTGTGTGTGTGTTTTAGCTGTGTAAAAAAGGGAAACGAAACTCGAAAATTCAAACTCTGGACGTTTCTTCAGGGGACTGAATCCAGAGTGGCGACTTTTCTTGCTGAGACATTGTAAGCGTCTTCGAATTTAATTTACAATATGTAATTATATAATTTTCTTAACTGAACAAATGGCATCAACTTCTTGCATATACCACGCTTTATAATATGAATTCATCTATGCGAAGTTGCAAAATAAAGTTTGACTATTTTAAGAGTTATTAAATATATTAGTATACTTGACTTAATGTTCCATATCATAAACTATATTTTGCATTTACCTAGGTAAAACCTGGAATTAAATTCACTGATGTATTTAACCTTAAGCGGTCACGAATAAACAAATCGGTTGGGATTCAAATGTCTGATTTCTTTGGAATTATCTATGGCAGTAAAACGTGTTGGTGACTTACAATTAAGCTAAATCAACTTAGCATCTCCCCTTTAACTCATTTATCAGTCTCATTTGTCAGTTTTGTATTTAATACTATTGAATGCGATCTTGATCTAACAACGTTCAGCGCTGTGATGATTGTACAACACGTTTGGCCATTGACGAATTAATCTAGCTAAGGATATTCTGAATACGTCTCTTATTATAAAATTACGACAGACAAAACCTTGAATTATAGAAGTGGCGAGGAAAACACCTGCACCGACAGCTAGCATTTGTGAAATAGATTTATTCCCATTAACTGTGCCTCCACCAATATATATGTTGAATAACTATTGCTTCTTATTTATCGAAATTCTCTACACGACTAGTGATGTCACTAGGGAATTAATAATTCCTGCTATCCGATAGTTTCAACATGCCTCATATAAAATCATCGCAAGAGATATAATTTCACAAACCGATAATTATGTATTTATTTTCATGCAACCATTCTTCAGATAATAAACAAATACAGTAAACTAACACCAATCTGCTTTTAAATATATACTACCTAATATTAAGTATAACTGCTCAAAGGGTGAATACTATCAAACTTCAGTTAGTCGTGCAGTCAAATCGTTATGCGAGTGTTTGATATGCGCATCAACTATGCCAATAAATTCATCTTTGACTAACAGACAAACGGTCAAATAGACTCTGACAATGGCAATCAGATATACACACATATGCATTATATAAATACAGTATTTGCAGCATAAATATAGGCTTCATTCGAAATATATATGTTTTACATTAGATTTTATTATCTCTGACAATAGTATACGGATTCGGTTTCCGGGAGAGTTGAGTTTTATGGCCCTCTCTGGGTGTAATATTTTGACACACGAGCCAAATGTGTTAACCTTAATGACAGCACTGTTACATTCCACGTAATCCAACTGTCAGTACGGCGGCGATAAATGTGCAAGGTTTTCTAGGCCGAACTCCTCTAGGTATTAGCGAGGGCTGAGACATCGGTGAATAATGTTCATTTGGGATTAAGCAGAGGGTTTATGGTATCGATTTGAACTCTGTTAGAAACAAACGAAATAATAAAATAACGTATCGAGAAGAAATGGAAGTAATAATATGGCACGGACTCTAAAACTCTCGACTCACCAGCAACATAATAATTGTCAGACTTTAATTTTGAATTCGAGTACATTATATATATATATATATATATATATATATATATATTTATTTATTTATTTATCAACTACCATATTCTGGTAATGCTGAACATGTCTACTTCAATATAAAGACGTATTATTTCACACAAGCATGAATACAATATTTGAATAAAGAACATACTCATTTGGTATTTTATTTACTTAAGTACCCTTCCCTTTTTAAATTTCCCAAAGGAAGTACAGGTCAAGCCTGAAATTAAATTCCGAATGTCGTAAGGAAACTGAATAAATTATCTGGTATGGATAAAATAGTAATTCCTTTCCATACCTTTTTGGGTCTTCCCTTTAGGTACCCCTTCTATTTCTGTATTATGGCATTAACCCTTATTGATATATTGGTGATGTGTAGACATTTGTCAGTCAATTAATTTAGGTTTACGTTGCTAATTTGGCAATTACGAAATATATCACTAAAGCAAGTCTTCGAAATTGTCCTTGTCCCCGTAAAAGTAAACATTATTGCAATATGTAAACAGTGTAATTGGTGTCGTTTGTTATCTAACTCGAAGACTGTGAAAGGTTTCTTGGCTCGATTCTATTTCTAGAGTCAAGTAAAGGTTTCTTTACGCTGAGTTGCGATGGTTGCACCAATACTAGACACAACTGTCTGTCATAATGGCATGGAGCGGTGTCGAATAGTATAGAAATTATACAGTTAAGCACAGGAAACTAGATGTATCTACTGAGTTGAGCTAGTTTGGTTATGTTAACACCTGATGAAATTGCCGAATTTCATCGATCGTATGAGCAAGATAATCTTGTTAAAGGCTGACAGACTTAAGAATCTTATGTATGCTGTACGTTCCTAACAGCCATGAAATGCTGTCAGTTTAAAGATAATTAAATTACTTCTTGACAGACGCTTAACCTAGGATACGGCGACAGGTATGTACTAGGCAGAGGCTGTAAAGTATTTATGAAATTGAGTTGATTACTTTGCTAAAGTGATTACTCATGCTTCATTACGTTTCCTGTTGCTGATTCCTATTTTATCAGTGGCTAATAAAATTGAATGTAGGCCTATAACCAGATCTAGATTTATTCTTTATTGTAACATATTTGTTTAAATATATTTCGTATTATTTCATACATATGTTTGAATTTGATTATAGTGATAGTTAGCGTGGGTTCTACAGCAGTTCTAGAAGGAACTGAGCATATTATTCGGGTGGTCTCGTTTATGCTTGCATGTTTGCCATAACATATCCAGCTGTCACTTCCACACTTGCCGTTGACATTGTCTGATTGACATATTGAAAACTTGAAATGTAAGTCGTACTTGTGTTATGTAATTCAGTTTTACTCTAATTTTAAGTTAAATTGAAATCATACCGCACCGTTTTCATAAAAGTATCCTATGCTGAAATTGAATTACGACAAAAAAGAATAATTGTTTTCTCAACCAAACAAATGTAAAGAAAACTGAGAGCCTTCGCGTTAAGGTCGGATCCAGTTATATAATTTCTTCAATGTCTGTAAGAAATCTAGGGCTTATAGTAGATCATACCCTAGGATTGGAGAAGCAGGTGAATTATACATGTAAGTCTCGTTATTGTCAAATAAGAAATATAGGACTTATTCAAAAATAAATAAATGATGAGACTTTAGTCCAAGCCCTTATTATTCCCCGACTGGACTATTGGCTCATCAAAAACTTATATAAAAGTGATTAGTAAAATATTGAAATAGACACGTTTCCTTGGTTATTGATCATTGGGCGAGCTGCATAATTCACTATATGGTCAATTTCGTCCGATTTATAGTATTTTATTTGATGGCATATGTTTGCTATCTGGTGTTGAATAGGGTTAGTGTAAGTAAATTAAATGTGCACAATGAAATGACTTATTAGAATCAATGCGCATAGAAATGTTGTTATATATATATATATATATATATATATATATATATATATATATATATATATATATATATTATATTATATGACTAAATATTTATACCTTTATAAAAGGTCTACTCATAAAACATATTTAAACATTTCCTTTTCCTTGGACATGTTCTGCATTTTATTTTTATAAAAGAAAAGCTTCCAAAGTGTGACTTCCCCGATTATTGCTTGTTGTTTATAGCGTTATATGCAATACGTAAGTTGCATTCCATGGTGTAATGAACTAACACAGTTAGAATTTGTTAAACATATCATGCAGCCATCAACCTCTTTATAAATATTATATTTAAAATTTCACAACACCACTATTGGTAAGGTTATTCACTAACTAAATATATTTCTTAGGGAAACGGGTATATTCAGCTGGAAATTCTTTGTTAATAACCAGTGAATACTAATTTGAATGATAAAACAAACAGAAGGAATATGTATTTTAATTGGGAAGGTATTTTGTGCAAATTATATTATATTCTGTTCTAGTAGCATAAGACATGAAAGCATTATCTTCACCTAGAAGACAGGGGGCTACCTACTAGGGAATCAAATACCATGAAAAATACTACATATACACTCTCAAATGCATTTGTGAAAGAAGAACCCTGAACATTCATACGTTTGTTGTTTTCTTTCTATATACCAGAATTTGTTGATATGTTCTTGTCAAAAACATTAACTGTCACATTTATAGAGAATGTTTTCGCTACTTCTTTCTGAATTTCACCTCCGCCTGCATTTCCTTTAAAAAAGAAAAACTACTACTATTTCTTCTGTCTTTTAGCTTCGGTTCTGCATCTTTGTTAAATGAACAATGAAGCAATTATCTTCGCAACATTACATCCTTTTATATGATCATCAAGTGGAAAAAAGGCTGTCCACGTGTAATTGGCAAAGGCATTGTCTAAGAAACAACACGTAGTTTGGTGGAAGCATTACATCAGCCGATTTATTGGGCAGTCACTTTACAGGTCTATTAAACCATCGCAAATTTTGTTTGTGGCTCTCAGCATCAGGAAATCAATATTAAGCGCAAATAAAAGACTTGTCCATAGACTGAGCCTCATTTAACTTGTAACTCTATATTAATGGCGACAGTTTGCATTCTGCCGGATGACTGGGCGACAACTAAAGTGACAAATAATCTTAATGTGGACTCGTATAGTATGAATCAATTTGAAATATTAGTGTAAAATTATACGATGAGTTACGTCAATATAATATATATATATATATATATATATATATACATCTAAATGTATATAATGTGTCCGCCAATTAAAAGACACAATAAGGGGTTTACAATATTAAAAAGGATATATTTCTCACGTATAAAGTTGTGGAACTCATATTTTCGAATTACACCAAAACATGAAAAAAAATATATATCTAGACTAAATATTTTGTTAGTCGCTGCCACAATACTGTAAATACGAACAAGTAACGGACAAAATGAGCACAAAATGAATATTATACTACTTACAAGGCACATACGTCACAAACAAATATATACGAACATTCAGTGACAAGTGTGCATTTATTCACTGCACTGCACTATAATAGACGGTGCATAGTATTGTGATAATATTCGATATAACATTACAAGGTACTTAATATAATGTAGCTTAAACTGTGCCAATAGACGCTACACATTAAGGATTTATTTGTAATTAGTGAAATTCCACAAATTCAAAATAACTACTACATTAATCTTTAATGGTAACCTAAGTTTTAGTATTATATTACGTCTTCTGGGTTTGTTTCACAACACAGGTGCTATTTTATTATTTCCTCTACCCACAAAGACATTTATGCAATTATCCCGGACTTTTCTTGAATCCATTAAATGACGCCAACATGTAGGTGTTGCTAATTACTAATAAATAACCTCCATACTTGGAATATATATCCACTTATTTATGATAAAAATTCAACATTCCATAAAACATGAATATAATATTACTAATATGATATAATACAACAGCACAAATGGTTCCATAATAAAGATACTTTGTTGGGCAATTGAATGTCCATAACATCATCGAGTAATACACAATCAAAGTTGCTTGTATACGTTCAGTGGACATCTATCCCATATCCATAATACAATAATGTACTATAATTATGTTTGATTCTGTATCTATCCCATATCCATAATGCAATAATTTACTATAATTGTGTTTGTTTCTACAAAGTAACCATGTTCATTTGTTCATAGATTATTCCTGGCGTAAGTAAAGTAAAAATGATCATGTCATTTAGGACCTCAATTATTTAATCTTTGATTGGTTAATGAATAGAGTTGCATCTACATCCTATGTAATGGTTTCCTAATGGGAGAGACATACAGATGATTTAAAATTGAATCATAAATATATAGTTCGTCTTAGAATTAATACAAACGTATTACTAATTACGTCACATGATAGTCATAGACTACATACAATCTGACTTGCTGTACAACCAAAACAAAAATAATCTGAATAAATCAGCAGGTGTTCAAAAACAGCGTCATTATCATTAGAGAAGTCAAATATGTTGGGTTAGTAGATAGTTTGGGACAATACAGAGTAATTAAATATTCAACCTTCATTTCTAAACCTCAACAGGGCAAAGTACAGATCGGCTTTTGGTGATGACTCAGGGTTTATTCTTTAATAATTATTGTTTTAATTACCTTCTTGTTATTATATTAACATCCAATTTTAAATTCAAGTTCAGTAAATACATGGGTGTACTTTCGACACTGTACTGGAAATAATACATTGGCTAGCAACCGATTATTCCCTGCTTTGTGATTACAATTGGAAGCCTCCGTGCAATGCTTTACCATTCAAGTTTAGTTAATAGTACTTCCACCATAATTTCCCCTCTGTTATTCCATTTGATTAAAGTTTTTTACTGTAAGTTACAGATAACTATTTGATAGGCGACTCTTGCTAAAAAACAGTGACAAGGACTGATCAGTTTAATTGAATATTTAATGAGAGCTTACTCTATATTTTGTAGGATATAAAGACAAAGGTACGGATTTATTGTCTCTGTGCTCTCGCTTGGTTTGTATTTTAGAAGTTTAGGATTCCAATACAACTGTAAGTTACTAAAATCACGCAACGGCATACGTAAATAATTAGGGAATATGTCAGATGGCGTGATGAGTGTTTTATTATATTACATTTTTGTAATAAGAGGAACATTAGTAAACAAATTATAATTATTATTTCAAAATAAATATTTTGAACGATAGCCAGGAATATTATGAGAAGTGTCTCGAGAGAATATTTAATTATCGTTGTCAAGATTAACTGGTTTAGGTTATCTAAGCAACCATTTTAAGTAAGAGGAGACACTATTTCGATATTTGTAGTGCATCAATCAGCTTATGTCCCATATATGAAACCGCAGTTCCCAACTGAATTATATTTTTGTGTACTTTAAAGAAGTTTTTTTCCCCTCTGTATCACGATTGAAGTCAACGCCTACAACCGTAAACAGAGAAACAACGCAGAAGTATCAAAATAGCCTGTGAAACCACCCTAAAGCCAGCTAGTGCTATTCTACTGAAATTAACATCAGGCATCTTGTTTCATCTTTGCCTTTGTTCATTACGTTTGCAGGTCGATCGGCCCACTTAGCCTACCATGCGCGCGAAGTAATCAATCATCATCATCATCATCTTCAGTGCTTAGAAATATTATTGTACTGGTAATTTACCTCTCCTTTTTAATATACATTTATTTCAGCCAATAAATTACATTATACCTTTGATCTGAGACAATCGAATCCTAAATTGGCTTACCAATCATATACTGCTGAATACAATTACCCACATTGGGTATAATAGCATCACATTCTATGTTAGTAATGTTGAATATACTGTAGAATATATTAGAAATTATTCCTTGAAAAACCTTTAAGGATACCATTCAGAACAACATTCATATCTTCATAATATCTTAAAGGGTACTCTTGGTAAGGTTGCGATTACTCCACACATTAGAGGCTGATTTCAACTGAAATACACAAATGACATCTGCTTAACATTCATCTGGGAAATGTTTACATGACAAGGCATGGACAACAATGAATTAATTTATTGAATATTGTATTCTTTCACCGCTAGGATGACTTGTAGTAAATAGTATGTCAAATCTCTTGAGATGCATCTAGTAACCATAAGACCATGGATGCTTTGGGGACTGTTTTATGCCAATGTATATTATATAAGTCAGGGGAATTACAAATTAGCATTCGCATATAAGCATTTGTCCAATCTTGTGTGTAAGTGTGGAGTATGTCAATGCTTGTTTATTTGTTTGATCATTTGTTTATGGGTGTGTCTGAGTATGTGTGCGTATGTGTATGTGTGTGTTTGTGTATGTGTGTGTTTGTAAATGTTATTATCGTATTCCAGAAAAGAACATGTATGCGAAAACCATTAACCAGTGTAATTTGTAAAAATGGCCCACCTAATGCGTCTGATCTTGGAATGAGGCATAGCATGTGATAAAGACATCAACCGCTGTAACAGGCTCTTCGTGTGTTAGTAATTGACATTCTATAGGGCAACTCTTAAAACTAGCATGTCATTTTAATAAATCATGTTATATTTATCGAGAAGAGAGGGTGTCAAGTGATATTTAATTATATTTCGACGCACATCGATCATGTTTAGCCTTATGCGAATTAGAAATAAAAATAAGAATCAATACCTTTACTAAGTGAGTGGCATTCCAAGTACCCACCAGTTCCATCTTTGAACCGAAAAGAAATACATCATTGTAAATTGTATAAAATGAAGCAAGGACTATTTCGTTTCTTTTACAATTTCATATCAAGTAAATATTGGTTAAATGACCGGAAACTGTCCTTTCTAAGATTGAATATAAGAAGGATTTATTTGACACATACTTGGATTCGTTCAAAAGTACAACATAAATATTTTAACATATGGTTTTATACAACTATCTTGCATGGAAAATGGAATGAATGTTGGGATAATTACGTATTAACTTAATAGAAAGACGTGACACTTCTTGTCGAAATATGCAGGCATATAACCAACAACATGGAAACCTTTCATGGCCAAAACACACACATATATTGAAATAGTGGTTTATATTTCTGTTTATCAATAATATTGCAGAGGACAGTCTGGAGTATATATATATATTCATTGTCAATAAATCAAAAATATTTATTTGATCAATCTTGCATGTTTTTTTGTTATCTAACTCTGGAGATGTAAGGATAATGCTCACATAAAATCTAGATGGATCTAACACTTAACAAAAACATAGAAATAGTTCAGATAAACCATGCATTCCTTGCATCTTCTCAAATGAAAGTATTGTTTTATTGGCATTTACTGTGTGCCTAGAGATATATGATTCTTTACAAGGCCACAGTTACATCACGAACATTAAGGGCCATATATGTCATACAGTGAGATTATTATCCACACACGTTTTAAACTTGTATTTCCATTCAGTTATATGCAGGATAACCGTATCAATAATAGCTGAAGCATTTTATGTCTTTGTGATTTATGTATTTGTATATACCTGCTAACTAGCCACGCGCGCGCGCTCACACGCACACGCACGCACACGCACACACACAACATGCACACATGCATAGATACACATACATACCCACACCTACACATATGTAAATACACACACACTTGCATATTTACACTGACACACATAAACATATTAACACGCGTTAACACGCACACGTAATTTACAAAGATCAGATCAGACTTAGCTTATCCATCACAAAAGTTCAATATAACTCGGCCACTTAGGTTAAATGACTGCATATATACACAGTTTTATTGGTATTAAGACGGATTTAGAATCAAATAACTTAGCTGAAATATCATAAACATTTAAACCCTTCTGGGATAATAATAACCATGGTATTTGAGTATTAATGAACCCATGATATTAAACTAGAACAACAGTAGCTAAACGGAATAAAGCAAAACAAGAAATGGTGTACACTTTAAGGCTGAAAGTACTTATACTTAATTACCTCATATATGATTAGCCAATATATTGACGCGTTGAATATCATAGAGTATAAGTAAACGATGATGCCTTCTGAAATTACAGTCATGTGTATAATCCAACATGAAGTTGACAGCTTTTAGGTTGGGTCTAACACTATCAACAAATCAGAGGGCTGGCATGAAACATGATGATACTTAATGCCCCATGTTGCCAACCACGACTGAAAAAATCATAAACAACAGTATATATATATATATATATATATATATATATATACTGTCAAATGCAGCATTTTATTAGAAACAAAATAATGAAGTAAGTAAAGTTAACCATTTTAACAATTTATTCACTTGTATACCAATTTATGTCCCACTGTAATATAGCGCTTGATGAAATGTGTTTCCCAATGCTTTGTTATACACCAAACATTCTCTCGATTTATATATATTACAGTTACTACGTATAATCAGGTAGTATGTATATTACCTGAATATGCAGGTAATATATCTATTGATAACTGGTATTTAATACAAATTAACCGGAAACTTTCAGGTAATATACTTATTACTGATTAGACAGATTAACGTAATATATATATATATATATATATATATATATATATATATTGAGTATTAAATGAGTATACAAAGCAATGATTTAGGTATACGTGTACATATGAAATGTTTATAGTCAGGATTTGAATGTTAATCAAACGCTTAAAATAATCACTCTCTAAAAATAGTTCTTACCGAATTTTAGAAAAGATTACTTGGGTCAAACTTCATACAAAGAAAATAGGGAACGCGGAACTTGTTATTCTCAACAAGTCAGAAAATGTGGTTATGAATTGGAGGAAAGCTATCCAGACAGACAGTTGCCTGTACAGAAACAGATAATGTTTCAATTTCTCTCCCAAACTACAGCCATAAAACGCACAGATAGAAAACATCGTTATTTAGATTTTATTAACAAAGCCGCATTACAAAGAGGTTGTAGATTTGCCAAACGAGACAGAAAAAACCATGCCAAGCCATACATCTCACAATTGTACCGTACTTAACGTCTGCCGAATGAATGAAATGTGAGAATAGTTATCATACTGTGAGACTACCATTAGAGTATGTTGATTGAAATAAAAATAAGTTTGTGTTTTTATTCCTTAGTGCTATGTAATACGGTTACTGGCCAAATTAACTTCGACAAAAGTCTCAAATATATTCCATTTTCAACAGAGACGTGTCACGTGTACGAACTGCTTCATTTCATTTGATAGTCTATAACATAAAGACAATTTGTAAGCAATTTGTCTGACTTATGTGGTAATCATGAGTAGTATATATCACGAAAAAGGTAAAACCTAATAGACAACCTTTGAAAGTCGTGGTTCCTATTCAGAGAAAAGATTGAGGAAGTAGTCAGTTGTTTATGTGGTATTCTCTAGAGGTCAAGAATAACATATTTACAAATAGATTGACCTTTCCAACGGAAGCTGATGACTGAAGCAAGGGAATACATCGCATATATTATTATGTATTTGTTACACAACAACAACAGCAATATCAGCAAGGGCAACAACAACAACAACAAACAGATTACATTGACATTAAAGCAACAAGCAACATCTCATGGGAGTGGATAACGGAGTGCTCTGTAAGATGTCTCACCTGTCAGTTTAAGCTTCGTGGTAACCAATCACATTTCATTATAAAGGTTGTGCCTGGGCTAAATACTGAATTATAGCATGTGTCAAGGCTAAACAAAGAATACGTTATTTATGTATATACTTATAAGTCACTTGTTCCTCGTATTGGTATCTAGTTGCATGTTCTTCGTTCTAAAACTACTACTACTACTACTACTACTAATGCTACTAATACTATATGTGTGGTATAATGCTGCGTGTGTATACTCTTAGCATTTACTGATCTCACTTTCTGACTGGAACAAATCAAGTATGATGTTAAATACATTTTAAACTGTAAGCACTGACCTTGACTAAATATAACAAATACTTTATTTATAATTGGGATTACTTATACTTAATTATCCAATAACTACCTTATACTATGAAAAAGCACATAATTCCCTAGCGATAGTTAGCAGTGTGGTACATAGGGAGATTTGCGATCCATGCAAAATTTCAGACATATATTTCAAGAGCCATCATTATGTTATTTTCATAACTCAAATCACACACACAAATTGACGCACACACATACACACATTCAAACATAAACATATATATATATATATATATATATATATATAGTCCGCTGCACAGGTTTGGATTTCATCCAAAACTACACAACTTCATTTTGTCAGAAACATATTTTGAAACTTAATGCCATCAAAAAGGTGTCAGTGTCACTATTTTTCACTATTTAGTACGTCCTCCACTTATTAGCCGTATTCCTGGGTGATTTCAGTATCCCACACTTTCTTAATTACTTTCCTCTTATTCTCGGCACTTGATGGTTGCTTGTATGATACGTTATCCTTCAAAATATGTCAAAAAATTCTGGATTGCATTAGATCTGACATCTTGCTTTTCTTCAGTAGTCTGTAACCTTTATCGGTCACAAAGAGAGTAATCGTGCATGAAGAACATCCAACCGTTCATGTGCATGCGCAGTTTTAGCTTCTCTTTGAGCAATTCAACGTACTTTGGTCAATTCATAGTAGTTTAAGCGAAATGAAAAAAACAGACTAACTGCGCCACAGCATGACATGGCACCCCAAATAAATTGGCTCAGTGGGTGTTTTATTGTGGCTACAAAATATATTTTTGTCAAAATGCCTATCTGCCTACTGTGCATGCAGCGAGGTACAAATTCTTGCATTCGTCAGAAAACAATACTTTCTTCCATTAAGCCGGACGCCAATAGCAAATACGTCCGCAAAGTTCAGTCTCATTTTTCTTCATCACTGGTGTCAGGTGTGGTGTGGTGTTCGTGCCATAATATTGCAGTTTTATATATATATATATATATATATATATATATATATATATATATATATATATATATATATATATATATTATATATATATATATATATTATTCAAGATGAATAAAAATTAAATTAAAACAGATAATGTCAACTTTTATATTTTATAATATAAGTGCACTAATAGCGCTCCTTGAAATATACATTTTAAGTTATAAGGAATTGATAATATATATATATATATATATATATATATATATATATATATATATATATATATATATATATATATATATATATATATATATATATAATGCAATTAAGTGATATATCCAAAATATATCATTGCATATATGTACGTGTGTATTTCGGTGCCTGCGATTGTGTTATGATTTAATTGGATATTTGGGTTCTCGCATTAGGCAGTTAGTACGACCCAGGCGTTTTTGAATTCTTGGAAGTCGTGTTAGTTGTCCATAGACCGAAACAGTAAACACAGTTATAATCCCCTTAAAGTATACTGAAATTATGGCCTGTACTTTGGTATAGTATATATTCTCAATTCCCAGCAAATCTCCATATGATATTTGACATTTCGGTCTTCATGGTGAGCGGACATTAATGTTATTATTTTGTATTTAGCACGGTATATCTCATATTACATCTCTCATCCGGCTCTGAACTCTTATTTGCTGTCAATTGTAAACAACATATGAAAGTAGTATATTTCCTATATGTATTTTAGTCTAGCATTTATATATGATTATTTTTCTTCAACTCCCCGGTGATTACCTGATAATTCTTCCTATTTTACCTGAACTTCAATGAATAACGCATTACATATAGTCATCATACCGTAGGAAATGTCAATTAAAACAATGCAATATATATTGTATAAGCTGCAAGGTAATAAACGGCAGAATAAAATAACTTTTTAAAACTATGTCAAATTTTATAATTTATGATATATAAACATACATGGTTTAAATCATGAGGCATGTTTCTAACGGTTGATACAGTTTAAAATTGTTATGACAAAGGTAATGTAAAGTACTTGTTGCTAATATAAATTAAATATGTTCTTTAATATATATATATATATATATATATATATATATATATATATATATATATATATATATATATATATATATATATATATATATATATATATATATTTTCAATATACATATATTTCTAGTACATAGTTGATGGGTTATGAAGATGAAGGTTTATTTCAAGTATTCCCCCGATAGTCGATAATAAAATTCTCTTGAAGAGTCCATGGAATTAGTAATGTATCATAAAACTAAGCGTAGTTATTTATTACAACCAATCAACAGTAGAAGATAAGTGGGTACTTTATATGATTAATTAATAACTCTGTCATCATAGAGTGAATATACGAATTCAACAACTGTATATATTGACAGATTGATTAGTCTATGGGTTAAACTACTTACTTTATTATGGTTAGATTGTCTACATCACATAACGTTTAAGCGTGTTCAAGCAAAAGATTCACGTATGTGATAAAATGTGTAAATATTTCATTACTGAAAAACTTTTACTATTATTATTGAGTTTCTAGTTCGCGTTCTTCAGACTTTAAAAATGAATGATAAACAAAATCGAAAAAAACCTACAGGGAAAGGTATTTACAAAAAAGGCTTACATCAAAAGGAATGTTTCATGGCATTACGTCCGGTTTACGTCAAAACCCGGATTACGTCACGGCGTTTGGAACCAATTAACGATGTAGGGCGGAAAACACACGCACAAACAACCACACAAACACACACATTGTGCATTGAAGACTATGACCTGACAGATAGTAATGCGTTCGCAAAAAATGCCCGTGCTATTTTACGCTCAAATGATTCAGCAATACGTTCCAGCTTTCTTTCGACACCTCACAGCAATGAATGTGGACTAAAGTCGCATATTGTGGCAAGAAAGCCACACCTGACACCAGTGATGAAGAAAACGAGACTGAACTTTCCCGGGAGTCATTTCTGTTGGCGTCCCGCTGAGCGGAAGAAAGTGTTGTTTTCTGACGAATGCAGCAATTTGTACCTTGCTACTGTAGGCGAGCAATGGATCAGTGTTTGGACAAGAAATATATTCTAGCCACAATAAAATACCCGCCGAGCTAAATGACTTGGGTTGTCATGTCATGCTGTGTTATATTCCGCTTAAACTATTACGAATGGACCAAATTACGTTGAATTGTTTCAAGAGAAGCTGAAACTGCGCATGCAAATCCACGGCTGGATGATATTGATACAAGATAACTCTCATTGGCCGATAAAAGTTAGTCACAGACTTCCTGAAGAAGCAAGATGTCAGATCTAATGCAATCAAGAATTTGTTTGACATATTTTGAAGGATAACGTATCATACAAGCAACCATCAAGTGCCGAGAATAAGAGGAAAGTAATTAAGAAAGTGTGGGATACTGAAATCACCCAGGAATACGGCTAATAAGTGGAGGACGTACTAAATAGTGAAAAATAGTGACACTGACACCTTTTTGATGGCATTAAGTTTCAAAATATGTTTCTGACAGAATGAAGTTGTGTCATTTGGGATGAAAGCTAAACCTTTGCAAACGACTATATATATATATATATATATATATATATATATATATACGTGTCTGTTTGTGTGTGTGTGTGTGTGTGTGTGTTTTGTGTGTGTGTGTGTGTTTTAAAGATTTAGCATGGATCACAAATCTCCCTATATATCATAGTTTATCTATCGCTAGGTTATTACGTCCATGTTTACTGTACCAATAATATATTTGTTATATTTAGTCAAGGTCAGTGCTTAAATTAGAAATTTTATTTAACATAATACTTTATTTTTTCCAGTCAGAAAGTTAAAAAAACAACTAAATGCTAAGAGTATACAGATGCACCACTACACCACAAACCCATAGTAGTAGTTTTACTAGTAGTAGCAGTTGTAGTAGTAGTAGTAGTAGCAGTAGTAGTTGGAGCCGTAGTAGTAGTAGTAGTTTTAGAACGAAGAACCTGCAACTTAATACCAATACGAGGAACAAGTGACTTATAAGTATATACATAAATAACGTATTCTTTCTTTAGCCTTGACACATGCGATAATTCAGTATTTAGCCCAGGCACAACCTATATAATGAAATGTGATTGGTTACCACGAAGCTTAAACTGAAAGGTGAGACATCTTACAGAGCACCATGAGATGTTGCTTGTTGCTTTAATGTCAATGTATTCTGTTTTTGTTGTTGTTGTTGCCCTTGCTGATATTACTGTTGTTGTTGTGTAACAAATTCATAATAATATATGCGATTTATTCCCTTGCTTCAGTCATCAGCTTCCGTTGGAAAGGTCAATCTATTTGTAAATATGTTATTCTTGACCTCTAGAGAATACCACATACACAACTGACTACTTCCTCAATCTTTTCTCTGAATAGGAACCACGACTTTCAAAGGTTGTCTATTAGGTTTTACCTTTTTCGTGATATATACTACTCATGATTACCACATAGGTCAGACAAATTGCTTATACATTGTCTTTATGTTATAGAAGATCAAATGAAATGAAGCAGTTCGTACACGTGACACGTCTCTGTTGAAAATGGAATATATTTGAGACTTTTGTCGAAGTTAATTTGGCCAGTAACCGTATTTCATGGCACTAGGGTAAAAACACAAACTTATTTCATTCATCCGGCAGACGTGAAGAACGGTAAAATTGTGAGATGTATGTCTTGGGTTGAATTTTTGCTGTCTCGTTTGGCAAATGTACAGCCTCTTTGTAATGCGGCTTTGTTAATAACATCTAAGAAATCATGTTTTGTCTCTGTGCGTGTTATGACTGTAGTTTGTGGGGCAAAAGGAAAATTATGTGACTCTATGTAGGCAACTGTATGTCTGGATAGCTATCTTGCAGTTCGTAACAACATTTTCAGACATGTTGAGAATAAAGCGTTTCGCGTTCCCTATTTTCTTCATCTGAAGTTTTCCCTAATTAATCTTATTTATAATTCGGTATGAACTATTTTTAAGTAGTGATCATTTGAAACGTTTGATTAGTGTTCGAATCCTGACAATAAACATTTCATATGTATACGTATACCTAAATCATTGCTTTAAATACTCTTTCAATACTTTCAAGATCTAGCAGAGATATTTGAAAGTGTAAACGATTTCTATGAAACACCATATCTTAGTCTTATGACATTAGCAGCTAAACGTACACGACAAGATGTTAATCAACCATTTTCCAATAACAAGAGTATAGACGGAACTCCGAGAGATTAGCCTTCCACAATACTCATTAAAGTATCTGACATTTGTATGTTAAAAAGTGATAGTTTTGTATTGAATCGTCTATAAAAAAGGATTTTTATCAATCGCTATATTAATGCGCGGGACGTAAATTAGTATGCAAGTGAATAAATTGTTAAAATGGTTACCATTGCTTACTTCATGATTTTTGTCTAATAAAATGCTGCATTTGACAGTAAATATAGATTTATTTACTGTTGTTTATGATTTATTCAGTCGCAGTTTGCAACATTGGGCATTAAGTATCATCATGTTTCATGCCAGCCCTCTAATTTTTTTTAGACGCAACCTAAACACTGTGAACTTCATATTTGATGATACACATGAGTGCATTTTTTCACTTATAGTGTATGATAGTTATCGTTGTTTACTCAGATATGAAATAATTAATTATAAGTACACCATTTCTTCTTTTGCTTTGTTCTATTTAGCTACTGTGTTTCTAGTTTAATACCATGTGTTCATGAATACTCAAATGCCATGGTTATTATTATCCCAGAAGGGTTTAAATGTTAATAATATCCAAGCTAAATTATTTTATTGTAAATCCGACTTAATACCAATAAAACTGTGTATATATGCAGTCATGTAACCTAAGTAGCCAAGTTATATTGAACTTTCGTGAAGGATAAGCTAAGTTTGATCTTAACTTTGTAAACTATGTGTGCGTGTTAATGCGTGTTAATGTGTATGTGTGTCTCAGAGTATATATGTAGGTGTGTGTGTATTTGCTTGTGTATTTTATATATGTCTGTATTTGTTGTATGTATGTGTGTGTGTGCGTGCATGTTAGGTGTGTGTGTATGTGTGTGTATGTGTGCGTGCGTGGGTGTGTATCACCAAGAAATCAAATGCTTCAGCTATTATTGATACAGTTATCCTGCACATAACGGAATGGAAATATAAGTTAAAGATGTGTATGGATTATCTCATTGTATGTGAGATATTTCCCATAATATTCTTAATGTAACAGTGGATTGTAAAGGATAATATATATCTATGCACACAGCAAAAGCCAACTACTCTACACTTTCATTTTACAATAAATGTCTGTATGTCTGCATTATCCTTACATCTCCAGAGTCAGATAACAACAAAACGTGCAAGATGCATCAAATCAATATTTTAGATGTATTGACAATAAATGTATATACCGCAGTATTATTATTGGTACACAAAACTAAAAACCATTATTTCAATAGATTTGGGTGCTTTTGCCCTGAAAGGTTTCCATGTTGTTTGTCATATGCCTACATATTTCGACAAGAAGTGTCACGACCTTCTAATTAATTAATATGTCATTATCCAAACATTCATTCAATTTTCGATGGAAGACAGTTGTATAAAGCCATCTGTCAAAATAGTTGTGCTATACGCTTTGTACGAATCCAAGTATGTATCAAATAAATTATGTTTATATTAAATCATAGAAAGGACAGTTTCCGGCCACTTAACAAATATTTACTTTATATAGAATTGTAAAACAAACGAAATAGTGTTTGTTCCGGTTTTAATTATAATCCGTCTGGATCTAGCTGCTTCAATTTCTACAATTTACAATAACGCATTTCTTTTCGGTTCAAAGATGGAACTGGTGTATTTTTTTTTTTTCTTCTTTTTAATTCGCATAAGGCTAAACATGATCGATGTGCGTCGAAATATAATGTTGAAAACACCCTGGTTTTCTTGATAAATATAACATGATCTATTAAAATGACATGCCAGTTTTACACGTTGTCGTATAGAATGTCATTTATTAATAAAGGAAGAACGTGTTACAGTGGTTGGTGTCTTTATCACATGATATACCTCATTACAGGATCAAAAGGTTGGTTGAAAATGGGCTATTTTATTTAGTGATTCCAGAATACTCAAGAAGGCTGAGAGTATGTAGGCACGCAAATAGAGAAAATGTACCGAAGCATGGTGAAAGAATAAACTACTTGATCCTTCTATAATCCACCTGTCTATCTCTCTATCTCTGCTCACAAGCATTTGTATAATTCGACTTACCAATATGCTAAATTCATTATCCAGTGTTAATGTGTTACGTAAACCCTCTTCCGTTGGTGAGTAGGACAAATTGTATTTACCTTCATCATTAATCAGTAACATTGCAATTTCTAGAATAATGATATATTCTTGTCAGTAAATATTAGAGTCTCTCTCTCTCTCTCCTCTCTCTCTCTCTATATATATATATATATATATATATATATATATATATATATATATATATATATATATATATATATATATATCATGACACATACACACACACTATCTGTCTCTGTCTATGTCCTACCTCATATGTTCATCATCCCCCCTCTCTCTCTCTCTCTCTCTCTCTCTCTCTCTCTATATATATATATATATATATATATATATATATATATATATATATATATATATATATATATATATATATATATATATATATATATATATATATATATATTCACAGGGCTGTCAATCATTTTACTGTTCTGCCACCTGCATGCTGATATTCAGTTCAATTATATTTCAAATGTTAGACAGATATATTTAATAATTTAACACATTATCACAAAACAATTACCCTTGTAAATATTATAGCTGGCATAAGACATACCCGAATCACGAAGAATAACATTTGACATGGCTCATGTTATGTATTTGTACTAAATATAGAATATAAACGAACAGAATAGTGCAATACAATAAATAAAATGGTGCATTAATATTCACGCACACAGGCCCATGCGTACCCCCCCCCCCCAGACACACACATAAAAGAATGAAGAGTCCAATTAGCCAGACATGAATGAGCAGTCACTAGGCAAGATCAACTATATAACATTACTAACGATACAAAACAAGTTTAAATTTGCGTCTAGAACAGACAAACGGACATCCACTCACAAATATGTATTACATACAAGGTTTGCCTGCCTGACAGAACGATGAACCGAGCAGACCGCTTCATCCACCCACTGAATGAGTCTGTTGGCAGTTGCGTGTGTAGGTGCGAATGTGTCAAGTATGATATGTTAAAATGCATCTACTGACACGTCTTATAAACTAACTTAGTGAATAATTGTACTTCTTTACAGAATACAGAATTCTATTGCTAACTATTTCAGAATTGCGTGAATGAATATATGAAGCCTCACTCTCTAATTAAACAATTATTTAAATATGAATTTATTTATCTTTAAAAGGCAACATCAAGTAATATATGTATTTTATTACCTTTGTTTGACTCCTTTTTACATATATGCTAATCCGCAGAGAGTTTACTTCATACAGAATCATTGACTAAATGAATAAACCCGGGAAGGTATCGCTATACACAAAATCATACACACACAAATACGCACATAACAATACATACATACCCGTATGCACACACACACACACACACACACACACACACACACACACACACACGGACGGATACACATACACAGCCCCAATAACGGCTTTAGTAGAGGGATAAACCAAGCTACACGAGACTTGCAGTCTAAATGAGAGTGATCTAAATCATGGTCGGAATTATATTTATCTCCAGTCGTTTGTAGATTATGTATTATATTATGATGTTTCCCTAGTCTGAATCGGTGATGGTCATTTAGAATAAGGACACTATCCATGTAATATCTGCTCAATATCATATGTTGTGTGTTGATATAATGACTTATGAATATTACTAAGTGTCAGTTTGCCATTGGGCGGTTTACTTTCCCTTTATCGCAAGGGAACATCCCATCATGCTGACTCGAGCCTTATCTCTTGTCGTCCGCACCTTGTGTGTCTTGTTCGTAAGCTAGATATGTCTATATTTGTAAAGTCTTGACAAAAATGTTTCTTGGCCTGTCGACCATTATTAACATAACAACGGTAACACCGTGGTCGTCTCTAAATAATGATAGAGCATAAATATTATCTAGGTCGAGGCTAGGGATTTCACTGACCCAATGAATTGTCTCAATCCCACCAAGATCTTTTCAGCGTGGTATTTAACATATTTGGCACGAATGCGATTCATTCATTCATTTCCAGTAATTAACTTCAAAATAGTCAGGTCTATTGAAATATCAGCTTCCAAGATCATTCCAGTCTAAACATAATTATTTCTCTATCAATGTCATAAAATATAACTATCATTTAACATACATTCAAAGAAGAACTAACTTAGGTTCTTATATATATATATATATATATATATATATATATATAATATATATATATATATATATATATATATATATATATATTATATATATATATATATATATTATATATATATTCATTTCTATAGTTAATTATAAATCCACGAGAACTAGTTAACATAAATTCTATAAAACAAATTCATATTGTGTAAACCCCACTTTCCCCATATTTCCATCTCGCATCAATGGCTGGATATAAGTTGTTTTCATTGCAAGAGATAAGTTCGCACAAACTGATACTATTTTGTGCCTTTTCAGGAAATTTCAAAATAAATGTTATCTTATGATAAACAACAAAATGATAGGCATAACCCTAAAGGTCGCAAATCAACATCACCTATTTAAAACGTTTATTATATAATCCTTAGAACAACCAAGTATCAGTTAATCGTGCACACGAATTTAATTATTTGTTATGACCATAAGATCAGGAAACAATTAATCATTCACTGACATTCACACAATCAGATATGCACAGACAATGACTAGCAGAGAAACCCACATATAGCATATACCAATCAAGTCCTTCTGAGATATCTGAATACATCACTGGGGATAATTATGCTTCATGTGGCAGATCCCTGTCAATAACGATATTGTGCAGGTCCTATTTCTAGAACATCATTATTGCAGAATTCTTCAGTTGAAGACTTATCCTGGAGGTTTTACTTGTCAAACGAGCCAAACAACCAAACCTTAATATATCAGTGCTCTATATATAATAATATATATATATATATATATATATATATATATATATATATATATATATATATATATATATATATAGTTAATATATATATATATATATATATATATATATATATATATATATATATATATATATATATATATATATATATATATATATATGACAGTTTCTACATATTTTAGCCAGACATTTTCAATATTTCTCGATATAGACATTCTAAGTATAATAACTGGTAATATACGCCATTTACTATTGAATATGGGATGATATACATGTTTTAATTAGTTAATCCATTCCACGGCAAATGTGCCTTTAATTAATAATGTAAAACTATCAAGTATCCCCTTCAGCTATATTACTGTAAAAATGAATAATCTTGGGTTCGGACGCCTATCTAATTCCATTGAAGATATTTGTATAATGAACGCCAAACTACAACGTATTGACCTATTTTGAAATTTTGCATATTTCCTTACAGATGGAAGTAATAAGAAACAGATATTCGATTTAATTTAACAAAAAAACTTTACCTTTTCTTTCTCATAGCAATTCTGCACTGTGTCAACTTTAAGAAAAATGACACATTATTGAAAAGGAAATATATAAAACAAACACTATACCATAAAAATGTACAGGACACAATATCAGTATACCTGATTATGCAAATACTTTAAATGATATACGTTTGAATATTTTATTTATGAGGATTATGATATATACATTTTACATGTACATTTTACACATTCATTTTACCTTCTCAGTCTATATACATTCTCAATCTATTGCACGCACACCCATCAATCACATTTATGCAGACCCTATGATTGACATGTCGATATTAGGAAAGGCCCACCAATTTTGTTTAAACAATAACGTACATAAAGAGGAAACACTGTGACATAACACCTCCTCCAGGAATTCAATAACGCCTGTGAATTACTAACTGCCTAATACAAAAACCCAACTAAAGTAGCACGCACACGCACACACAGGCACACATATATACACACACATACACACGCGCGCACAAATATACACACATAAACAGACATACACAAGTATACGTGCAAGCGCGCATACACAAACCGGCGAAATATAGAAGAAGAAAAAACACACACAAACAAGATTTATTCAATGTAATTAATCGAGCACATGATGCGTGAAGATGCTGACAACAACACTGTAATGTTAATATATTTATGTGGACAGTAACATATTTGATCTTAATAACATTTCATATTCTAATGACCAATTATTGTTGTTCTTTAAAACAGCAACATGCACATTTTGCTAATTTCACTTACAAGTTGGCAATATTTGTACTCATCAGATCTGTATATATTTGGTCAGTTGCAGAAATAAATTGGTATATATTTTTGCCCCAATCAATAATGATAGTAACATAATAACATGAAACGGAATTTGTCGAGAAACAACTTTGCCTTTAACAGTTATGACTGTATGATGACAGCTGTAATGGGCATAGATAAATACAAAAAATTGGGAACTGTATCATTATATAGATGCATCCTATTGATTATCCACAGGTTGTAGAGGGTCGATTCGATTTGTTTTCAAGTTAAACGTCACCTGGTTCACTTCTTCCAGGATTAAGAAGATGATAGGTCTGAAAATGGTTCCACGTGCAGCGAAGCATGCTATTATTTCACAGCATATTAACACTCCTCGAACTTAAACCAGTGAACACTCCAATTACTGAAGCATATACAAATTTGCCCACCAAGCCCACTAGACGGGTTACCAGAGCTGGTTGAAAGGTAGTTAGGGCTATATCTTGTATTTCGGGAAGATATTGCAACAGCAAAGAGATAACTGTAGCTCTACCTACACGAATCACTCGCTCAAACAGCCGTTCTGACTATTAACACAATTGTGGTGCGGCGGTTTGAACAACGGAAGCATAACCTATCGACCAGGATCTTTGCCCTGAATGTCGATCATTACATCGCTGAAACATTAGATAAGAAGTGCATGACAGCACTAGTCTATGTCCACTTTATGCTGCCTTTGATGTCATTGATCATGCAACCCTCCAAAGGCATCTCGAACATATTTTCTGGGTGACCATTAATTTCGTCTCCTGTATTTAGTCCAATGTGTGTGACAGCTTTAGTGTGGCGCTTTAGGGGTGAATGCTTCATCAGGTAAGTACCCACATTTTGGAGCATCACAAGGATTGGTACCTGAACTACGTAAATATTGTTTATACGGTTTGTACTCAAGGTCAACTGGTGAAAACATATATAGTAGACCTAATCTACTCTATCATTGATACACTGACAATATCCAGGTTTATTTGGCTGTAATTTCATTAAATCATGATTAGACGTTTCAAAGAAACTACTAGCTTGTTTGACTTATAGCAGTACCTCGGTTAGTGTATATATATTTCATACCACACTACTAGGCGAGTATAACTGAAGAAATTCAGTTCGGAAAGTTAAGATAACTTAATAGCATTTTTTATACTTCCATGACCATAGATAACCAATTAATGCAATATCAAAATCCAGTTTTTAATCAAAATTGAAACATTATTCAAATCAGATAGTATATCGCAAGAGATACTTGCACCCTAAATTGCCTGTCAAATAGACTGATAACACTTCAGTAAAGGATAACGTATAAAACTACTTGTGAATTATGTGGATTGGTCTCCTGTCATAAACAGGTTGCAGTACACGATTATGGTGAATGAGTATGTTGTACTTCATTGCACCGTCCCTAACTATATGAATGAATTTGCTGCTTAGATTCAGCCAACAAGGGATCTGAAGTATGAGTCTGAATCATTCTTATGTGTACCACAAATACCTGACATGAGGTACCGCAATAGGTGTTTCGGTGTATCTGCAGCGACGCTATGGATCAAATATCTGCCACTGACCATTAGGAGGTCAAAAACACTTCATGCCACCAACAAGCAGGTAAAAATATATCTTGAATTAAAGTTTACCTTATTTGAATATATTTTGTATTTGGTGGCATGTTTTTAATAAAAATCGTAATCTGATATGTCTATGTTATCTTATTTGGAAAGAGCCTTGGCGTAATACGCTTACATGGTATATAGATTGAGAATTGTTAAGCAGTTGTTGGTAAAGGTTGCATGTTAAGAAATGTACTCGGGAGGAGGTGTTGCTTTCAATCCCAAACAAACAAACAAACTGGCTAAAGGTCGATTCATTTTTCTTGGGCATAATACAACATGACGCAGTTACATGGACAGGAAAAGTGTTGCTATAGAAATGTGAACGTTACCAAGGTCCAAGACGTACAGAACGAGGACACCAATCAGGTAGACGGAAACGCGTATACACACAGACAAATCGACTATAGATAATTTCTAGTAGGTTACACGCGGCTGATCTTGAAATGAAACACTCGAGAGTTGACCATTTGATTAAAATAGGCATACCTAATAAGAGCATGATAGTAGTATTGCATTAATAGTGTTTTGGTCTCCAACCTGAATTGTCAATGGCCAATATTTTCTATTTAAAATGTATGCTGATGCACGGCATTGTCACTAACTTAATTGTCACTAGCGGAAGTTTAGAGTTGGAAATAAGAAAGAATAATTAATGCAGGCTTACGGGTTAAGTTCTCTTCAAAATGAAGTAAGCAAGAGTAGTTGGATAAATATTATCACGGAAGAGCCCAACGGCGATGGATTTGTGTCAGTGCTAGCTTAATTTCCCCCTGTCAATGAAGTTGCACAAATACGCTTTGTATAGTAAGCAGTAATACAAGCCAGTGGATTCTGAATCTTGTTTGGAAAATGATAATTTAAGAACCTATTGATATAATATCGCTACAGAGGCACGCCACCTCTCTGCGAACGGAAATGAGTTAGGTAATTCTGGCTTAATTTTGTCCTCTGTGACCCCAGAAATGCTAGTAGAACAAATTACTTTACCATCCCAATTGCTAAAAACGATCATCTATCTGAAAAGCCAAATTACTGTTAGCGATCAATGCGTTTATGGCTGTAAATATATGTAGAGTCGTGGCAGACGCAGAGAGATAATATTTATATATCGTGCACCGTTTCAACCATATTTCTTGTGAAATGGTATATAGATTCATAATCGTTAAACAGTTGTTGGTGAAGATTGCATGTCAGGCAATGTACTCGGAAGTGGGTGTTATTTTATATCCGAAACAAACAAACTGGCTAATCAAAGTGGAATCATTTTTCTTTGACATAATACAAAATGAACTAGTTACATGGACATCAAGGGTGTTTTGGGTACACGTTAATTTGTCAAAATAGTGCTTCCTCTTATTGGTGGACTCAATGATTTAGTAACTATACGTTTGTGATCGATCTGGAGATGTTTCGTTGTTGTTGTTTTTTGTGGCGATATTCGTTGTAGGACTAAGTATCGTTTTCGTGTTATCTGTTAGAGGGCTTAAGAAGCGAAAATATCCAAGGTCCAGCAGAATGTTGAGCAACATTTCAGCATATCATTAAGAAACAAAGGCGCTATCCTCTGAAACGCTACACGTAAATGTAATAGGTAATTATTACTTTTATTCGACTGATTCTGGTATTGATCTGAAGTAGAACCTTGAGACTTATTTTGAACAAAAATAGAGAAGATCTGCACACACATGTTGTGGTAGAATAGGCTACGTCATCCAGAAACACCCTCTCTAGTCCAGCTCTTTCGCTTTACATCATATGACCAGCATGTATATAATTAGACTTAGTAGCATACACAAATGCATTATCCAATGTTGATATGTTTTAAGTAAATTCACCTCCTTTGCTGAGAAGGACAAATTGTATTGTCACTCATCATTAATTAGTAGAATAACAATCATTTCATTGATGCTATATCCCATATATAATTCACACTAATTAGTATCCAATTACAACTTATATCCACAAAAGCAGTACGCATAATAGTCTGCTGGGAAATGTATAACTACCACCCATGAACAACGAGGGATTAATCAATGTGAATTATATCCCAGGTTCATGAATATTGTATTATTCTGTACGTAAGATTAATTGTAGTATGAGCACAGTATTCCACATCTCTGGAATAGAATCTGGCAACCATAATACAATGGATACATTAGGAAATCAATTATTGTTATAATTCGTTTGTGAGTGTGTGTGTGTGTGTGTGTGTGTGTGTGTGTGTGTGTGTGTGTGTGTGTGTGTGTGTGTGTGTGTGTGTGTGTGTGTGTGTGTGTGTGTGTGTGTGTGTGAACAGGGGAGCTTATGTTTGTTGTCCGACATATCTTTAACATGACCAACAGGTTTGCAGAAATATGGTGGGGAAAGTTCTTATAGCATGGCTGTGTGGCACATAAAGCCTTCAAGTATTAATTTAGAAAGCAAATAATGTGACGTCTTGTTTAATAAACAACGACTGATGCTGCTTCGCCACTTGTGACTACAAAACATCTGTAAATGTATAGCATTACATCAGCTCTGCGTCACCAAACACCTTGCCTTAAATGTTGCACGTAATATATCACCTACATACCACCTATAAGGCTATTTATGCCAACAACTATCAATATTAATGCCATGTTTAGTTTTTGAATATAATTACATTATCACCGAAATAATTACTGAAACGTTATCTGAGGTGACGTCATCACAATTTGTAGTTCAAACAATATTAATTCTGTCGTAGGTCATACCCGATTGACGAAGAATAGCATTTGCGATCACTCATAATAGTTATAGAAAAGAACAAACAGAAAAGCGCAACACAAGACATAACATGGCGCTTTAACACACGCACATACACATACACAAACATATACACAAACATGCATAAATACAGAAACACTCACATAAACAAACAAAACCAATTATAACAACTAAGGCCCAAGGCATAAAGAACGAACAGTCCATTAAAGCGAATATGATTGAGCTGTTAGTGGGCAAGAATCCAAGATTACTTGGACGAAAGAAAATTACAGAAGAAACTTCTTGATAATTCTGCGGAAATGTTTTTATTCCATCTAAAAATAAGATTTGAACACTTATTCATATTGTAAATGTACAATGATACAAAACACTGTCACTGATTGAACTGTCATCGGTAGAAGTTCAAAATTGGAACTAACAAAGGATAATTAATGCAGTCCTCTATATAGGCGGAATTGGGTACATTAAAGTCATATCGATAACCTTCAAAATTTAGCTAGAGCATACCTAAATTATCCCTGCACAACCTGTACCGTTAGTAGCTATATAGCAAGTCATGACAAGGATACTCTTATTTGGTTACTGGTGCTGCAGAGGGACACGGCTTATATGTAAACTTAGGTGTGTATCGTTAACGGACAAACATATATTCTTTAATAAATATGTATTTGATAGGAGGTTCGGGCATCCATCGGTACGATGAACCGAATAGACCGTCTGGTTCACCAATTTCTTCCGAAATAGGCCGTTGATAGGTGACTGCGTGTGCGCGAACTCAGCCGGTGTGATATTAAAATATGTTATTTCAATATGCCTGAGATTGTATAGAAAAATAAAAAAACGGAACCTATCTAATAGTAGTAGATAGGGTCAATGGGATATCCGATAACATATTAAAAAATATGCTTATGCAAACGTATCGATAAGGTAAAGTGATACATGTCCATTGACCCAATTTCATGTCAATATCCGTGAAGAATATACAAGGATGTTTATATATTGATTGATATTCCTTACTCTACTCTAACATGTATTTACCAATACGCATTATAAACTAACTAAGTGCCTAATTGTAATTTCTTCCAGAACGCTAATTGATATTCTTAAATAGTTGATAATTGCTATTTAGAACACATGAATGAATATATGAAGCCTTGGACTACGTTTGCATAATTCCTCTTAGACTTATGCTAATCGCCAGAGAATTTACTTTATGCAGAATCTTTGATTACATGTATTACCCAGGAAGATATAAAATACACACACACACAAACACACACACACAAACACACGAACACATACACACACATATAAACATATACTCACACGTACGCACACACACATACAGGCACACATGGGCACACACCCAACACGCGCACAAACACACATGTACACACACACACACACCCATTCCCTAATACGGACATAGTAGTGGGATAAGTCAAACAACACGAGAGTAGCAGTATGAATGGGGGATATCTGAATCTTGGTCAGGAATATATTTATCTCCCGTCGTTTGTAAATTCTTTATTGTGTTATGATATTTCCCTAGTCCGGATCTGTGATGGTCATGTATCCCAAGGACTCTATCCCTTAAATGCATGTAATATTTACTCAACGTCAAATGTTGTATTTTGATATAATGACTTCTGGGTATTACTAAGTGTTATTTTGCCAGTGGGTAATTTATTTTCCTTTAGCGCAAGGGAACATCTTATCATCCTAACAGGAGTCTTATCGTTTTATCGTCCGCGGGCTATGTGTCTTGTACTTAAGCTAGATATTGTGATTTTTTGTTAATCTTGACAAACCTGTTTCTGTACTTGTCGGCCATTACTAACAAAATAATAATAATAACGTGGTCATCTATAATAACTGATAAAAGATAACTATTATCTAGGCTGAAGCTTAGGAGTTGACTGGCCCTCAGGGAGAGTCCATATTATATTACCTTGAAAGATTTATGAAAAATTGTAAAGTATACACCTAATATTCAGAAAGCCAAACAACTACGACATACACCATAATTATAGCATCCTGGCTATGACTGAACGCATATTTTAGCCATTAGAAATTTCCCCATACCCATCAAACTGCCTTTAGCGTACTATTTTATGTATATATAATGGTTATCAGGACAGAAACAGCTAAGCATGTAACCTTTTCATCCATTTGAAGTATTTAACTTCAAAATGTAATATTCTGACATTTGAATATGTTTGGTTTAAATATCCACCAGCAATCATTCCTGTGTAGACATCACTATTTTATTATCAATTTCAAAACATATAACTATCATTTTATGTACACTTCATCAACAATTGATATAAGGGTTTATTGATAACATGAGAATATATTTTCAAGGCCAAAAATTGTCATGGTGTCTTTTCTTACAATTAAACACATACGCGTCGAAGAGATGGGTACCAATTTTCAATGTCAAATATCAAATATTAAAGAAAATATGCTATTTAATAATGTGTCATGTTTATGGACAAACGCTACTATCCTAAGGAGTGGTTTATTTAATTTTAATCAATCTAATGAAACCAAATATAAATTTGAACCTTCAGTGGCAATATGGAGGGTACACTGGCAGCTCACGATCCCGGTAGTTCCAACTCGCCTCACTAGCTGGATATGAGGTACATTCATTGAAAGGGATATATGTTGGTGGAAACTGATAATTATATGTGACAAACAATAAAATGATAGGTGTAAATATAAAGGTCGCTAATAAACACCAGTTATTTTTAAAGGGTAAGTTGAATAATCCTTAGAATAACTACTCAAATGTTAATTAAACCAAACACAATTTATTCCTGCACACGAATGGTTATCTAATTTTTACTGTGATCATCAGATGCGGTAATCAAGTCATCATCATTCACTGACATTCCAAAAGCCAGATATACACAAACAATGACAAGTGGACAAATACACATATGACATATACAAATAAAGTCCTTTTAAGTTCAGTAGAGGCTTCGCTGTGACTAATTATATTTTATATGACGAATTCTTGTCAGTAACAATTTTGTGCTCTCCCTGTTTTCAGGACATCAATATTGCGGAAGACTTAACTTTATGGCTCTTCCCGAATCCGATGCTTGTCAAACAAGCAGAATTATATTAACCTTAAAGGCAACAGTGTTATTTTATATATAATGAGACTGTCAAAATGCAAACGATAAATATGTTAAGTTTATCCCTGCTGGACTACATGAAGTATTAACATGGGCTAATATGTCACTGAATACTTTTTCTTTGCGAGACATAGAACCGGTTCAATGTATCGAGTGTACCTATGTTAGTACAGAAGGAATAATATCGTGACATAACGGGAAAATCAAATACCATACCATTTCTGACAAGGTTCAGCGCAAAACTGAGAGGCACTTCACGAATTTGGCCTCACCAATCAACTAATTAATTACTAATGGTAATTCAGAATTTAGATAAATACAGCGTTATATTGTAATAATAATAATAATAATAATAATAATAATAAGTACTGGGACAATGCGAACTGGTACATGAGAGCAAGAAACCGAGACCTTTGGAGGTAGCATGCTAAGGCTTTCGTCCTGCAGTGGACTGATAATGGCTGAAGACGATAGTGCAAATAATCTCCGAAAACAACCGAGCTGAGTGGCACACCTAGTACAGCGATTGGGCAATTTGTTAGTCAAGTTGCGATGCAAAATGCTTCAGCAAATCATCTGTTGCGGTGAAAACGTAGGAGGGATGAGCAAGTATGAAATGGTGTTTGATGATTTAAACTGGTCGAGGACTGCGTTCCAAAGAGTAGAGACAACAACTGAAAAAGCATTAGTGCCAGCATGAGTTTTAACCCTGGGAAAATACAGCAATAGAGCACTCTGTGCCTAGGTGATAGATAAGACATGGAAAATAGATAAATAGATACGAAGGATCTCTTGAAGAAAGAGTTTGATAAGCAATGGCAGAGAGTTTTAAAATTAAACGAGATTGAACAGGCAACCAATACAGTGATTTCAGGAGTGGCGTATAATGAGAAAACCGACAACTTATCTAAGCAATTCTGAACACACAGAGGTTTTGCAATATCCTTAGATGCGATGTAAGGAAAAAAGAGTTGCAGAAATCAAGCCTGCTAATAATGTATGCTGTAGCAATGGTTTTGACGACTGAGAGAGCAGTATCGCGACGAATATAGCGACGCTCACTAATATTATAGAATCATGAGCGACACGTCAACGAAATATGATTTCTGAAATTAAAATCACTATCAAACGTAACACCAAGAATACATACAGTGTGTAACGGTATGGTGGTATTTTCATAATTGGCATAGGAAAGAAATTAGTAGGCTTACTGCATCGTCTGGATGTATATATAATAATGAAATATGTTTTTTTTTCTGAATTGAGTGTAAGTCTATTGTTTGTCATCCAGCCAGAGATATCATTGGAGATGGTCAAATGTATGGTTGTAGATAAGAGAGCTTAGTGGTGTGGAATTCAAAGTAATCAGCAGTAAACATGGCACCTGCCTTTGAAAAACAGTTTCTTAGTTTTATTGATTGATACCTATTTGTTAAGAATGTGCGAATCCACGTGAGTGATGTGCCGTGTATGCCATAGAGACGCTCTAGAAAACGAGAATAGTCAATGGTGTCAACAGCTGTAAATACATCTAATAGTGTAAGTGTTGTGACATTTCCTGCGTCTATATTTAGTGATATATCGTTGTAAACTTTCCGTAGACGGATTTCTGTAGATTGAATTTATTTTTAGCCAGACTGAAAAGTAATTAGAGTTGAAATACACACACACACACACACACTCACACACACACCAATACACACACAAACACACACACACACACACACACACATATATATATATATATATATATATATATATAATATATTTATTTATTGATTGATACATATATGTAAAAATATCAAACATAACTGATCACTGTTGTTGCTTAAAGCTATGTGGATATTATTTTAAATAAAAGACGGAAATTATCTTAATAACTTCAACAATGTATTCAAATAATTCAGTCAATTCTGACATCTGGATAAATAAAGAATCCGATCAATAGGGGCATGAGACGTAAAACGATGGATGAGACGTATATGTTATTAAAAATTGATCCAAGTCGCCATATCCTTCTGAACCCATACGAATAGTATTTGATCATTCGGAACAATTGCAATGCAAGTATCGTAATGCCTAAACAGTACTACCGTATACGAAGCATAGATCTGTTTGTTTTAAGAATGTATTTGTATTATACAAAATCTTCAGCACATTGTGTTAAATTCTTGGACGTGTTTGGAAACAATAATGTAATAAAACTAGCGTACCAAATAACAGTGTTGGCAATGTTTTGAAATGTAGTGTGTAACACATATTTGATGTATTAATGCATGATGCCACATTATTTTAATATATAGCATAGCATGCTCCTAGCTGGCATTATTTAGAAAGAGAATAAAACCATCTTTTGTATTAATACTTGTGCTGTTGAACTAGCACAGTCAGGTATGAAATAGTTATGTTGATCAACTTCAATATTTCGTCTTTGTTTGGAAAACAGGTTTGTAATACATATCAGAAATGCATTGACGTAGAATACTAATAACTAAGGCCTGAACACAGAGAAAATGCGCATAGCTATTGTGACAGAATAATTCACACTCATCCAGTAATACACCTTTTTTTCTGTCACTTTCTAGAGTTCTTCTCACAAACGCGAATACAGTTCGACAGAAAGTACCAAGTAGTCCCGAAATTCAACAATTAAACATGATCATTATAAGTCATAATAATATTGTTAATAAAAGAGAACAAAACGATAACAATAATAAACTACATCAATATCATCATCAGCATCATCATCAGCAACGTTATCATCATTAACATCTTTATCAAAACTTAAATTGAATAAAATAGTCATTCAGTACCGCTACAAAGTGTAAACTCGGGTACAATGTATCTAAAACACATCACAAAATTTGAACAATCGATATTAATTATGATGGTAACTGTGAACGGGATAATCTATTAAAACAGATTTTGATTATTCCAAACATTGGGGGTTGCCAAACCAAACCATGCAATCACCAAATGACTTTAGTCAAGATACTGTTACGGGCAATATTATCTCAGTGGACGACTCCAGAATTCGGATCGCGTTCACACAGAAAGCTTGTGACAGATTGGTGTAAAATGTATTATTACAATATTAGAATAGAAAACCTGTCTAACTACCAGTTAATCTAGGTTCCCTTTTAACAATATGTCGGAGAATTTGTCACTCTACGAGATGCACCAGTCTGAATTATTATTAGTGATGCTTACAATGTATGGCCATAGTGTCACCACAGTCTAAACAAGATGTTCCACTATTATAGATCGCAATTACGTGTAGTTTTATGTAACAATGTCTGTAGACATTGCATGTTTAAAGATTATAGAACGTGGCGCCATATAGTTATTTGGGAAATTATAGTCATATCTATTAATTTGTGTTAGAGTCAAATACATTATATTTGTTTTGAAATAAGAGATATTTTATTCATAGACTAGTCATATATACCTTTGTGTCATCAACAGCAACTGTCGTTTTTAAACTGTAGACATAAATATTAAATAAGAACCTGTGAGATCTTTTTGTTAATGATTTTTAAAGTTAGACTATATATATATATATATATATATATATATATATATATATATATATATATATTTTATGAGGAAACATCAATAATGATGTATTAACTGTGTTTGTAATTTTAACGGCCTTCTATATGCAGATATAGGTCTTCTATACCAATGGGTATCTGTTTGGCTTCAACACATTGCTTAAAAGTAATAGAGATATATAAACCAACTTGTTTTTTGCTACAAATATATTTTTTGTTTTGATTGTCTCATACGAAATAAGCACATATCGTATTACCTTTACGAATTCACAAAACCCTGTTCAGCATCAGTATTCACTTATTAAAATATATTTTGGTTACATATGTTTCCTCAGGCAGGAATCCCTCAACAAGAAAAGGTGAACCTTAAGTTCCATGAAAAAACAAAGAGAATACATGTTTTGTCTGGGATGGCCTTTTGTGTGCAATTTATATTCGTTCTTGTTCGAGTGGCAAAAATGCGGGAAATTCAGTTCTTAACCTAGAAACCACGGTCTATAGTGATAACTTAGTGTACGCAATATCTCATGTGTATAGCTTTATCTCCCTTTATAATCGAGCGTGTACAACATTCGCAATTCATATATTTTTTCTTTTGCAAAAAATTAAATCTCATAAGATATATAATGGATATTTCATCTTTCATTTCATCTGAAAGCATACTGATATTACTTGGTCATTTTGATCTAACTTACCGGAAAATGTAGCCATCAAATCAACGAGAAGATATATATTACATATTAATATATAAGAATGCTCTGCAGTATATGTTCCGTATATAATTTGTACTGTAATGAAAAATGTAATATAACAGTGTTAACATTGTGTGATTTGATATGAAGCTGCCTTATATTAATAAATGTAGCATAAACTGTAATATTATTTAATTTCCGGCAAAAAGAAATCTGAAAATTCCTCACGACTACGAACCTAAACCCAGCTATAGAAGGGAACTTAGCCTTAAGCATTACCTTGCTTATTTTCGTGGTTTCTTTCCAAAATAGAGATGTAACTTATGTATTTCCTCCTTTCACAAATGCATTCAAGTTATGAAGTCGGGTTCGATTGAAATCCGTGAGGAGCACCTACGTGGTCTAATTAGTAGGGCGTTGGACCACATATCACTACCACCTGAGTTCGAAACTCGTCGTGGGCCTATCTGAGGGACGTTTCACCTTTGGCCCATTTAAACTAACCTGTGCACAGAAGTGGCTGTAAAACACCAATTATCATCATCATAATTATGGAATTCGTGAAAAGGTACCCAATTTCAAGAGTTATTAATAATTATGTTCCGATTGAAGTTTACAAAATAATACCCCACGCTTGGAGCGGTATTAATGAATGTAAGAGATCCACTATTTTCACATGATGTCAACATGTTATAACACTTCACAGTAATACTCCTAATATCACATAACCCAATTTAGGGTCATCATTGGTGTCATTTAGGGTCATCATTAATTAATCTGTGAGTAATAATCAATTGAGTCAAGTCTACACTGTAAGCAAGATGGTCCTAATGGAACGTAGACACAGGTCATTTGAAACAGAGTCTCTAATATATAGTGCTTAGAATTGATTCCCAGACAATAGTAATTTGTTTGTATAATAGGCATAGACTGAAGAATAACGGACCTGTAGAATAGCCTGTAAGATAAATCGATTCTAATCTAAATAGTTCTAACAACAAATATACCTCTACAACATTTAGTTTTGTATATTTGGCTTTAGCCTTCTTTCAATGAAACCAAAATATATCTTCATAAATCAGCAGTGGTTTACAAATTGCATTATTATAAGCGGAGAAGTAAATTGTGCTAAAATGTATAATAATAATAATAATACTAGCAATAACAATAACAATAACAATAACAATAACAATAATAATAATTTAGATAGCTCCTGATTTAACCATAATTTCGCTAAGAGCCTTTACATTTAAAACATAATTGAAGGATGTTCTAAGCTCAGTGGTGTAAATAAGTGGGTTTTTTACTAACTGCAAGCTTAATATAGTTTGGCAACTTAATCTACAGTCTGGAAGCTGATGTTCGGAAAGATGTCTATCTTTACAATGCTGTATGGCCTTATGGTACCGCCAAAAGTGAATTCTAACTGGTATATACTTTTGGATCAGATCGCTTAGATACATCGTTGCTGTTCTAGTCAGTACTCTGAATGTGCGAAGTAGATGTTTGTACAATGATTTCAAACGTTCAGAAAGCCAGTTCATTTGGCAGAAAACTGGTGTTATATGTACTCTTATGCGAGTGCGTATCACCAGACGTGCATCACAGTCCTGCACTCGTTGTATATGGTTTGTCTGAGAGAGGGGGATTTTATATTGTTTTGCACTGATATAGTCCAGCCGAGAAATGATAAGAGCTTGGACTTACGTTTTTCTTACAGATATGGAATAATTTTATAACTGGATCCTACCATAATGCGAAGATTCTCCGTTTTCTTCACGTGTTGTTTGGATGAGAAAACAATGAAATTTAGTATTATCTTTATTCAATTTCAGCATATTGGGGTTCATCCAAATACTTATGTCTTCAACATAAACTTCAATTGAAGATTAAATATCGTCCCATGGATTTAAATTCATATACTCTTGTGTATCAGCAGCATAACAATGACATTTAATATTATGCCGTTTACTAATTTCAACAATTGGTTTGATAAACATAGATTAAGTGTTTGGTCCTAAAACGGATCTCTTTGATACACCAAATTTGTATACCTACATATGATGATATTTTGGGTTATAAGCTAGCTTGGGAGCAGTTATAATAACTAAATTTGTAACCATCACATATCAGGCTCAATTGACTTATCTGCCTATCCGATTTATTTTCTAACTAAGCAGCGATTAAGCTTAACTGTGTTAGGTACTTTTATGTTGATATATTAATGTGTGATTCTTCTATGTAACTGACCAATTTCTGCACTTACAATAGCATGCTGGATTGTGCCAGAGATAATGCCTTGGCTGACAACATATTAGTCCCTGTTCTGTCAGTTCTTTTGTCAACAAGCGATCGTTTGATTTTTGCCTCCTTCGTTCATCATTCCGGTACAGCTATTAGCTACAACATTACGAAAAAAACATATTGACCTGATAAAGTTCTGAACCTTACGCAAAGCAATGTCGATATTAAAATTGGTAAAATCAGAGAAACACATTAAAACAACAAACACATATTGAGCAATATATACTGAATATCAGTAGAAGTTTCTCCAGAAACAATTAATATATATATATCAGTATTAACAGAAATAGGTTTATCTAACAATGCATTCAAAGTAAAACGAGACATTTCTTTCATACCTTACCAGTATTATTCACACTAGATCCCTAATATAAAGCCGTATTTGAACACTTAACCATATTCTAAACATGGATAAATGATGATTACACGGCTATAGATCTACACTTGATAAATGATATAGAGCTGACATAAATCAGGAGATTAAAAATATCCCTGTATATATATGTGTGTGGTGTGTGTGTGTGTGTGTGTGTGTGTGTGTGTGTGTGTGTGTGTGTGTGTGTGTGTGTGTGTGTGTGTGTGTGTGTGTGTGTGTGTGTGTGTGTTATAAAGATAGTTAAGGCGCTGGCACAGGTGTTATACTTTCATTCAAACAACAATTAACTCCAAACTGATTTTTAAAAAAATATTTAATTGTAAGTATAATTAATTACCGGTAAAATTAGAGAAAAATGAAAAGAAAAAAGCAAATTTCTAAAATAATCCAAAAGAGGATAATCTAAATATAAAAAAAGAAGAAACTATGATTAAAACAAAACCAGGCTTTGTGTCGAACACTACGGCCAAGAAAGATTAAACCTAAAATGGAGAAATAAAATATTAATACACAGTATGAATAATGTGTGAATAATATAAGCATAAATCAGAATAAATTCAGATTAATACTAATAGCAGCGATATAACACGACTCAACCCAATAGCAACGACCGGTTTCGACCTATTCAAGTCTTCATCAGGTTGCATAGAATGTCTGCAGGGAAATATAGTCTCCAGGCATAGAAAACGGAACTTTCTCAACCACAACATAATATGCCTTGTGATATTTACTGGAGGGTGAAATACCTCATAAACATACAAATCCAATAAATACTATGACCTACTCGTCACTATTACATCGGCGCTTTAGCAGACCGTTATGGCGGAATTGCCGTTTTATATATTAGCAATTTAAAATCACACCTAATGGTGGCACACATCCACAGCAACCTCAACAATCTAACATCATTGAAAACATGTGTGTGTATATGTGTGGGTATGTGTGTGTGTATGAGTGTATGAGTGTGTATGTGTGTGTGTGTGTGTGTGTGGGATTTGTGTGTGTGTTTTTTAGCTGTGTATAATAAGGCACAGGCACAGAGAATATCGAACCGTGAATTCAAACACTGGACGTTTCTTCAAGGGGGACTGAATCCAGAGTGGCGACTTTTCTTGCTGAGAAATTTGTAATGTCTCACCAGTCCCTAAGCCGCCAAGCAAAATCAAAATACGAATCACCTACAGCCGTGGAGTTTGGGTGTAAAACACCCAAGTCAGATCACGGCAGTAGTGAGAATGTTTAGCTTAATTATCTAAGCAGCCCTATTTATAGCTAGTTTTCAATTGCTGTATCTTTCTTCAAAGCAATACTATATAAACTATTTTAACCCAATTGTCACCGTCTTCAAAGATCAGTTTTACAACGGGCAGGCGTCACGAAGCGACTACTATTTAAAATATTTAGCTTAATTGCTATTAAAAGACTGACATCTGCGCTGAAGCAGACCGTAATTAGCGCGTCATAGCTTCCGTACTGTTTGAATTATTTTCAAACCTGACCTAATTTATGCTATTCTAACTATTGTAGTTCTTAAATGTTATTTATGGCAAGCAGATTAGAGCTAATCTTGAATGTCATAGTACAAACTGGACATAACTGGACCTAGGAAAGATAATTCTATTCCCATAATACAACCAAGATGAATTTTATATACAAGTAAACTTGTTATATAAAACACACCAACCGCGCGAGCCGTGTCCAATGCCACCGCTCGAGATGCGATGTAGTGTTTCTATTCCTGAGTCAGGAGTACTTATAATGCTTTAAGAGCGTACTGTGCCTGCTACAGTCATTTAAATGCTGGATAACCAAACCAAACACTTAAACGGCGTGCCTCCAAAGACGCAAATAGTACATGGATTATACAGCTCTAGATCAACTTTTCTTGAATGCAGGGAAATATAGACTCCACGCATAGAAAACGGAACTTTCTCAACCGCAGCATAATATGCCTTGTGATATTTGCTGGAGGGTCAAATACCTCATAAACATACAAATCCAATAAATACTATGACCTACTCGTCACTATTATAACAATTTATATCGGCGCTTTAGCAGACCGTTATGGCGGAATTGCCGTTCTATATATTAACATTTTCAAATCAGACCTAATGTCTGCTATACAAACTATAATTATAATATAGGGTTTTATTAATGACAAGGAGACTAAAGTTAGCCTTGAATGTCATAGTACAGACTGGACATAACTGGACCTAGGAAAGATAATTCTATTCCCACAAATAACTAAGGTGAATTATATATACAATTAAACTTGTTATATAAAACACACCAACCACACGAGCTGTGTCCAATGCCACCGCTCGAGATGCGATGCAGTGTTTCTATTCCTGAGTCAGGAGTACATGCTTTAAGAGCGTACTGTGTCTGCTACAATCATTTAAATGCTGGATAACCAGGCCAAACACTTAAACGGCGTGCCTCCAAAGACGCAAATAGTGCACGGAATATACAGCTCTAGATCAACTTTTCTTACTATCGCATGAACACACTAATAAATGTTTTGTTTTCTTGACCGGCTTTATCCGAATGAGAAAATCAGATGGTCTTTATGCATATGGTATGTTGAATCATTTCATTATAATGTATTTTGTTATTTAAAGTTGTAACCTCTATATTTCGTTTTATACCCATTTCACCTTTTACAGTGCTTATAAATATTATTTTACTCTTAAAATATTCATTTAGCAGGCAATAAATAACATATCAGTTTCCCTTTTGAACTAAGCCGATCTTATTAGGAATGGTCAACCCAACGCGTACTGTTGAATAATAATACTATGTACATCGGATAAAATAACATCATAATTCATAATCATAAATTCGGATGCAATATATTAAAAAGTAACTTCGCTCGCAATACGTCGTAAATAGTGGTGTTAGCAAAGCCAGTGATTGAATTCTGAAGACTATTAGCACACGATGTCAGCTTATATAAATAGGTGACATCTGCATAATATTATTCTGGGAAGTATCTACGGAACAAATCCATGGACAACGACGGATTAATCAATGTGAATTATAACCCTGGTTCATGAATATTGTATCCGTCGGCCGCTAGGATTACAGTATTGCAAATCTCTGGAGAGGCTTCCGGTAGAGATAACACACTGGATCCTTTGGGAAATAAATTCTGGCAATCTTTAACTTCTTATACAAGTGAAGGAGTTGACAAATTAGCATGTGTACCTAATCATTCTTGTATATTTGTATGTGTGTACGCGCACCTGGGGATGTGTGTGTGTGTTTATGTATATGGATGTGTGTGTTGGTGTGTGTGTGTGCGTGCGTCCGTTCGTCCGTGTGTCCGTTTAAGCCATGTGCAATAAGGCACTGGCACAGAGAATCTCGAATCGTAAACGGAAACTCTGGACGATTTATCAGTGGAATTAATGTGGCCGTATTTCATGCTGAGACATGTGTTCTGTCTCCCACAAAAAAAGCAAATCACCTTCAGCCGTGGGAGTAAAATACCCAAATCAGATGACCGAAAGTGTGAGAGCTAATATACCGATCCAATTACCCCTGGCGCCACTACGCGGCTGAATTTCACACTACGATGTGGGGTTAGAAATTTAAGAATCACTGTGTTACATGACGATTTACGCGTGTAGTCGCCAATATATGCCTTACTGAAAAAAATGTACTTAGGCTATATACCACCTATATTTCTTAGGCTATATACCACCTATATTTCTTAGGCTATATACCACCTATATTTGTATTTTATATATAGTCCATTAAGGGTATGTGATCTCCAGATCATAATTTTGCATTTAATAAGACTTCATCCAAACGGATATATGCCAGTAAACCAAGTAACGTTCAGCGCGATTTCCATGGCTGTCATGGTCCAAACTCATTAGTTGTAGATTTTTTTCTATATGTCACGACGATGTGAATGGATAAAACCAATAATCACATAGATTATAATTCAATGGGTGATTCCTATTACTGTAACATTGGTATTTGTGCATGATAGCTTTTATTGAAAATGAACTGTTTTATTTTCTGAAACAGCCATTTGTGCAATGTTTACTACATGTAAATGTCAAGGTTGGTAATACTCTAATCTAATGATAATTCCAAAACTCTACATTAAATTTATTTTATTTGTTTTAAATAAATTTACATCCAGCTAGAAGGTAATTTTAAAATCATTTATTTAATTCATTGAAACCCATGCTAAATATCTCGTACAATTCAACATGAATAACTAAGGCTTAGCTGTGTCATTCATCTGGAAAAGTGGTCCGCTCAATCATTGGGTTATATATTGATAAATATTGTGCTAAATCCTTTGGAAAGACTAAATCGTTCACTCTCCGTGTAATATGAAATAATTTGCTGAAAGGTTTCAACTATTTAACTTTAGTGAAAAGTTGCCATCCCCTATTAATACTGAGGGTCATAGCTGTTTCTAATCCGAGACAGCTGTTGGTAACCGATGCAACCCATTTCGCCTGGATCGGTCTATTATCTAAGCAACCCTATCAATAGCTATTTTCAGTTGCTGTATATTTCTGTAAAACAATGCTATACAAGTTATATACACCAATTGTCACTGACTTCAGGGCTCACCTTATGCAACAGGCAGATATCCCAAGAAACAACTATTAAAACTGATAGGTTAATTGCTATTTTGAAAATGATATCTGTACTAAAGCAGACCGTAATAGCGTCATAGCTACGGTACTGTTAAAACTATATGTTAACATTTTCAGACCAAATCTAATATTTGCCCTTTAAAATAGTGTTATAACAACGTGTTTATGTGTTATTTATGACACAATAGAGCTAGCCTTGAATACTATAGTACAAACTGGACATAGCTGAACATAGGAAAGATAATTCTACCCCTGCATACTACTAACCTGAATTGTATATGTAACTGAATATGTTATATTAAACACATCAACCACACGAGCTGTGTCCAATGCCACCACTTCAGATCTGATCCAGTATTTATATTCCTTTAAGAGTAAACTCTGTTTGCTACAATCATTTAAATGCTAGATGCCCAGTCCAAAAACATAAACAGTATCCCTCCAAAGACGCAAATAGTGCATGGAATATACGCTCTAGATCACATTTTCTTAGAATGCGCGGAACTGGAAATATATAGTCTCCACGCACAAACAGTCTACACTCCTGCTACTGATAAACGATTGCCTAGCATCTTGTTGATATAACTTAGCTCCGAACGTTATAAGGCTAAAGTGTAGTGTACTATAGTAATTGTTTACAATCTCAAATACATAGGCTGTGTTCATCTTTCAAAATATTTTTAGGGTGAATATTGCTACCGATGTTTGCAATAAAATATAAATAGTACTTCTTTATCTAGGTATCTAGACAAAACAATTGCTATTATATTCAGGATTCGAATGGTAATCTAACAATTCGCATAATCACTATCTCAATACATTTCAGAACGAATTTTAATAAAGTTACTTGGGTCAAATATCAGTCATTGGAAATCGGTAACACCAACGTTATCATTCGTAAGAAGGGATAAATTGGCGACTTATACACACAAACAAGTAACAATTGATGAGTTGCTTGATATGTACACAGACACGGAGTTACGCATATCCAGAGATAGACAATTCTTTCTTTTATCTCTTATCCTAAGCCAAATTAAACACAGACAAATAACATTGTCATATAGATTTGCTAACGAAGCCAGATTCATACTTACAGTGATGATTTAAGATTTGCCCAGAATGGCAGATGATAATGATGATGATTGATGTTTTAAAGCGACTTTTGTGCACACGGTAGGCTAAATGGGCCGAGCGACATCCAAAGGTAATGAAGCGAAGTCAAAGATGAAACAACCTCCAGATATTCCCACGTTGTGATTCGAACTCAGGTGGTAATGATCTGTGATTCAACGCGCTATGAGTTATACAAAGGTGGTGCCCTCTCAGAATGGCAGGAAAACCTCATAAAATAATACTCAGTCACACTTCTCAATATATTACCACATTATCAACTGACAGGAGGGTGAAATGTGATAATGTTATCACGTTTATATTGGTACATATCGGTATAGCATATAGTCTGTTTTAGCTCGATGGTACCATGATAAGCTATTTACCTTAAAATATATGCCGATATAATTAAGCAAAACTCTCCACTTTTATCACATGCCTGTCAGGTGTACAAAGTGCTCTGTTTTTATTGGAACTTCCATAATATGAGAACAGAATTAAACAATTTTGCTGACTTAATCAATATATATTATAGTATCGTATGTAGCCAGGGCTTAACAGAAGGAAGAATAACACCTCTTCTGAGTGTTGAGGTCGCCATGAGTAACATATTCATAAATGTGTTTTATTGTACATCGGAAACTAATGACGGGAACAGGGTCAAATCACGTACGGGTATTAAGGATTTGATCCTGAACTTAATCAGACGTAACTACTCCAATATACTCTTGATGTTGCTATTAACTTACGTCATATTTTTACTAAAATTATTACGACCACTGTTACTGTTATTTCATTTACTACAACTACTACTACCACCACCAATAATAATAATAATAATAATAATAATAATAATAATAATAATAATAATAATAATAATAATAATAATGTCGTCTTAACAGAACGCTATTTTAACATACTCTATACACACAGACAAATTGGCATTATATACTTAGATATACTCTAAGTACCTGAAACGTCCTATAAGCTTTAAATTTATCATTATTATTAAATTTATTATTATAAGTAATGAAATGCATAAATATTTGTTTTCATGTTGTGAAAACACTATTAACCCACAGTAGAGTTGTTGTTTGTGTTTTAAGTGTTTCTGTAAAATGTCCATGCACGTTTTGGATGAAGTTCATATTTCAAAATATAAAAGTAGATTGAATATATATTAAAGTACATCTGCAATAATGTTATTCAAGGCGCCAATCTCTATAAAGATGTGTCTTATGCAATGTAGTGAAGTACAAATGGCATAGTTATATTTAGAAAGCCATTGATACGTGTGTTTGTGTCAATGTACGTCTGTGTTTGTGTGTACATATATATATATATATATATATATATATATATATATAAACGTGTGTGTGTATGTGTGTGGGTTGGTATGAGTGTGTATATATGTATGTGTGTGTGTGTGTGGGTTGGTGCGTGCATGTGTGTGTGTGTGTGTGTGAGTGTGAGTGTGTGTGTGTGTGTGTGTGATTGTGTGTGTATGTGTGTGTGTGTGTGCCAAGTGGTGCGTGCCAGTGCATGCCAGTGTTCCTGCGTACGTGGTTGCGTGCTTGTGTTACCCTGTATTTAGGTAGTAGACTATGTGACAGGATACAACTTACCACAAATCCAGGGTCAGGTTTCTTATGTCATATAACAACAAACAATGACCTTGGATAAGCACAAATAATAATTTTATTTTTCATTTCAACGAGATGGCTTATAATTAATTATTTAACAGTGACTAATAAGATCCGACTCTCCCCGGTGATAGTTGGTCGCGTTGTGGGTTAGAGGATGACCTTGGATATATGCATAAACTAAATGTATATTAATAGGTCTCTGTAAGTATTACCCCGAGGTTCATCCTTTACCTTCAATAATTATTCAAAGGACAAAGAGTCATTATTGTGGCATCTTTCCCACTCATTTATATCCTGCAGTTTGTATTGTTCTTTTTGAGCAACTACTATACTCACGATTCACTCTACAAATGCTGAAACATGCTGTTAAGAAAGGAATATAATGTCATTCCACGAGAATCCCTTAATTTGCTGGCCGGAATTTTGTTAGCACTTAAATATCTGATGCACATAAACTGTTCAAGGTCTACTTGCATATGTTTATGTAGGATATGGATGTCATATCCTAACATTTGCAGGTTATATTTAAATATTGAAATTAATTATACACATATATACACATACACACGCACATACGTACAGAGACAGCGCACACGCACACACAAGAGTAATGTTCCAAGATTTATGTTTTGTTTATGATGAAGCCTAATAATTGTCAGACGGTTGTGTCATTAATCAGAACATAATCCCCCGAAGGGCAATTTTGTAGTTGCATACAATATTAGTCTACGTATGCATAGGTTATGTTTCGCTGTAGATTGACAATCATTTCAGTGTTATAAGTTATTACTCTATATCGTAGTGTATTTATAGATGTGACCAAACATTGAGAGCCTGAAGGCTCAATTTGTAACATTTCTTTAAAGGCTATAACCTTTTTACATTTTGTCCAATCTCTCTCTCTCTCTAACTCTCTCTCTCTCTCTCTCTCTCTCTTTATATATATATATATATATATATATATATATATATATATATATATATATATATATATATATATATATATATATATATATATATATATATATATATGAGAGAGAGAGAGAGAGAGAGAGAGAGAGATAGAGATTGAAGAGATTGTATGAAAGAGGGAGTAATTAGTTGCCTAACTATTTTATTATATACTGACCTCATTTGTATATATCATTAATTCTATTTCTAGTTACAAACACCTAGATATATTTAAATTTTACTTGAAGTAGACATTACCTAAATAAATGTTAATATATATCAGAGACTGCTCAAAGTTTCAAGATAAAATGCCGTTACCTTCCTATATCAATCATATCATGACATAGTTCATAATTAATCACATAGAGGTCCTTCTTATCCGCTAATGCTGCCATATCGTAATGTATAAATAAACTTGGTATTTGGCCATCTGGCTAATTCCCTAGAATTGTAATATCGTCAATCTGTTGGAAGTATTCTATAAAAGAACCTTTATCTCCATAACTCAGTAACATTTGAACCCATGTCCACCATATTGGGCTAATGTCTCTGTTATAGGCGGGTACCAAATATGAGTAAATAATTAAGCCGTAAGGAGTGTAGGTCATTCTCTCGTATAAGCATGAATGATGCAGACATGCTGCGATCTAAAACTTCTAGATAGGTAGATATTCCACTTCATTTGCATGGTTCTACTTATATTGTGTTCGTTTGTACTATGATCAACTGCAGTAGAGTGGCATCATGTTAGGCATTTAGCCATATACGAGAACAATATTAGCATTTGTTAATCATAACAGAAATCAATTACTTAACTCATAACTAGCAATACATGAATTATAGACATGTAATACAGACATTATCACTAAGCCTTTATTTCATATTTCAAATTCAGTGGCTAATATCCAGATCGGAAGAGACTAAGAGAAGCATTTTATTTGAATGCACAGATATGTCAGATTGTAATTTTAGAACTAATGTATGAATATTTAGAGAGAGACAATGGTTAATGTTTAACATCTACTCTACTTGTTCTTTTCACGGTATTTGAATATCTGCATATTCCACAGATACCTGCAATAAGAAGTGCTATTCATATGTTATAGAACTGAGCACATCCTAATCAAAGGATAACTTAAAACAGTTTTACTAGGACAGATTGCGTACATTGAAATATTAGAAATAGTAAACCTTTTTGTTTATTTGTCTCCATTTTAATGGCTAATAGCCCATTCCATAATGCACAAAGCCGAGGTATTTGCGGAAATCATTAATAGCCGTTTAGATTATTCCCTTTAGATCTGCTACCATATGAGTAACCGTGGCTACTGCACCAATGTTAAATACTTAAGTCTCACCGGTGCTGTTTAAAAGTAACAAACAGCACCATAAAGGCTTATAGCTGACCTTAACAACATGTATAGGGTCGAATAGTGTCATTTTATTTACTGCTGTTCGATTATAGACATTTGATTAACGTACTATTGTCTAGCCATAATCTCATGTGTATTCTTTTCACATTGTAAGGCATAAATATGAGGACGTATTTTGTAATTAGTGTTTTGGTATTTAATTTCGAAGGGAACTGGTAAGCTAATTCTTCATCAACACTAAACGATGAAAGTTCCTTAAATGAGAGTAGTGTTAAAGTTGAATTTTATAAAATAAATAATTTACGAATGAATCCGCTTGAATGAATTGCCCTTTGTCATATATATTCAACAACTCAAGTGTCTGTAATATAATACGGCATAAATAGTATCAGCATAAAACATAGAGAATCATTTTAAAACTACAAGCAGCTACGTGGATACTAAACATGTTAGATATGAGAATTTCAGAAAAATAATGCAATTCTTTATCTATGATAAAATAATACAAATTCCATATCAAACAGAGTGACAGAGGGTCAATGCGTGTATACGTTTATTCGTTCGTGCGTCTGTCCGACAAAAACTGCGCGTGTTTGCATCTGTATATGTGAACTTGAGTATGTCCATGTGTGTATGTGCATGCGCGAGCGTTTGTGTCTGTATGTGCGTGTGTGTGTGTTTATTTGTATGTGTTTATCTTTATCTTTATCTTTTTTTCAGAACCAAACAAGAGAGAACATTTTGTGTTTATCTTTTGTTCTTGATAAAGAAGAGAGAACAAATAAATCTGAACCGTTCTGAAGAACATACAACAGGCATATTTCAGAGAAAATGCTTTCCTTCCAAAATAAGAAATCTTTTTAAACAAATAAATTCGAACTTTGTATACATGTTTATCTGGTTTAATGTTTGGGTTACCACAACTTGTTAAATACTTATCATATTGTTTCCATCAACTAACTGATCAAAGCTCTCTGTACAGACAGTATATTTCAAACATGTCGATATGAAATAGTTTAATGAACAATATATTTATGTGATGGGAATACATTCACTAGTCAACTGTTCCATTCTAGAATAAACCAAAACTTGTCTCACTGGTTGAAATTACAATAAAGGACTCGCTGAGTTACTTCCATATCTGTCACAACAGAGTATATTCTACAGGTTTTAGTGCAGTGTTGGGCCTACTACGCCATCAGGAATAATTTTAAACTATCAGCCTACAGGTGTTGATCAAATGAAGATATTTTACCATTCAAATCAATATCATAAACTGTTCTTCTTGGAATATCGAACTGCATTTAAGTAAGTTAACATATATCCCCAAACAATCAGGTGAAATATAATGTTGCTAATCAATGCCACATTAAATAAAAGCCTCCTTTCTAGGTATTCAATGCCTTCAGTCATAAACTAAGTGTCGATAGGATATGCCCAAATAGACTTATATATACCCAACATCGACTACTCAGATATCACTCCTATTCCATAAGTGTTTCAAGACTTCAGATATACACACCATATATAATGTATGTCAAAACTTTATATATATATATATATATATATATATATATATATATATATATATATATATATATATATATATATATATAATATAGCAATTGGTCTGATGATCGGAGTTATTACTGTATTCCGATTTATTCTGTTCTAGATAAGGACTATGTGCGAATCTGTGGAAAATATATTTTTATATATATAATATATATATATTTTTATATATAATAATATATATATATATTTAAGTTCACACTGTTTGGGTAAAATACATGTATTTGATAGGACGTATATTATGTATTCCCTTCGTATGTATTGCTGTTCTTGATAAGGACTATGTGCGAACCCCTGTGAGAAAGGAATACTTCTTTGACATATATCAGAGTTAATTGCCTTTTTACGACATAAATAAAATAGTTATTACCTTTCAAGCTTCCACACTGATTGGAACCTTGGCATTTTGTGTGAAACGATTCCCATAAATATCGCAGTTATCATTGTCAAAATGACACCTTATAGTCGAAAAATGGTGATATAATAAGGAATTATAAACCACTGTTTAAATACTATTACTTTATAAACGTTATTGTCTAGAACAAAGGTAGGACTTCGAAGTGATGATACATTATATGCAGGAGCGATCATAGATTGATTTGGAAAAAAAAAAGTGGCGCCTGAAATGTATCGATATCTAGATAGATAACTTAGACAAAATGCAGCACCAAAGAAAGTCTGTGGTTACCATATTACGGAATATGACGCCATAGCAAAAGATCAAAGCCGAATTATTTTCCAGCTGTCAGAGGGAATCTCTATAAGAAAGAGAAACTACAACAACAACAAAGAAGGGTAAACAAAAAGCTGCAACTTGAAGGTATTGATGTCTAGATAATTAACTTAGAAAAAAAGAAAACAAATTCGGTAACAACCAAATAGTGTGGTTACCATTGACGTCATAGAAAAGGGAGAAGGCCGAGGTTTTTTCCAGCTGTCAGCTAGTTCTCTATAAGTCTATAACTATAAGGAGGAGGAATTACAACAACAACAAAAAGTAGGGTAAACAACAATGTCAACAATTCAAGGTAAGATAACACGATATGGTACTAAGGGCTGTAAACAGTTAGTAGATAAGGAAAATACCCTAGATAAGCCTCAGCCGAAATGTCCACAGTGTAAGGAAGTAGTTACTTACACAGATAAGATACTTAGATGTGGCATATGCGAGCGCTGCTATCCAATAAGAGATATCTGGCAAAATGTCGCCATAGAGGTTTATGAATTGTTGGATTAAAATGCCACCCAACAGATAAACTAGTATTGCAAATCATGTAACAAGGGCGCAACCAACATATTGCATATGATTAACAAAATACACAGGCATTTGACAAGAAGATTAAGCTAATTGACGACAAAGTGCAGAAGCTGGATGAAATATGATAAAAAAACTTAACAGAATCATCTAACAAATTAACAAAGGAATTGGGCGACTTGAAAGTAGAATTGGCTGATTCGAACAAAAGGCAAAGGGTGAAAAAAGACACCCTACAGAAATCACTGGAAGCTCTAGATGGGAAAATAAACCATTATAGATGAGGAAGCAAGAAAAAGCAACATGATAGCGTATAGCGCAGAGGAGATAATTATTCATACTTACACTTTTTTAGATTAAATGGGAATGACTGAATTTAAGGAAGAATACATATTACACGTGTCCAGGCTAGGACAGAAGCAGGATGATAAGAACAAACCAATCCGGGTTAAGCTAGATACACTAGCAACAAAAAACTCTATCTTCAGCAACACAGCCAAATTAAGAGATGCAGATGAAAATACAAGCAACTTGGGTTAGAAGTGGTTACGCTGCATTTACATTGATACATTGATACATCTTGATGTGTTATCGGTATACGAACATGGTTGTGTGTTATATTGTATATATATATATATATATATATATATATATGTGTGTGTGTGTGTGTGTGTGTGTGTGTGTGTGTGTGTGTGTGTGTGTGTGTGTGTGTGTGTGTGTGTGTGTGTGTGTGTGTGTGTGTGTGTGGTTTCCAGTTCTTTCCAAATGTTTTGGGAAACTTCGTATTCTTCATTGTAAAAGCTGCATAAATCTGATTGTATTAATGTCCGTTTATAAAGAGCCTCGTTATTTGCCAAAATTTGATACAGCATTTTGAAATGAAAGAAGTGCAATTCTACGAATATAGTGCAGTTAAATATAAGCTTAAAATTATTTAACCAATCTTCCATGGTTAATTCACCGTCGAAATACGTTCTCCATTTATCAAAAACTTTAATTGGCAATTGTACGATTGATTTTTGCATATCCGTATATACTAGTTTACATATTTTACTTTGTATGTTAATTATTTTATCAATTGAATGTGTATATGTAGTGTGATTATCCTTATCATTGTTATTTTTCGAGTAGACTAACTTTCCATGAGGCAGGGATAGCATCTATAATACTGAAATAATTCAGATAGTTTATATTGTTACCATATTTATGGATAAAATATTGATAATTTAGAATATTTCTGTTTTGATCAAGTAATTGTTTAACATTTTTTATTCCTACTGCGTATATACGGTTATTAAAAGGGGCTTTCCATCAATTATAATATGGGAATGGTATATAATGCTGTCTCTGGTGTATTGTGTGTATAGTAGGCCCACGCACTGAATATATCTCGGTTGAATTGGTTAGGTTTTTTCCATATGTCAATATTAGTTATCCAAGTTGATTTATATGTATATTCTGCTAAATAATTTGACTCTTTACCCAGCTTATCTTTAATCCTTTATCTTTTAATGTAATATCTGGCATTGTGTTCTGCAAAATATTTATTTTAATGTGTTCGGTTTTGTTGCTCCAAAGAAATGTATATAATTGTGCATCTATTTGCTTCATTGTTTGGGTCGGTGGTGTTAGTAAGACGGACATGAGGTAGACTAGTTGTGAGATGAAAAGGTTATTGATTATTACTACTTTGCCAAACATTGGCATGCGTTACTTGTTCCAAAATTGGATAATTGTATTCATTTTGGTTATGAGTGGTGTATAATTAAGTTCAATCAGTCGATCTTTATCTGTGCATATAATGATTCCTAGGCATTTTATTGGATCTGTAGTCCATTTTCATTGTTCGTCTTTCAAAAGTACATTACAGTGTTGTTTCATTGGTCCTAATGGTATAATTTCAGTTTTATCCAAGTTCACTTTTAAACCGGAAAGTGTTTGATATGTTCTAAAAGAATTAATGATTTTACGTAGATTATCTTCAGGGTATGTTATGAAGATATTTGTATCATCGGCATATTGATTTATTAAATAATAATTTTCATTGATATTTAAGTCTTCTATATCTTGATTTTGACTTATCGAACAAGCTAAACTTTCTGCACAAATAATAAAAATATGCGGGGATAAAGAACATCCTTGCCTTGCTCCTTTAGATAGTTTAAATAGTGATGTTATCCAACCGTTATTAAGAACGCAATATTCTACATCTGTGTAGAACGTCCTAGTCCATTGTCTAATAGAATCCCCATAATTGAAACTTTTTAAGCAGTAGTCAATAAAATCCCATTATAAATTATCGAAAGCTTTCTCAAAATATATATTAATCAATGGCGTGTTATATCTTCTTCATCTATATGTTCAAATATATTGAGTATCTTAAAAATATTCCCCCTATATAACGTCCTTTTATAAATCCAGTTTGATCAGGTTGAATAATATTAGATAAGTATTTACATATTCTCGATGCAATTGCCTTTGTTGCTAATTTACTATCTTGGTTTAACAGTGTTATGGGTTTCCGTGATTTTAGTTCCAGAATGTTCCGATATTTCTTAGGTAATATGGTATGACCCCCCATTTTTGTGTTATCGATAATTTCCCATTCTTATAGCTAGCATTTGATGCATTGATTAAGTATTGTTTTATGTCGTTCCAAAATACTTTGTAGAATTCCAATGGCAATCCATCATTCCCCAGACTTTTATTTTGCTTTGTTGTTTTTAATGCTGCTAGAAGTTGTCTTTCCTTTAAAATTCCCTCACATTCACCCCTTTCGGTATTTGAAAATTTCGGCATAATTAAATATCCCAATGTATTACTAAAATTTGTAAGTACTCCATGTTTTCTATTGGTGCTGTACAATAATTTGTAAAATGATTCTAATTCTAATAGTACATTTTCCTTTCCGAAAATAGTGTTACATTCTTGTGTAATAATCCCTTTTATATGTTTCTTATTGGCATTTTGTTTTTCAAAATTAAGGAAAACCTTTGTTGGTCTTTCAGCTTCATCTAACCAGTTCAATTTAGCTCTAATTTGTGCGCCTTTTATTTGGTTTTCAAAAATTTGTTCAATATCTCCATTTATTAAGTTTATGTCGTTTTCGAAATTTGGGTCTTCATCAAAATTGTCTTTTAGCCTTTTCAGCCTTTTCCGAAGTGCTGACAATATATTGTTACTGCTTCTTTTCTTCTTAGATGAATATTTTATTGAGTTTCCTCTCATTTGCATTTTTTATCATTTCCCATAATAAAACATCGTCAAGATTCCTATTGTTAGTAACTGTATCAATAACTGTATTTTTAATTAAGTCTACATAATCTCGATCTTTTAGCAAAATGCAGTTTAATTTCCAGAAACCATTACCCCTTTTAAATTCTTCTAATTAAATGGTCATTTCGGCTACCAACGAGCTTAAGCCAAATGATACAAGAAAATAAATATTCTGGAGAATAAATACTGTCCTCGCCAAATATCCACCAGGTTTGTTTCGTCAATGTAAATAGTTGCTGAGTGTTTTTATGTGCATGGGTGGGTCGTCCACCTCGTTTATCCTTAGTATTGTCCAGGATACAATTAAAATCTCCTCATGTGATTATGTTATATATACCTATTAATTCAATGTTTTCAAAACCATTCATAAGAAAACCGGTCATTGTCATTATTTGGTCTGTATATATCTGCTAGAGTTAGATTTACATCATTAATGGTTACATTTATTATGACAAATCTACCTTGTTGGTCTATAAATTTATCATGAATTGTTAAATCCAATTATCCTAGAGAGCGTGACCCTTGAGAAAGTACTATTTCACCACCCCATTCACGATTCCAAAGTTTGTATCTTCTAACTTACTGTGGGTTTCCTGTAACAATGCTATATTTATTCGTTTTAATTTCAAGTAATGGTACAATTTATTTCTCTTCATTTCAGAAGATTGCGACCCCTTTACATTGTACGATATTATCGGTGTATCCATGGTATATTTGTAGTTTTTTTTATTCCTTTTCAAACCATATGTGTAATTATCATGCATATGCATAGTGTACTTGTTCTTATTTTGTATGTATTCGCTGCGATATATTAGAAATGAATTAGTGTTGTTAAGTAACATATGTGGTGTAAAATACTTTAACAAGTGCAAGTAGTTGATTTTAAATAAAACACTGCTAATACTGTACAGTATTATTAACGTTTCTTGTGCATGACAAAAGTGCCAAGTTAAGGGCTGGTCATGTGGCGCATTCTCTTCATTTCGGAGTATTGCAACACCTTTACATTGTACGATATTATTGTACGAATGATAAATGAATTGTTCATTAGAGCGGCCGTCTCGACTGAATGTTCGGTTCATATGAGTGTTCCATGTTACGACAATAACACGCATGCAAACACATTGACAAACAAAATGGCTGCACGAAGAAATAAAATAAATCAAGCACAGAACAAACCACACATGATACTTATCACAGCAGACAAACATACAAATGCAAGATACCAGATCACTCCGGCAGAGCTATACATAGAGATCCCTAAGTGATCATTTGAAAATGAAAGGCTCTAAAATCTAATGCGAGAAGCAAGCCAACCAAGTAGCACCGGTGCACTGATAGTAGGGGATTTCTACTACCCAAATGTTGATTGGAATACATGGGAAACAGGGGGATAGAGCACAGATGAAGAAGACTATAAGAGATGGGTATTGGTTCCAACACGTAACAAAAGAGACCAGATGGAGCGGAACAAATAAACCAAACCTACTTGATCTGATTCTAACAAATGAAGAGGACATGCTATCAAATCTACAGCGCCATTCATCACTTGGCAAGAGCGAGCATTGTTGTTTGGTCTTCAATTTCAATTGTTGAACAGAAACTTCAGACAATCCCTATACTATGTTCTATTATGATTCAGGACTGTCAATTAGTTGGTTAATAACCTGACACAATGGAAAATCATCAAAGAAATCCTAATGGAGGCACAGAAGAAAAAACAAATACTTAGCAAGGAAATAAACCAAAGTACAAAAGAGGCACGGCATCCCAATAGATAAAAATACATTTCAAGCAATAAAATAAACCACCGCTTATGGCAACGATATATGGAGACAAGATATCCAGAGAAATATAAAGAATATACCCGTCAGAGAAATAAAGTAGGAGCTATGACACACACGTTACATATAAATTTGGAAAAAGATATCTAGAGACAGGCAAAGTTAAAGCCAAGGCAATTCTGGAACTATGTGAAAGGAAAATTGAAAACCAGAACTGGAGTTTCAGATCTAATTATTCAGTCAGATGGAAATAAAGATATTCTAACCAAAACAGACCAGGTAAAAGCGTAAGTTCTCTCCAACTTCTTCAGCAGTTTATTCACCAAGTAACTGGATAATGATATACCAAAACTGGAAAACAAGGTTGTGGACTCCAAGCTGGAAGATTTACAAATTATTAAGAAAGATGTTGACAAGAAACTAACGAACTTGAAAATAGATAAGTCGACAGACCCAGATGCAATGCACCAAAGACCTCTGAAAGAAACAGCAGAGCAATTTCGCATGGCACTGGAAATAATATACAACTCAACCTTAAAAAGGTGATCGATGCCGAAGGAATGGAAACAAGCCCATATCCCTGCAATTTTTAAGAAGGGTAATAAGACGCTAGCATGTAACTATAGATCAGTCAGTCTTAGAAGCATAGCCTGTAATAGTATTGAATAATTTGTAAGGGATGTTATGATAGCTTGTGTGAAGATAAATAATCTGCTCAGTAATAGGCAATATGGGTTTATAAGAGGTAGATCAACCGCTTAACAACTACTAAAGTTTTAGATTCCGGATAGAGAAGGGGAGTTAAATGTAATATATTTTAACTTCATGAAAACATTTGACACGGTTCCACATAAACGGCTCAATGGCAAACTTAGATCATATGGTATGTCTAGAGAGATAGTCAGATGGATAACATCATTTTTGTTAAATAGAAGACAGCGAGTGTTGGGTAAAGGACAGTTTACAACATGTCCTTAGTGGGATCCCCCATTGGAGTGTTATTCTAGGACCAATTGTATTTGTCCTGTACATAAATGATCTCCCTGACAACATGACCTAGGAAGTATTTATATTTGCAGACGACAAGGGTGATCAAATATGTGGCTTTTGCGATTCTACCCAGACAAATACAAGGTGGTGACCATCTCAAGAAAGAAGAAACAGGATCAGAAATAACATACCATGAGAAAACAGGTTGGAAATAATACATACACATATCACATACTAGATCAGGTTGAAAAGGAAAAAAGGGACTGTAATCTTAGTTTCGAACGCCATATAATAGAAAGAATTGGTAAGGCAAATCAGATGATGGAGTTAATAAGAAGATCCTTTATATACCTTGATACAGAAACTTTCACAAGATTGTAGAAAACAACAGTCAGACCACATCTAGAATACTGCAACTCCATGTGGATGCCAAGAAGAAAAAGGACATAATAACCTTTGAGAATATTTAGAGGCGAGCAACAAAGTTGGTTCCAGGTCTAGAAGATCTCAATTACTCAGAGAGGCTGAAATATTTAAATCTACCAACTTTGGTGTATAGACGCCTAAGAGGAGATATGATTGACATGTTTAAGATGGTTTCTGGGGCACATGATGAGCAAGTGATACCAGCAATAGTTACAGGAGAAAAGGGTTTCTATCAAATAAAAGTGTATAGTTATAAGCTGCCAAGAAACCATAACAAGACCCGACTGAGACAATACTACTTCAGAGAAAGGATAACACGTTCCTGGAACAGTTTGCCTGATAACATGATGGAGGCTCCTAGTAATATAATCTTTTGAGAGTAGACTAGATAAACACTGGAGATATCAGGGTCTGATTTTCGAATATTAGCTCTGAGATAGGGTCACAAAGCTAATTTTGAACTAACAGCCCAAATCAACCTACGTCCAATATCTACCTAAGTAAACTGAAGTAATAAATTGCCCATTTATTAAAAAGCTCCAGTTTATTATTATTTGTGTGCCAATTTAGAAAACACACGCTCTCTAACACACACACGCACACACACACACACACACACACACACACACACACACACACACACTTTTAGTTAATACTAATCATATTTTCCGTTAAATCGAGATAATTAGTTATAGGCCTGCAGCCTAAGGATATTGCTATAAATATAACCTTTATAATCGTCTTAATCCTATGACTAGTGATTCTAAGCAAACATAATATTATGCTTCATCTTAGATAACGCCAATGAATATGAAAACTACTTGCAGCTATGTCTATTAATCTAAAGAATGATGGTGATGTGGAAAAAGGACTATACATCCGTAGAATATGATGATTGACGTGTAGACAGGTTTCCGAATATGTGTCAGATACACAACCGCTTGTGCACAAAAGGGACAATATATATATATATATATATATATATATATATATATATATATATATATATATATATATATATAGTGTGTATGTGTGTGTGTGTGTGTGCGTGTGATGTGTGTGCGTATGTGTGTGTGTATGTGTTATAAGACACTTATCCTCCCATTTTCTTAGCATATCTCAGCTAACTAAGGTCACAAGAAGCTTCGGGTTTCAACGTTACCATTTTTAAGCAAGGGGTAGCATGTCGACATCAGACTTAGCATCCACATAGACATTTAGGTCACCACCTATTATAGTACCATATTGTACAATGCCTAGGTTATCTAAGTATTTAGACCATTCATCAAAGACTAATGACTTTTAAAACCATTTTGTTAAGAAAGATGGGGATGATAAATAATAGAAAATGTAACTGTAACCGTAATTATATTTATGGTCCATTTGTTTTCAAAATGTGTATATTTCTTAATCATCTCGGATGTAGCCATGCACATACCCATTCCCGATTCGTACAGTATGCCAAAGCCATTAAAGAGTTTGCCACTGTTTCCGATAATTTAATTAAACTCATTACATGTAGGAACCAACTTATTCACAGCTCTTGAAGCATTATTTCAATGTCCGTTATAGCGTATCCTATTATTGTAATATCATCTACAAATCGTAGATGTTTGAGATTCTCTCCATTAATATTGATACCTTGTTTTTGTCTAGTCTATAGCCCTAAAAATGTCGCCAAGCAACCTGTGGATTACGTTGGTGACATGGTGTCTCCTTGTCGAACCCCCTTCTTTGTCTTTATTTTGTTGCTACCTGTGTGCAAATAAACTGTTGTGAAGTTATATGTGTAGATGTCTCTTATTAATTTGATGTAGTGGCTGTTGATTCCCTTTTCGTGCAGTGCTTCTAGAACCAGTGCATCCTTCCAGCCATGACATATGGAGCAAATACTTGGACACTAAAAACAATAAAAATGGAAATGAAATTGTTTGCAGCCCAACACAACATGGAATTAAACATTGTCAATATCACTTATGAAGATCAGAAATCTAACAAGTGGGTTGGGGGCCAAGGTAAAGTCATGGACATTACAAAAGTTATTAAGAACAGCAAATGGACATGGGCAGGTCTCATCAACCGCAGAACTGAAAATAGATTGAGTGCAGCATTGACAGTTTGGACACCCATGGGTGGGAAAAAAAGGCAGCGAAAAATGTGGAGATATGAACTACAACAGTACTGGGGAAATGTGAACTGGTACACGAGAGCAAGAAACCGAGACCATTGGAAGCGATATGCTAAGGCTTTGGTCTTGCAGTGGACTGACCAAGGCTGAAGGAAATGATTATTATTAGAGAAAGCCACCATTAAAACATAGTGTTAACATAGAGCACGCACACGCACACGTGCAACCACCCACACACACACACCCACACACCCATGCACAGATTAATCATATGTCAGGAGCATAAAAATCACTAATGATGAATACAACCTGTGGCTGGTTGTTGAGGTTAATGACATCATAGTTCAGACTTTCCATATTGAGTCGTGTACTATCTTACCATGCATCATGTATTAAAGTCGGGCGATTGTTGGATTAATTCACATTCACATTGAATCTCAAGCTGACTAAATGGAGATATATGGATGTGTGTGTTTGTGTGTGGTTGTTGTTATATGGACGTCCATTTATATATATATATATATATATATATATATATATATATATATATATATATATATATATATTGTTATGCGTGCTATATATGTGTTGTTGTGCATTTGTCCTTGTTTCGTACGATAACTGATCATCGACACTGTTGTTTCAGCAACAAGATAACATCACCTTCATTAAATAATACGTTAGAATATATAGCTATATATCCATCAAACATTTGTATTTTATTTGTTAGCTAACCGACGCACAAACAGTCTCCATATCCTCTACACATCATATACATCTGTCGACTTAAGTAAAACC
>JAODUP010001143.1:35000-101242 GCA_025642065.1 Paralvinella palmiformis | reverse complement strand
ATTAAAGTCACCCTCCACAAAACGGCATTAAGCAGAAGTAAATTAATTCGTCTTATTTTGAAGTCTACTTCTCTCCACACACTCTCAAATGAAATCAGGCCATCTAATAACCATAAACCACAATCAATTTTGATGAAAATTATTTATATTTTATATAAAATCTAAACATATTATTACTTGTTTGCAGCTATAAATGTGATTGTTTTCAGTGCTATAGTTACACTTTTGATTAAATGTTCTGAAATGAAGCGACTTCTGTAATAGCTTCCTAAATAGTATATTTTAAACAATAGGTGGATTGCAAGGTGGTTGACATCTAAAACGCAATACTTATTAGTCGTTTATGAAGTAATTAATAATCGACTTAATGCATTACAAATGAACAACGTATCAGTTTCTAATGCCGATATTGTCTCAAACGAGAATAACTTGTACCCATGAAGTGGTTCAGATATTTTCCTTCATCATTTGGGAAGGTACACCACTTAAACCAGGTTTTTGTAATTATATTTGTTTATCTTATTAATCAGCAAACGCCTTTCAGTGCATCCTTCAAATTTACCACATCGTAGATATTGGAATTAAACTCTCATTTCAAAGATATCATTGTTTAAATGTTGTTCTTCGGTTTAGTCATCACACGTGACCTTGTTTTGAATCTGGGTTAAAATTGAAATGCCCGTTTTCGTGATTATCTCAAATTGGAGAAAAGAATTACATCAAATATTCAGACGGTTTTTATCTTTGCTAAGTACATTTCTATTCTTGCCGGCCTAGATAGCTCAGTTGGGAGAGCGTTAGACTGAAGATCTAAAGGTCCCTGGTTCGATCCCGGGTCTGGGCATTACCCTGACATATTCTGGGGTCGGCATTTTTGCCTGAAAATTAGCTGGTATTCAATATATGAATAGTTTTCTTTTCGAATCTACAAGCTCTCAGATTTCACAAAAATGCCGTTTTAAGTTATAGCTTATCATTTACTGCTTTATGTGGCATTTTTTGGTTGTATGCTTCCCTAGCTTGTTAGCAATATAGATTAGCCTTTTTCCGCATTCATGTATGCATAAATGATTTTGAATCAAAAGATAATATGTAGCATATGTAACATTAACTATGTTTTCAGTTCTTTGTAGTGTGGTTAAAGTTTTGAATATGTGTTCCAAAATCTTGTATCATCTGCAATTGCTTCTAAAATTTGGCATCTTTAACATTACGTGGATTTTAACCATGTAATGTTTCCGATTCGTTGATAATATTGATCAGCAAACGCCTTTCTGATCTTTCATATAATAATAATAATACAACATTTTATATAGCGCTTTATATAATTGGATTAAAATTACCCTAAAGCGCTTTAATTACCCTATATACCTTATATATTTAATATATTTGATACTGGTTGATATATGTTTACATATTTACCTTGGCTTAATCATCATGCTTAACTTTGTTATGTAAACGTTTCTTGTGAAATAACGATGGAATCCTTATATACTTCATTGTTTTCAATTGCATAACTTTGTCATATATTCGATGACGAATCCGTCGAAGTAAGCATGAAGTTTCCAATGAGAATTTAGATATGAAGCGCGCAACATTGATGAGAATTGTGATGTCACACAAATCTGACCTTTGTTTGTGTGATTTGTTGAAACTCGTCGATGCCCTTTGTTCGCTTTTTGGTTGATATTAATTAGCATACAATATGATAGCTATTAACCACTGGATACCGTCTGACGTCACCTGTTTAATACCTACATTTATTCAAGGCCAATGAGTCCATTAAATGTCATAAGTTCGCTGCAGAAGTTGATAATACCTTCTGAAATGTACTTAGTTGTCTTTGGTGATAACGCACAGAAAGTTAATATGATGTTCATGTTCATGTTGACTTAATAAAAATATAGTCATTAAAGCGTGCACGAAAGGATCGTAAATATTGTTTGGTCTGAACAATCGCTAGCTCAAAGTCACTCATTCACCCTCAAATGCACATATATGTTCTTTATCATAACTTAGTCCATTTACATCTTATATTAAACATTCGATGACAGAATTACTATAAGCGGCAATTATTACTGATTACAATATATATCTTTAAAATATCATAAAGCTGGTTTTCGATTCCCAGTGTTGCGGGTCTGTATATGATGTACGTGTCATTCGATAACTCCATTAGCCTTACCCAAAAGTTCCAATAATTTTCAGCGCTATATCTACACAATGATTTGTCACTCACTCACTCACTCACTCACTCACTCACTCACTCACTCACTCACTCACTCACTCACTCACTCACTCACTCACTCACTCACTCACTCACTCACTCACTCACTAACTCATTCACTTATTCACTCATTTTCACGCACTCTTGCACGCAAGTACAAACACATATACTCGCTTACACACGTTCCCACACAGACGTGAGGCTAAATGCGTATATATGAATAGATATAAAGCTAAAAAATTACACTCGTGAAAATAAAAGAGTTACATTCATATGCTATTTCAAATAGTAAAAAAGAACCAGAATGCACAGTTAGACACGGATATTGTGTCTTACGAGACACCAGTTAGTTTTCCCAATTTTACATCTTTAGCTTCGCTTCAACACCTTTAGAGGTTGTTCTGCCCATTTAACCTACCATGTGCACAAAAGTAGCCATAAAACATCATCATCTTATTTATAAAATTATGAAAAACACGTGCAATTTAATGAACAACGCCCTGATCAGGTGATCGTTACACTGATATAGGACGAGGTGATCCTAGATAACGTTCTATAGATCAAGAACCTCGTGTCAGCCGAAACAAAGACAAAAAAGATAAATGAGACAGGAAGTAACAGGAACAACGCAAGATAAATATGTTTTACCACTGAAGTCAGGCTACCACTCGAAATGCCATCGCGGCTAACTGAAGGCTATTGTCATGATGACTAACCGTAGGCTTATCTTTCGACAATGAGGAAGTTCTCCTGATTATCTTATCTGTACAAACTCCCAGATGGTATATATACTATCTTGATTCGTAGCTAATACATCTTTGTGAAGAGAAGACACACACAACGAAAGGTGATGATTAGAATTGGCTTACTTCTTGTCGTCCTGCTGGGCTTAGCCCAACGTGGAGCGGCCAATCAGAACGCAACTATAACTCCAGGAGGAAGTGGCAGCCAGCTTGTGGAGGCAACCTGCAATATTTTACAATCAGCGTGTATCTTTGACGACGACAAATTGCTGCTCCGACGTATGGCTTATGTCGAGTCACTTGATGGACATGATCCAGACACGTACAGGGACGGGTATCACGGAGGCCTTTGGCAGGTAACACCTCCTCCCGATGCTATAAACTAAATTAGTATTTGCATCATTTCTTGCGGTACATAACTCATGTAGCCAAGAAATAAAGAGAACTGTGGATTTCTCTTATTATAGCGTGATAATAAAGATTATGTATATTACAGAGAGAAATATATGTCTATATGTCCTTATTTACACTAGAATCTGATCATAAACACAGTTTGTTCTCATATATGAGCACGAATGCACATATATTTTCAATGTTCATTTGCATGTGCCATATATGTGTAAATTATTTGCTAACCTGAAAAGATAGCTCAGTAACTGACAACCGGATCTAGGATTACCATACGTCTATAACCAAGTAGTTACTTAGATCAAATGGCATAGTTCGTTTTGTTCATAATAAGGTTAGATGATTGTGTACCTATTTCATTTGTAGGTGGATCAGTCCTTTTTCGATGTGACAAAATCGGTTGAAGCTGGGCAAGAACTTTATCCGTATATAAATGAAATACATTCCAAATTATTGGTAGACTGGCATATAGTCACGTGGCAGGACTGCAGACGCCCTCTGGTGAGCGCCTTGGCAGCGAGACTATACATACAGTATACGTCAAGCGGCAATCATAATGGCATCCCAAGAGACATCAACAGTCAAGCAGACTTTTGGAAGTCGTACTACAGAACATCTGGGAGCACCCAAAACTTCATCGATAAGTGTAAAACCTTAGAAACTGGTTAGTATTGAAAAGACAGTAATAAAAGAGTACAGTTATATATTATCAATCACCATGAAGCGCATTGAATGGCGCAGTGATTATATAACTGTGCTGCAAAGTTCCACATTCAGGGTTCACGTCCGTCTCATACCTATATTAGTGGGATGTATTACCATAGCTATAAGCCTCGCAGTCACGTGTTCAATATTCAGCTAGTTGCGTTTAACCAGAAAACATACAGTTTCTAAATGGAAATATTATTTTACCATAAATAATTTATCATTAATTACGATATGATTATATAGGCTGTAACAAGACCCATGGCGCGGACATCGTATTTGTCTTGGATGGATCTGGCAGCATTGGCTCAACTAACTTTGAGGAAGTTAAGGAATTTGTAAAGGATGTAAGTTGATTGTAATTAGTGATCAAGTGATTTTTCGTTGTCTTCTCTTTTTGTCTTTGAAAATATATCAGTCGAGGATGTTATTATTTATTTTTAATATATAGGTGGTACAGGCTTTCGAGATTGGTCCATATCAGATAGGAGTGATCCAGTATAGTTCTAGCGTCCGGACAGAGTTTAACTTGAACGCGTACACCACTCATAATGATATAATAAACGCTATAAACAACATCGCTTATCTTAATGGTGGGACTTCTACACACTTAGCCCTGGAAAAATTGATTGACGAAGCATTTTTAGAAGTCAATGGTGGCAGATCTATGAGCATTCCTAAGGCATGTACCTGATGCATAAGTAGTGCAAATTATACTTTATAATTATGCATAGAGAACTAGGGAAACAGATTATGAATTGGTACCACTAATATCATTCAACCTACAAAAATAAAAGGTTAATGATGTTTATCAGTTTTCCAATGACTGAAACTGTTTTAGCCATAAGTTAAAGCTACGCAGTCGATAAATAGCTTCGGTAATTTATTGGTTCAGTTTGATATACCTTCATGTACGAAGAATTGAACAGCTAACAAATCAATAGTTGATATGAAAAGAATTGTATTCTTCAGGTTGGCATTGTCTTGACAGATGGTCGGTCCAGCACGTCACTGACCATTGCCGAAGCAGAAAGGGCCCACAAAGCTGGTATTATTATGATAGCAATTGGAGTCGGTTCAAGCATTGACCGAACAGAACTAGACGCCATTGCTAGTGATCCGAAATGTTTACATCTCTTCTTATTAAGTGGCTTCGATGAGATAGATGATCTAAAATACGCCATTGAACAGAGGGCTTGCGAAGGTATAACCTTATTGGTGTACCTGATTAAATTCCATTTATTTACTTATATTCTAGCTTCATGCATACTTAATATTCAAATGCACCATTTTAGCACCGTTTGTGGTGAGTCCTGGGGACAATGGTACAGACACGGGAGGTAAAATTCCGCCAGGAGACAACATTAACTGTCAAATTAAGATACCATCAGCTGGAGCCACAATCAGTGTACGTATGGCTTCTGTGTTGTCATATAATATAATTATTGTGTTGCAAATGAAATACAATAATTACTGACGAAAATATAAGCTAATAAAATCATTGTTCCAGTTACGTACCAACTCAGGAACACACAGTACCTTATTCCTTGCTCAAGACACCTACCCGAGCTCAGTGTATTATGAAGAAAAGCTCGACTCTACCCCACAAAATCCAGGAGTTGTTTACATACGAAATCCACATGTGACGGTCCTGGATAACGAATGGCTTATCTTCTGCAATCTTATTGGCACAAACGGCACCGAGACTAACTTCACATTCGGGATCAGACCAGGAGGTAGGTCACTGTATGTTTTCTTTGGCATTGTGTCGTGTAAACTTTACATACATAACGTTATGTGTTCTGAGGGATACCCGGATATCTAGCTTTCTTTGTTACCTGTAAACAACTGTTTACCGTTTCATAAATATACAGATGCTGTGTTATATCTTGTTATACAGACACCACTCACTGCAATCCAAGCCCATGCTTGAATGGTCAATGTGTTGAATTGGTAAATGGCTATAGATGTGACTGTTTTGACGGTTATACGGGAGGTTTGTGCGAATCTGGTAAGCTGGTGACGTAATTGTTATAGAATTTATGTGCTCTAAAATATTAATTTGTGTTGCCGTAAAATGAGATTTTGAAAATAACTGTATCTTTTGAAAAATTTAAATGCCACTGAGACATAAATTGCAGATATAAAATACATGCTATATAAAAAATATACTTCACTACGTGTAACAGATAAGCCATGTCAAACATTTCCAGTTATCCCACCATCGACTACTACACCGCCACCTACATCTGGATACGACTGCGATGCGAACAATCCATGTACTCCAGAAAATATTCATAATGGAAACTTCTACTTCCCACATCATGATGTTGCTAAGTTTGTCCAGTGCGATGCTCATGGGGGATGTTTTGTGATGCACTGCGCTCCGGGTACCATTTGGGATCCCAATCTGAATACGTGTAATCATGCATCATAATTAGTAGTTATGGTATACTCTATTAGTTAATTAAGTATGTTTGTTCCTAGCTCTACACAAAATGGAATGCATACAATTAAAAGTACACACATGCTAGATCTATAATAAAAATATTGCAATTAGAGAAGCTGAGTTATTGCCATTAGTATGTTTTATTTATTATCACCGATAACTTAATTCAGTAAATCATCACTCGTTTGTTTAAGTAATCTAAGTAATGAAGTACAAATTAAACATTCAAAGAAGGAGTAACATAATTCGAATTATGAATGATTAGAACTCTGTATAACAAAAATGAGAACAGTGAAGTTTGAGTTACTCAATTAAATTAAATACATGCATGCAACAATATATATTTTGCTTCTTCGCTTAACTTTCATTTCATATCATATTCTGCAAATCACTCATATATAACAAATACAATTCGAAATAATGTATTACTTTAACAGATATTCATTACGTTATGATAATAATGTTTCTGATGTGCTGATAGGTTTGTTTATATGTCAGACCAGATTCATCATTAGAAAGTGTTTTTCTGTTGTCTTACAAACTTCTACAAAGCATTAAAGTACTTTAGGTAGAACTGTGATGGACTTGTTACGAATTGTGTCACATCTATAACACACACACACACACACATACGCACACACACGCACATATATATATATATATATATATATATATATTGCGATTAACATTTGGTCAACGTAGTTATCAAAGTCGTGATGGATTGGCCCAATCGTACAATTATACAAAATTTGATCATTTTCCAATACGGTAATATAAGTTTCATATTGTCGATATAAAAGAGTAGCAACTTATTCCTTCACTCGTATCATCAGATAGAACCAACTTGTTAGAGGATGCTCTAGTAACACACCTCAAAACTGGACTCCTTAAGATGTTAAAATATACCTCGAGACATTATCAATAAACAAATATTATTATCCGTACACTCTATGGTCTCGTGTGTTATGGGTTGAAGGTTAAAATCTCAACCGTGTCACTTTTGTCCGGAGGGGGGGGTATCCAGCAAGGAATCTGGTAAAGTATTCATTACCAGAAATGTCTATTCAAATTGATAACTTTATTTAAAATAGTCTCCATGTTGAATCAATAAATTATATTTCATGTGTCTCTCATTTATATGAAGTACACAGCCATGTAAAATAACTGTCATTTCGGCCATTATTATTATTGATATTATTATTATTATTATTATTATCTATTACTGTTAGTGTTTAAAAATATTAGCATAAATGCTTTACTATTAAATTCGACCTGCATCTTGCGATTTAATGGAATATCTCACTGATTCTTGGGCCAAGCAAAAGAGAAAAAAACGAACTTCGACAAACTGTGCTCAAACATTTGTTCTACACAAATTATCGGCTGACTCAACATTGTATATATTTGTTTACTTTTCTTAATGAATGGGGTCCTTTTTTCGACTACAACAGGTAAATTATAAAACTATCCGATAATCTGATAGTTGTCCTTCTGATAGTTGCTAGGTTTTCTTTGTATTTTATCCTATGAAAAATTTAAGAAATTCTATAAAATCAATCAGTCGTAAATAGAGAAAAGTCAGATGATAATAAATAAAATGTTCATTGTTTTATATTTAAATGATACTTTATTATCGTTATCAGGATTCGACCTCAAACATATTACACGTCTGTTGATACTATTTACTACATAAACCGTCCATTATATCCGTTGTTTTGTACCGTGTCACATTTACATACAGTATCAACAATGTCACAAGCCTTGAAGATATCTTCCTATCTGATACAAAATGCACAAAATGTGATAATAACCTATATTAATATCAATTTAAAATACAACACAAGGATGAAGCGGCAAATAAAACGGATACATTAATAATTACTAATGTCCCACCTGGATAATAAGTTACCTTAATTAGATGATTGATTACATTTATCTGGCTAAATGACTTGACAAATGTCAAACGACTAAAACAGAAGAAGATAACGTGATTTTTGATGAGTCATAGTACATAATAGAGAGAGTGAAGAAATACTTGAAACGTTATCTTTAAACTTCAATATCAGCCTAACACTAGAATTGATATAATATCTTAGAGAGAGCAATTGTCTCCTCTATGAAGGTGTATATGAATACATTACATGAAGTGGCGCTCCATGGAGGGGGGGGGGTCGGTTGGTGCAGAACTGATTGATGCAGAAAACAGAAATCTCTTTTAGAAATGACGATGTGAGTGTGATAGTATGATAAAGGGTGCTCATTAATTATCTTATCTCTGGATATTGATCTCATTACTTAATGATTGATCATATTTGGCCTATTTAAGTCTATCAGGCCGCGAATCGTTGGCAGGTATTGATCATTTACGAGACAAACACCAGAGAGGAAACGATGACAACAAAAATAATATTATTTGTCCTTCTCGGCTTGGTCGCCCTTGGTACAACGACGGAAGATGGAACTTTGACTCCGGGGGGAAGTGGCAGTCAGCTGGTCGAGTCTTCCTGTGACAGGATCCAGGCGTCGTGCATCTTCGACGACGACAAGCTGCTGCTGAGACGCATAGCCTATGTGGAGTCTCAAGATGGACTTAGTCCAGATACGTACAGAGACGGATACCATGGCGGTATCTGGCAGGTATGTGGCTACAGTGCCATCCACACTCCGAAATTGGATGCGTTACACTTATCAATTACCAGAGGTGTAGATACTCACATACGTACATCATGGTCACAAAGTTGAGAAAATATCATCTCAAAGTTACAAATTAATATTAGCAGCCGGGAATTGATCTTATCACTATATTAGGTATGGTGCCTTTCTTATCAATTATAAACAGTTCATCCCGTGTTGTCTTCATTATCTGTTTAAGTTAGTTTGCTAGAGACTAAGTTGGAAATAAATAGTAATTGATTGTAGAATATTATTTAACAATCATAGAATGTAGCGGCTGTGCACGCGGCCTATATATATATATATATATATATATATATATATATATATATATATGTAATGTATATATAATGTAGATTTAATAAGCACCATAACTAACAAGATCCATTCTAAGGCTATATGTCAAAAACCCAAATATTAATTGTAATGATCGATATTATTTATCGATGACTATGTGATATTTCTAAACATCAGACACCATTAAGTATTTGGTCTAATCCTTTTGGGACATTTAATATTTATTTTGTCCACTTAACTGTTTCCAGGTAGATGAAGCATTTTTTGACGTAACGAAGTCAAGTGAAGCGGAACACGAGCTGTATCCGTATATCCAGGACATCCACAGTAAGTTATCGATTGACTGGAATATAGTCACGTGGCAGGATTGCAGATGCCCTCTGGTTAGTGCACTGGCGGCTAGACTCTACATACAATACACGTCGCGTAGTAATCACAATGGCATTCCGAGAGACATTGCCAGCCAGGCCGACTTCTGGAAGTATTACTACAGAACGACCGGTAGTACACAGGATTACATCGATAAGTGTAACACGTTGGAGACGGGTCAGTATTGTCAATTGTAACCACGTAACCAAAATGATAGCGAACTCTAAGACGTTCTCCTGATTTATTACCTCAAAACAAAACCCAGTTAGCTCCATAATTATTCCCTTTGTGAAAGATTTCGGTAATTCAGCTCAAGCCCGATCATTATACACGTTTTCGCCCACTTATTGTAAATAATATTGTATGGCGCCTTAGGGTGGCTTCTAGCTGAATAGGGTGCTAAATGAATATCACATATTGTTATTTTTTATTTTATTATTATTATTATTACTATTATTACTCCATAAACTTTCTCTGAAACATATTTTCTCCGCATTGAATGGAATTTGACGAACGATCCACGGAGCACCCAATGTCTTCTGTTATTGAGACATTTTCATCCCTTCGTAACTATTTCGCGATTGTTTGTTGGTACACCCAGTACATTTCATATGGCCAGTACATGTATTCCTCAATTACAAGTAAATTTCATATGGCCAGTACATGTATTCCTCAATAACAAGTAAATTTCATATGGCCAGTACATGTATTCCTCAATTACAAGTAAATTTCATATGGCCAGTACATGTATTCCTCAATTACAAGTAAATTTCATATGGCCAGTACATGTATTCCTCAATTACAAGTAAATTTCATATGGCCAGTACATGTATTCCTCAATTACAAGTAAATTTCATATGGCCAGTACATGTATTCCTCAATTACAAGTAAATGTCATATGGCCAGTACATGTATTCCTCAATTACAAGTAAATTTCATATGGCTAGTACATGTATTCCTCAATAACAAGTAAATTTCATATGGCCAGTACATGTATTCCTCAATAACAAGTAAATTTCATATGGCCAGTATATGTATTCCTCAATTACAAGTAAATTTCGCGGGCGCATAATATTATATCCGAAAGAAAAGGAATCATGAAAATAGCATCTTAAACAGTTGACAACGAATTGAAATGATTATTTTCTAAATATATTTGTGTGTGTGTGTGTGTGTGTGTGTGTGTGTGTGTGTGTGTGTGTGTGTGCGCGCGCGCGTGTGCTGTGTGTGATTTACTCGAACCTAACAGCTAATCTTCATACGTTTATGACCAAAAACGACCACTACCTAAATAGAAAACAAATTACATATACATTAGTACATATATAATGCAGCTATAATTGGAAATAAAGCATATAATATATTAGTACATATAATATATATTAATATGTACCTATGCCTCCGACAAGAGCAGAAATAGTAGTGTTTTCACTCAGCCCAAATAGCACTCTGTATCAGATAAATCCTTGAATTTCACTCTGTACCTTGTTTCAGGCTGTGAGAGTCTACACGGAGCTGATATCATATTTGTCTTGGACGGATCCGGTAGCATTGGATCGACTCACTTTCAAGAAATCAAACAGTTCGTAAAAGATGTAGGTCTCCTCTCGTTGTTAGGCATAGCTTCACTTATTGATTATTGATTATAGTACTAGTGTACTATTCGTTCACGTGTATTGGCCGTGTTGTTAGTATTTAATTAGGCTGTCAATTAACTGATGATCTTTTGTTTAATCAAAGAATGATCGGCTTAAGCGACACGAAGAGTTACGTTACGTCACTCAACTACGTCACCCACGTCGTAATAAAAGGACTTGAAATATATAAATTAACAATACAAAATGATGATTGGTGTTTTACGGCCACTTTTATGCACAAGGGAGGCTAAATGGGCCGAGCGACCTCCAAAGGTAATGAGGCGAAGTGAAAGACGAAACAACCTTCAGATATGCCCACGCCGAGATTTGAACACGGGTGGTAGTGATCTGTAGTCCAACACGCTACCGCTAGACCACGGAGGCACCCCTTAAAAATAAAAGAAGCGAAAAACTATTTTAAATCCACTTTAAACACATTAACAAACATTTTTAATGTATACAATATAATATTTACATCGAGGGAAATTTTAAAGATATGTTTTAGGCATTACTTCCGGTTTACGTCAAAATCCGGATCACGTCACAACTTTTGGGAACCAATTAATGACGCTGCTCCCTTGGGAGTTGAGATATGTGCTGGGTGGAAACAGTCTGAGTCAGGGATAATAATATTGTAAATACTATTGTAAAGCGCCTTAGAGAAGCTTCTAGCTGAATAGGGCGCTATAAAAATATCACATATTATTATTATTATTATTATTATTATTATTATTATGACTGTATTTGCTTTAAGCACCATCTCTGTATATTTGTCAATCTACCGTGTTTATATTTACTAATCTTTCTGGTATTTGAGAACTGACCATTTTTGTCACTTGTACGATTATATAACGCGTCAAATTACAAATTACATGGCCCAGTTATAACAGTTAGTTTTAAAAATAACCTAAATTTGGTATTGCTAAATCTTCACTAAATTAATAATGTACGTAGGACGTATTGAAGCCGCTTCACAGGTCATAGCGAACGGGCCTCAAAAGACCATTCGGCTGTACAGTTGAATTAAAAACAGTAAATATTTCTCAACGATCAATAAATATTACACTTATTCACCCAATAATTCGCTCGTTGACTTCATTTTAAGCTGAACAAATCTTACCGCAGTTCCTACATCTCTTAACCTTTGCCATTACTCGACGGTAAGCTGTACTCGAATACGTATACATTATATACACATACTTATACATTGGGGGGGGGCATTTGTCGCCTAAACAATTCGCTCGTTGACAACTAATTCCGTGAACTTTACTCTCCAGGTGATCGGTGCGTTCGAAATCGGTCCATATAGGATTGGATTGATCCAGTATAGTACCGGGGCAGTAACGGAGTTTGATCTGGACGATTACAGTACAAAAGAGCAGCTACAATCAGCAGTAAATGGGATCGTGTACCAATCTGGATGGACAAATACTCATCTGGCTCTGGCAACGTTAACTGACAGAGCATTCCTGACGAATAATGGGGGAAGAGGTGGGAGCATCCCACGGGTATGGTCTTTGACGTATCAGTGTCTGTTTGTTTTCGTTTACTTGTGTGTAGGTATATGTATTGGTATGTATATCCATGTATTAACTGGTGTATTTCCGTGTGTGTATGTGTGTGTGTGTGTGTGTGTTTCTGGAATACGATATTTTAATAATACGGGTATTCATCGACTTATGACTTTGATTGGTTACGACCTCCACCGGCCGTATGTCTAGTCGAGGTCCTAAGTCAGTCTATGTTATTATTAAGTTACGTATATTATACTGTATAAATATATTGTAATCATCTTTAAGTCGTACCGCCGGCCGGTCGTAAATCAAACATTCGTAAGTCACGTACTTTGTACTTTGTTGTGGTCCATCTTTCAGGTCGGGATAGTGCTCACGGACGGCGAGTCCAATAATCCATCTTTAACAATAACCGAAGCAGAGAGAGCACATCGAGCTGGCATTATAATGATAGCTGTCGGCGTTGGCTCGAGCATCGACCAAACAGAACTGGAGGCCATTGCTAGTGAACCGAAATGTCTACATCTGTTCCTGTTGGACGGCTTCAACGAGATAGACGACTTAAAATACGCCATTGAGGAGAGAACATGCGCAGGTAAGCGACGTTTGCGCTGTTAATCAAATGATACCTACCTAGGGCCATCTTAACAGCATCATACGCTTCGCGGGTAAAGCAGTGTACTCGGCGCCCTACCTAGACGACCACCCCCACGAATAAACATATAAGTGACTATGCTATTACCTCAGATGCGAATGCTAACGTCCACTTGTAGTATAGTGACAAATAATTATGGTTTCGTATAGCATAATAGTTATTTATTGACAGCAAGTCACAACATGCATAGGTTAACATGGGGCCGCCATGCTCGTGCCCATGCGGTAAGACAGCACGGTATCTACCAACCGGCTATATCCGAAGATGTTAAGCGTCATAAATCGATACCTTTTCAGCGCCGATTGTGGTACAACCTGGTCATAATGGTACAGACACAGGAGGTAGGATACCACCAGGCGACAGCATTAACTGTCAGATCAAAGTACCATCAGCTGGGGTTACACTAAGTGTAGGTATTCGTATGGCGTCGTCACCGCGCAGTGAATATTTTCCAAAGTTGAGTGGACCTTTGTCATAAGGCGCAATACAACCGATATATCGCCTAAACTACTACAATAACTGTTTCAGTTGAGTACCCACACAGGCACGCATAGCACCCTGTTCCTCGCAAAAGACACCTACCCGAGCTCAGTGTACTACGAAGAAAGACTCGATTCGGCCCCGGACAGTCCGGGAGTTGTTTTCATACGGAATCCACACGCAACCGCTCTGGATAACGAATGGCTAATCTTCTGTAACCTTATTGGCACTAACGTTACCGAGACTAACTTTACATTTGGAGTCAGGCCAGGAGGTAGGTCACTGTATGTCTTCTTTGTATCGTTGTCATGTCAACGTTACGTACACAAAGTGATGTATCCAGGGGAGAAACCATAATTTCTTGCTGTCGTTGTTAGTTGTAAACGTCCATTTGTCGCTTCATAATCTAAAGACATTTATTAATATCATTGTTATACAGACACCACTCACTGCGACCCTGACCCTTGCCTTTATGGTACCTGTGTAGAATTGGTTGATGACTTTAGATGTGACTGTTTCGACGGTTATACGGGAAGATTGTGCGACTCACGTAAGCTGATGACGTAACTGTTATAGAATTTATGTGCTCTAGAATCAAAAGTCGCGTTGCCACAAAATGCTATTTTGAACGTAGGTTATGTATTGAAGTTACAGGGTAAGAAACAGAAAATACGAAATGCAAATGAGAATTTGTGAGTTACCATAAATATAGTTCATGACATATTATAATATAGCCTTCAATATATATATATATATATATATATATATATATATATATATAAGTTTTATAGTATATATATATATATATATATATATATATATATATATAACTGTGATATGAATATAATATATGACAAGTTTATGCAATCTTCAACCATTGTGAACCATATTGTTGTCATCGTGTATATATATATATATATATATATATATATATATGCGTTAGTGTGCGCCAGAGTAGACTAATTCAGACTCCATTAAATCGACTGCGGTACAATAAGCATAATTCGGTAGTAACTGAAATGCTTTCATGTCATTACAGAAATTCCTAATCCGTGTCAGCCGAATCCGTGTCAGAACAATGGAGGATGTACACCTATCAGCGATACAGAATTTACCTGTGATTGTCCTCCGGGCTTTACTGGTGAAACATGCGAGGAAGGTATGCCATGTTTGTTATATTGATCCTTTCCAATCAGTGGATGGCTGGGTGGTCGTGGATTGGCTCGATCTGGTCACTGACCACATTCAGCCTCCTCACTGATCGCATCAGGAGCGTAATGCCACGGAACTACCCTCACCCCTCATAAGGATATATCTCAGTAAGAAATATTAGTCTATTCATATCAATCCCTGATCTGAATATGAGCAACTTAGTACATCTTTTTCGTATAATGTAAAATGTAAGTGAAATGTATGCGAATTCAGGAGAATATCTAACATTAGCTATAGCCAGTGGGGTGATGATGATGATGATGATGATTGATGTTTTACGGCCACTCTTGTGCACATGTTAGACTAAATGGGCCGAGCGACCTCCAAAGTTAATGAAGCGAAGTCAAAGATGAGACAACTTTCAAATATGCCCGCGCCAAGATTCGAACTGAGGTGGTAGTGATCTGTGGGCCAACGCGCTACCAATTAGACCACGGGGGTGCCCTGTATATAACCCTTTGGGAATTCGTGCAGACTGACGTTTGTCATATTGACTGAGCTGTGTCGTAAAACTTAAGATAGCTTTACATATTTGATTAGTTCAACCATCAGTTTCTCCCTCTTCGCTCGTAATTTGATGGGATTGTTTTATGGGCACTTTTTATAAGATGAAACATCCCTCAGACATACCGAGGAATTTGAATCTCGGTCCTACTAAAGGTCTATGTTAGCGACGTTGAGTTGGAGACAACATGTTTGGCTTTGTTGTTCGCAAGTGATGCGTATTTAATCATCCATGACTGTCTATTAAATGCAATGAAATATAATCGTTGAAGAAGACCCTCATTTCCAGAAGTCACTTAATATCAATAAATGAATATGTTTTCTTCGTAACATTGTCACGTAAACATTGTAATGTACACATTGTCATGTAAACATTGGGATGTAAACATTACCTACTTCACATTATTTCTCAAGACTTACTATAGTTTCAACTTTTAGCTGCTTGCGAAACATTCGTTTACAGCTTATTCAATCTACATCTATTTATTAACATCTTTGTTATACAGACATCAATTACTGCGACCCTGACCCTTGCCTTTATGGTACCTGTGTAGAATTGGTTGATGACTTTAGATGTGACTGTCTCGACGGTTATACTGGAAGATTGTGCGACTCGCGTAAGCTGATAACGTAACTGTTATAGAATTTATGTGTACTTAAATAATAAATGGTGTTGGCTTAAAATTATGTTTACGGGGTAAGAAACAGAAAGTAGGAAATTCAATTGAGAGATTGCAGAGAAACCGCAGCATATATTCAAATTTAGCCTTCAATGTGTGTAACGAATTCACGAATGTTAGATAATGCAATTTAATGCAATAATCAACCATTGTTAATGAATGGATATAATTATCAACATAACCAGCTGGTAAATGAAACTGTTAATGCCGTTGCAGAAATTCCTAATCCGTGTCAGCCTAATCCGTGTCAGAACAATGGAGGATGTACACCTATCAGCGATACAGAATTTACCTGTGATTGTCCTCCGGGCTTTACTGGTGAAACATGCGAGGAAGGTATGCCATGTTTGTTATATTGATCCTTTCCAAACAGTGGATGGCTGGGTGGTCGTGGATTGGCTCGATCTGGTCACTAACCACATTCAGCCTCCTCACTGATCGCATCAGGAGCGTAATGCCACGGAACTACCCTCACCCCTCATAAGGATATATCTCAGTAAGACATATTAGTCTATTCATATCAATCCCTGATCTGAATATGAGCAACTTAGTACATCTTTTTCGTATAATGTAAAATGTAAGTGAAATGTATGCGAATTCAGGAGAATATCTAACATTAGCTATAGCCAGTGGGGTGATGATGATGATGATGATGATGATGATGATTGATGTTTTACGGCCACTCTTGTGCACATGTTAGACTAAATGGGCCGAGCGACCTCCAAAGTTAATGAAGCGAAGTCAAAGATGAGACAACTTTCAAATATGCCCGCGCCAAGATTCGAACTGAGGTGGTAGTGATCTGTGGGCCAACGCGCTACCAATTAGACCACGGGGTTGTATATAACCCTTTGGGAATTCGTGCAGACTGACGTTTGTCATATTGACTGAGCTGTGTCGTAAAACTTAAGATAGCTTTACATATTTGATTAGTTCAACCATCAGTTTCTCCCTCTTCGCTCGTAATTTGATGGGATTGTTTTATGGGCACTTTTTATAAGATGAAACATCCCTCAGACATACCGAGGAATTTGAATCTCGGTCCTACTAAAGGTCTATGTTAGCGACGTTGAGTTGAAGACAACATGTTTGGCTTTGTTGTTCGCAAGTGATGCGTATTTAATCATCCATGACTGTCTATTAAATGCAATGAAATATAATCGTTGAAGAAGACCCTCATTTCCAGAAGTCACTTAATATCAATAAATGAATATGTTTTCTTCGTAACATTGTCACGTAAACATTGTAATGTACACATTGTCATGTAAACATTGGGATGTAAACATTACCTACTTCACAATATTTCTCAAGACTTACTATAGTTTCAACTTTTAGTTGCTTGCGAAACATTCGTTTACAGCTTATTCAATCTACATCTATTTATTAACATCTTTGTTATACAGACATCAATTACTGCGACCCTGACCCTTGCCTTTATGGTACCTGTGTAGAATTGGTTGATGACTTTAGATGTGACTGTCTCGACGGTTATACTGGAAGATTGTGCGACTCGCGTAAGCTGATAACGTAACTGTTATAGAATTTATGTGTACTTAAATAATAAATGGTGTTGCCTTAAAATTACGTTTACGGGGTAAGAAACAGAAAGTAGGAAATTCAATTGAGAGTTTGCAGAGAAACTGCAGCATATATTCAAATTTAGCCTTCAATGTGTGTAACGAATTCACGAATGTTAAATAATGCAATTTAATGCATTATTTAACTAATCATTGTTAATGAATGGATATAATTATCAACATAACCAGCTGGTAAATGAAACTGTTAATGCCGTTGCAGAAATTCCTAATCCGTGTCAGCCTAATCCGTGTCAGAACAATGGAGGATGTACACCTATCAGCGATACAGAATTTACCTGTGATTGTCCTCCGGGCTTTACTGGTGATACATGCGAGCAAGGTATTGCCATGTTATCCATTGACTTATGATGTCCTATCGTCTAATATTATCTTATAATTAATTTGTTATAATATTTTCTGGATAATTTAAGCTTCATTTCTGTGATTTTGCAGTCGTCACAACTACCACTCCACTTCCGACTGGGTACGACTGCGATACCAATAATCCATGTACTCCGGAAAACATTCAACAGGGAAAATTCTATTTTCCACATTACGATCCCACTAAGTTTGTCCAATGCGACGCCTTCGGTGGCTGTTATGTGATGCCTTGTGCTCCTGGCACCGTTTGGGATCCCAATCTAAACACCTGTAATTATGCACCTTGATATGTTGGCTCAATGCGATAGTAAATTTAATCTTATTGATAAAAGAAGGTAAATATATGTAAGTGGGTGGATGACCAATTGACACTAAACAGGCCAATCAAACCTCGACATATATAATTTATTACCTCTAATTTTTATTCTTTGTCATAATTACAAGTACAGGAGATTTAATCACATGTAATCTAAAGTCTACTTCTATCATTATGACTATATAACATCTATAATACAGTATATAAATTGAAGCCAATTGATGCAAATTACGTCAAGAATGATTGTTCACTTACTGGACACGGCATCAGGTAAAATGTTTGTATCTCTTCTGTGAATAAATAAGCATACATGAATTGTTTGTCTTATTGGCTGGAATGATGCAGCGACATATCTGTAAATTAGATAGTTGGATTTATTGCCAAAATCTCTTGACACACCTAGCGATCATTGTCTCCATGTTACATGTCGGTGCTCACTTATAATAATACAAACATTGAACATGAATAATCGTAACTGAACGTTTATTGCTTGAACAGTTTCAATCGCGTCCGCGTGGATCGTCTTATGAATTGCTCGTTTCGTGGATCGCCTTATGAATTGCCTTTTCGTTTCTGTTAACCGCTCAGATGAAAATGAGACATTCGGAGGATTCCACAGGTCAACATCGGATGAAACATTACAAAACAAATAGATAGATGAAGAATATTACTTGTTCTGTGTTGTTGCGGCAGAAGAAAAAATGTTTCACTCATCAATCTTGCCAATTCTGTAGAAAATGTAGTAATCACAAGATATGAATGTTTGCTACACACCTAACTGAACTGAATAGTCGTAAAAAGAAATACAAGTCTAAGGACGATATGTGCCGTTTTACGAAGTATTGTTTATTACCTAATATAACCAACCCGAATGAAGAGGAACAAGCTGTGAGGTAAGGGCCAACGAAAATCTGATTAGTCAATATTCTGACTAGTTGTTTTCTTGATGTTACTGTTTCTTAATATAAAGTCATTCCAACAGCCCAGTAGTTTACAGTAACAGAGTAAATGTTTTCGTAGCACATATATAATTATAGCAAAGTGCATCATCTTTTTCTATTAAATTCATTACATATTTGGATAAAGGATGTGAAACCACAGTCGGCTTATATTATCTCTATTTAGTTGTTATAAATAAGATTCAAGTGCATGTATTTTTGTACAGACGAAAACAGTAAACTTAAAAACAATAATAATAATAATAATAATAATAATAATAATAATAATGTATATTTAAAGCGCCCTTACTAGCAGGAGCCATTCAAAGGCGCTGTACAAATAATATGTAATTTAATAATACCCCAAATAATGTCTGTAAAAACCCTGTAATGATTTAAAACATAATAATTATTTATCTATGAAAGCGACCTTAAATAGGTGTGTTTTTAGAAGAGACTTAAAATTTCCAAGAGACGACGAATTTCTAATATTTGCCGGCAACTTATTCCACAAATTGGGGGCTGCAACACTAAATGCACAATCACCATATGACTTGAGCCGAGACGCTGGCACCTGCAATAGTATCTGACTGGATGACCTGAGTTTTCGGGATGACTTTCTAATGGAAACCAGTTCACACAGGTATTCTGGTGCCATATCATTAATAGATTTATAAGTTATTAACAGAATCTTAAAATGGATACGCTGTCTAACAGGTAGCCAATGTAGTTTTTGAAGAATGGGGGTAATATGATCATATTTTCTAGTATTTGTTACAATGCGAGCTGCAACATAACATCATATTAATGATTTGACGTATTTGTTTACGTCTTCTGGTAAACATGTAATACGAGTTAGTCAGTTTATAAGGTAAGGTAAGTCTTTTTTAACATAGGATAATTCATAATAATAAACACAGCTTTATAGGTGATTGAAAATCGATAAATGTACAATTACAGCCGTCTAATACAGTATATTTATTCTAAATGATAACACCAGCACATCTGAGTGAATTCCTGATCACGTTTGTCTTGTCTATGTGAGTACAGTATAACTGAGCAAGTCTAGTTCCATAATTATGAATATTTTTATTTTGTACAAATATTGATTCAAATATTTGAGGATGTATACGCTGGGCCACTTTAAACGTGAATGTGCATACAAAATAGTTACAGATATTGTCAAATGTGATAATGTTCAGGTATTTACAAATTGGTGGAGTATGTGCATTAAATAATAAAGAGACCATTTTCCTGACAATTTTATTTTGAATTTTACTTAATGCATCTGTGTAAGATGATAGGGCTCTGCCCCCACTTCAATACAGTACATTAGGAATGGGTATTTAAATGCATAATGTAGTGATACAAGAGTGATAATATTTAATAATTTTCTAGACTTGCATATTACAGTATTAGATAGGGTACTGCGATGCAAACCTTAACCTTGTGAGTTCGAATCCGGCCCGTACTTGGTTTTGTGCGATATGTTTCCTTGAGGATTCGCGCCTTACCCAAATGTCTACTTCCGAAGCTAAATTACTCAAATGAACTGAAATGAAATTTGTAATGTTCTTTAATAAAACAGTAACATTTATTAACACCGTTCTTTTTAGTAGACTACAATTACCAACAGATAATACAGTAATCTTTATAATCTAGACATGTAAATCCAGAGTAAATAATACCTTAGCATGTAATTACCATATGTTAGATCCTTACTGCTATAATGTCCAACACTAACAACCATGATGTTTATATGTCTCCGTTCAGTTAGTAGGTGGTTTATTTAGCTTGAGCGTGAAGATGATTGATGTTTTACGGTAGGCTAAATGGGCCGAGCGACCTCCAAAGATGAAACAATTGTCAATAGCATCTGATGTAATATAACGGTCACCTCTGCAACCTTACGTACATGTATGTGTATGGATCTTGACCATTTACATGTTTATTATTGTGGGTGTTTGTGTAGGTAGGGGCCCCAGTACGCTGCTTTGCCCGGGGGCTTATGGTGCTGTTACGATGACCCTGACTACATCCCACTTCCTAACTTCCAATCTTGTATTTACTTCTGATTAGAATATGCGCACTGAAATATTCTTAATTATCAGTAATTATATCCATAGACCAAATGTAGTTTGCTCCAGTTATAATTAACATTATTATGAGGCCAAATAGTTTACATGCATATATCTTTGGCTGTGTGTTATGGCGGATTCGTGTGTATCTATTCCTGATGGGGAGGGTCAAATAAATCTGCTTATGTGATGTGTGATGTGTATAGCCATAATTGTAGGTGTAGTTAATTAAAATATGTACATATGGACAAATTGTTTTACGTTATGATTTGTTAAGATGGCAGTATGATCAACTTCGGAAGTTTGGGGAAATAGTCACAGCTTGCAAGCAACAGCTACAAGTTATCGATCGTTTATTAACATTAAAAAAATGTAATTAATAAATGCGACATTTAGAACGTCTAATCGATTAAAACATCAACTTTAAAATATAGTAATGGTGATTAAATAATAATAATCTGAGTTCCGTTTAGTCAATATTCAAAGTTAAATCAATTATCAATAACCATAATTTTCAGGTGATTACAATGAAAATCGAGAATATACTGACAGATGACAGAACACTCTAATTGCTTTATACTAATGTTGTTGTTCACGTTTAAGGCAGCGCCGAGTGTTATTAGTATTACAATTACGAAACAAAATCATCCTCAAACTTAACCCACATCGCCAACTTTGGCTCAATCTATCTTATACAACCAAATGTCGATGTCGCACTAACCACCAACTAGCCATTTGCCAACGATGTACGAACGGCTTATCAACGACAACATTGTATTTAGCTTTGTTAATAAGAGAATTAATAACATAAGCCAACTTTTGTGTGGATACTTCAATTCAGTTCAAACTGCACACTATTCTTGTAAATTTGAATAATTTGAATTTTCATTCTAATATATTTCTAAGTGAAAAGGTACTATCACACAAACAAAAATGTGTTTGAGCTGCACAGGAATAAACAACATCACAAATAAAATAGCAAAATAAACTACTATGCCAACATATTATTAATTTCCTTACACCTGGACATTAACAACAAAAATGGAAAAGAAATTGTCTGCATTACAACACAACATGGAATGAAACATGCTCAACGTCACCTAAAAAGACCAGAAAACTAGCAGGCGGGTGAGGGACCAAACTAAAGTTATTGACATTATGGAAATAAATAAAAACAGAAAATTAACATGGGCAGATCGCATCAGACGCATATGGAGTGCCGCACTGACAGTTTGGACACCTATAGGTGGCAAACAAAATGGGGGGGGCATCGAAAAAAGTGGAGAGATTAACTACAACAGTACTGGGGCAATGAGAACTGGTACATGAGAACAAGAAACTCAGACGTTTGGAGGCAAAATGCTCAGGCTTTCGTCCTGCAGTGGACTGATCGTGGCTGAAGATAATGACAGCAATAAGGCTGATATAGCGTCTGATATGACAGACTAACATAATGTGCTAAGTATTAGAAAACATCTTGATTTGTTTAAACAACCGTATATTCAAAATTCATTTACTGATCCGTAAACATTCTTTCAAAATAAAAATTCGCCTTAATGTATATCGTTTACTGATTTACGAAATACTTAGCCGACTTTTTAAAATAAAGCTGTTTGACTTCCTGCATCCGGATAGCCAATGATCAGGGCAATGGCCGAAGTTTGGCCAGACTGATATGTTAGGACATCTCTAAACAAGATGGAGCCACTATCGTAAAAGCAAGCTAGTCTTATAGCCAATGGCTCAAATGAGACAGCGACAGTACCATCGATTGGCGACTCTGGCGCGACATTGTTCTGATATATGTGATGCAGTAATACAATTATTACATATTAATAATAATAATAATAATAATCTGGCTGTTAATTACTTATTCAATTATTGCAATTAACAAATATAATATATAAACTCTTGTGGGTAGCTTAAAACTCCAAATTCGCGATGCCAGTAATAAAGGACACGTAGTCAATGATTGGCCTAGACTATGGCATTGCTTAATTCAATATCATGTTGCATCATTTATCCGGTCATACAGGTCACATAGGCGAAGGCCATCTGGTGTACAAGTCATAACATAGCTCAAAACTCCATACGTGTTACTCTATGGAATTCTGACCAAAGGGTGGTAGATTTTGGCACAAAACTTGGATGTCATGAACCAACCGAGCAAGCTGTTGCTTGACACGCAATTCTATCAGAAACATATATTTTCCCTCATGACGGTAAACGATACAGAGGCGCATACTGTTGAGGTACACTGCAGAATGCCCGCAATGACCTGCTACTGCCCAGTCATGTATTGTTGACATCGGCAATCATCTTGATGATGATTGTGATCATCATCATCATCATCATCATCATCACTATTATTGAATTAGTGAGGAAATTACATGAGAGTGTTGAACAAACTCTATATTTTGACACTGATCCGGTGAGTCAATGTACACGACGATGTTTAGATCAGCAGTTCTGTATTAGCTTCGATAGCTATCTGATTGATGATAAGCCTAGCTGTTCTCTGTCGACATCTTTATTACCGTTAGTGAAGTCAGATGACAGCATCCACTGGTATTTTGGGACATCTTGTACGACTCGGTCCGGAAAGGGTTAGCTAGAAATTGTTGTTGTGATTGCGTGAGTGCGTGTATGTGGGTGTGTGTATGTGTGTGTGTATGTGAGTGCGTGCGTGTGTGTGTATGGGTGGGTGTGCCCGCGCGTGCGCGTCACAAATCCGAGATAAATATCGACTGCTAAATTCCAAATACATCAATGAAGCAAATTAACATCAGATAATCAATACACCAAATTAAAAAAGGTTCGATTTATACTTTCAGCTTCTTCATTCGCATATGTCGGTGAATACGCCTTGACAATTGCTGGTACGTTTACATCAATTACTACCACTGATAGCGAAGATTGTCTATTCCGTTGCGCCATTTCTGACATCTGTAGGTTGGTTTCATATCATGGAAATATCTGTCAACATTCCCCAGACGAGTTTTTGATTTTCACTAAAAGGACCAGGCAGCCTGATTGGATTCAATTTATAAAACTGAACAGCACTATACAAAATCGGTACGATAATCAATTGGGGAAGTAATCTCCACTTGTTTGTTGACGTCACAATGGAAGATTAGTGTCCCAGTAAGGAAAGCTTATTGCATTTCTTCCACATTTTATCCAAACTTGTTGTCCTTGTTTCAAATATCCAAACGTCATTTCTACGTATTGGACTGTGCGGAACACATTCAGGATCCAGGACGCCCCATCACATAACGGGACAACACAACAACGCCTTCACATCAATATACGGCAACTTCTTCAAATGGCTCTATTGTCAAATAACCTTCTCAATTAATACAGGTTCGGTTTGATAGGACAATAATGTGTCAACTTTATCAAATACAGCGGTAGCTTCATTTGTGTTAAACCTTAAGTATGAACTAGCTTGTTCGTTAATTCATTTGTGTGTAATCTAGGTCTTGATTTGATGATGTTTTTAAACCTTGAGCCCTATTAAATAACCAAATGGCATTAACCTGTTGGTGAGTATTTTGTGTGTGTGTGTGTGTGTGCGTGCGTGCGTGCGGGGTGGGGTTTTGGTGGGGGGGGGCGTGGGCCGGAAAGAGCATCAACATATCTAAACCTCCTTCGAAACCTACCTCCATAAATCTAAATACAACTATACATACATTAATCTAAATATTAAATGTTCAATACCTCCACATATTGATAAATGTGTGCGTATACCTAAGCATGTGTCTTTACCCATAGCCGGAACCCAGCTTTTTTTTTTGCCACAAAATGTCACCCCACAGGAAAGGGACATAGGCAGTAAAAAAAGGGGAAGCACGTAAAAACATCCCATTTGATCCAAGTGCAACAAACACGTGCGTGGGTTCAATGGTGACTTTATATACAATATCATTTTAAACCCCAAGTTTACTTTTCAACAGAAATTTTCTGTGGTCCAAAAAAAACCTGAAAAAGATTTCGACACCTCAGATGCGACCCGTTTTATTGGGGTTCAAAAGGAATAATTACCATATGAACTGATCAATGTCCGACTGGTCGGGGCCAAGTTCTTCTCTAACCTAAGTGAAAATTCAAGCCCTATATAGCCTCAGGTTAAAAACATTACAGTTTGTCCATAACAAAGAGAAGTACACTAACCAGTTTTATATATCCTCAGGTGTTAACAAACATTAAGTTTGTCCACAACAAAGAGAATGAACACTAACACAGTAGGGACTCATAAAGCGATTAAACTAAAAAAAAAAACAAAGTAGCAATACCGCACAAGGGATTATTACTGACAGAACAAATATCGTCTCAAACCTGAGTAAATACTGATTTACTCGAACCTAACAGCAAACCTCATACGTTTCCGTTCATCACAAAGGAATTTTTTCATTAATTTTAGCGTCCCTGATATGCAGAGGTGGGGGGGATCAAAATTTAAAGCCCCTACCCATTTGATCTATTTGACCCGGTCGAGAACAGGGATTTCGGAAATCTCCGATACGCAAACAGGGGGGATTATAATAGCTATACATTTAACAAATTTCCTATAATTAACTAATTACTCATAATATGGGAAAACACTCTGTCCGCAGCTTAATACCCATGGAGATGCCTGCCGGAGTAACAAACGACTCCAGGAGTATAAATCCATCAACAATTTTATGAAAAAACTTTTTCCAGACCACATAAGAGGACAACAAATAGATTCTACATTATAATCAAAGCTAAAAAACTCAACATTTTTAATAACGACATAACTTTCTTTCTTGGGTAATAAGGAATCTGGATGGAAATAGAAAGATGTCTGGGAGGGGAAGTGCGTTTTAGGGGACATATAAAAAACACGAGCATCAACATATCTAAACCTCCTTCGAAACCTACCTCCATAAATCTAAATACAACTATACATACATTAATCTAAATATTAAATGTTCAATACCTCCACATATTGATAAATGTGTGGTTCCCGCTTTTCTTCACTCATCAGCCTGTGGGAACCAGCTAATTCGCTTTTTGTACGCGACAAATATGTCACGCCCACAGGAAAGCGGCTACATGCAGGCTACGTACAAAAAGCGGAAGCACGTAAAAACATACCATTTGATACCACAGCTCGCAACAAACACGTGCGTGTGGTTCAATGGTGACTTGCTATATACATATCATAAACTATTTTGACACCACAGTTTACATGCAACAGTAATTTTCTGTGGTCCAAAAGAAACCTGTATATAAAGCATTTCGACACCTCAGATGCTGATGTTGTATGTGTGTGTGTGTGTGTGTGTGTGTGTGTGGGCGGGGTGTGTGTGTGTGCGTGCGTGTGCGTGTGAATGTTTATTAATAATACCGTACACTCAATTAATGAAGCCAAATTGAAATACTAGGATCTTCTTTCTCGTTCACCTGCCACCCATAATAGAATAGTTTATTAGTACATCACTCAAATATGAGAAAATATCAATAGATTTGATATCAACAGATTTGAAAATTACTGAATTTGCTCTCATCATATAAACATTATTATAAGGCTAAATATTTTACATAAGTATCTTTGGGCTTGGGTGTTTTAACGGATTCGTGTACATCTATTTCTGATGGGATGTACACATGGTCGTGCATGTCTAAATATTGCAGATCATCATGTGTGATGTGCATGACTAACATACTTGCGAGCCATAATTGTAGGTGTAGTTAATTAAAATATGTACATGTGGACAAATATGTTTTACGTTATGATTTGTTAAGATGGCAGTATGATCAACTTCGGAAGTTTGGGGAAATAGTCACAGCTTGCAAGCAACAGCTAAAAGTTATCGATCGTTTATTAACATTAAAAAAATGTAATTAATAAATGCGACATTTAGAATGTCTAATCGATTAAAACATCAACTTTAAAAAATACTAATGGTGATTAAATAATAATAATTCCGTTTAGTCAATATTCAAAGTTAAATAAATTATCAATAACCATAATTTTCAGGTGATTACAATGAAAATCGAGAATATACTGACAGATGACAGAACACTCTAATTGCTTTATACTATTGTTGTAATAAATTTTCAATATCGCTAAATCTTAGGGTCGTGAATAGTATTTTTTACCATAACGAAAACATTTGACAATGACAAGATAAGGTTCAATTACGAATTACGAATTACGAAACAAAATATAACATCTGTCTCTCTGTCTCCCCCCCCCCCCTCTCTCTCTCTGGAATCGTGAATTCAAACTCTGGACGATTCATCCTCAAACTTAACCCACATCGCCAACTTTGGCTCAATCTATCTTATACAACCAAATGTCGATGTCGCACTAACCACCAACTAGCCATTTGCCAACTATGTACGAACGGCTTATCAACGACAACATTGTATTTAGCTTTGTTAATAAGAGAATTAATAACATAAGCCAACTTGTGTGTGGATACTTCAATTCAGTTCAAACTGCACACTATTCTTGTAAATTTGAATAATTTGAATTTTCATTCTAATATATTTCTAAGTGAAAAGGTACTATCACACAAACAAAAATGTGTTTGAGCTGTACAGGAATAAACATCAAAAATAAAATAGCAAAATAAACTACTATGCCAACATATTATTAATTTCCTTACACCTGGACATTAACAACAAAAATGGAAAAGAAATTGTCTGCATTACAACACAACATGGAATGAAACATGCTCAACGTCACCTAAAAAGACCAGAAAACTAGCAGGCGGGTGAGGGACCAAACTAAAGTTATTGACATTATGGAAATAAATAAAAACAGAAAATTAACATGGGCAAATCGCATCAGACGCATATGGAGTGCCGCACTGACAGTTTGGACACCTATAGGTGGCAAACAAAATGGGGGGGGCATCGAAAAAAGTGGAGAGATTAACTACAACAGTACTGGGGCAATGAGAACTGGTACATGAGAACAAGAAACTCAGACGTTTGGAGGCAAAATGCTCAGGCTTTCGTCCTGCAGTGGACTGATCGTGGCTGAAGATAATGACAGCAATAAGGCTGATATAGCGTCTGATATGACAGACTAACATAATGTGCTAAGTATTAGAAAACATCTTGATTTGTTTAAACAACCGTATATTCAAAATTCATTTACTGATCCGTAAACATTCTTTCAAAATAAAAATTCGCCTTAATGTATATCGTTTACTGATTTACGAAATACTTAGCCGACTTTTTAAAATAAAGCTGTTTGACTTCCTGCATCCGGATAGCCAATGATCAGGGCAATGGCCGAAGTTTGGCCAGACTGATATGTTAGGACATCTCTAAACAAGATGGAGCCACTATCGTAAAAGCAAGCTAGTCTTATAGCCAATGGCTCAAATGAGACAGCGACAGTACCATCGATTGGCGACTCTGGCGCGACATTGTTCTGATATATGTGATGCAGTAATACAATTATTACATATTAATAATAATAATAATAATAATCTGGCTGTTAATTACTTATTCAATTATTGCGATTAACAATTAAGCCTTATAATAATATATAAACTCTTGTGGGTAGCTTAAAAACTCTCAAATTCGCGATGCCAGTAATAAAGTACATGTCGTTCAATGATTGGCCTAGACTATGGCATTGCTTAATTCAATATCATGTTGCAGCATGTATCCGGTCATACAGGTCACATAGGCGAAGGCCATCTGGTGTACAAGTCATAAAATAGCTCAAAACTCCATACTTGTTACTCTGTGGAATTCTGACCAAAGGGTGGTAGATTTTGGCACAAAACTTGGATGTCATGAACCAACCGAGCAAGCTGTTGCTTGACACACAATTCTATAAGAAACAGATATTTTCCCTCATGACGGTAAACGATCAAGCATACAGAGGCGCATACTGTTGAGGTACACTGCAGAATGCCCGCAATGACCTGCTACTGCCCAGTCATGTATTGTTGACATCGGCAATCATCTTGATGATGATTGTGATCATCATCATCATCATCACGATTATTGAATTAGTGAGTCATTAATAATCACAATCGTATAATTATTATACTAATTGAATGATTCAGTGATTGTCAAGATAGAAGACCGGATGCTCTTGAAATTTGACGTCACTTAATACAATATGTTTATATTACTCGGTTATTACAATGTAAACAGAGGCCACCTCAACGAGTAATTTCGGGACAAAAGCGTATTTGTGAATATTACATTATAGTTGGTCCAAACAGCCTCATATGTTACTGAAATGGCTAAAAATACTATGAAGTGAAATTCCCTGTGTAGAATGTTTCATACTTTTGTAACCAAAAATGTCTACTGAGCTGTCAGATTTATTGAATTGAACCGACGCCAATTAGTAATAATTAGCGGGTTGAACAAGGGGCATGTAATGTCAAATGGACGGCATCTGATCCCCGATGGAGATGGCAACATAACACAACTAATAGACGGGAATACGGTTCCGACATATACGGGCCAGACATGGAGTCAATTCCATTTCGTCAATTCTAATTTCACGTCAAATTTATTCATTCTAATTCAATTACAATTCCAAATTTTTCAATTCCAATTCCTTTTTTGTAGACTCTTTTTTACCTACTACTTTTTACCATGAATAGGTACTCCGAGTACATACTCCGAGTAAGTACTTGAATACCTACTCCGAGTAGTTTATATTCCAAGTAGGGTTGTCATGGAAGAAATATTTCTGAATTAAATTAAATGTAATTTGTGGATTTAATATTTTGTAGGAAACTTAAATTCCAATTCAAAATTTATAAATGCCAATTGCAATTCAATTTTTTTAAATGATTAATTCCAATTCCGAAATTCAATTGAAGGAATTTTCAGAACGAGATTGAGCCAATTGTGAGTAAACAAAAACTTCTTGGAAGCGTTCATTCCTCCATTATTATTTCAGTAAACAGCAGAATATTCTATTATAGTTCGGTTTCTATTTGATTAATGTAAAGTGTGACTCTGTTGTCAGTTAATTATTTAGTGTTTCTTGTTTCTAGTTACATGATAATCTAATACTTATTTATAGGCTAGAGATGTTCCGACATATAATACTAAACGTGCAATGGCTTAGCAGTTTCTAATTGATATATTTCCTCTGTCACGGAAAGGTTAATCGTTATTCCAAAGAGACACATGGCAGGCTTAAGCCGGGTTGAAAAGGCTACAGTCACAGAGGGATGGTGGCAGAGGTTTGAGGACAAAATCAGGTTGAAAGCAAACCGATACCATCAAATTCTTTGGTGACCAATATTCCTGATGATGTGGCTAATTTGGGTCAGATGATGAGAGAATCATTTATGCCATGGTATCCCTTAGGTTACCAGGATTTGTTGCAACTGAGAAATATTTCACATGAAGGATCACTTGAAGATTTAATTTCCTGCTAGATTTAGATATATTAAAATAAAATTTATATATTATTTCAGTGATATTTAATGTTTTATTTATGCTACTGATTGGCAACTTTTAAAGAAATAGGATTACCTCAACCAATAATCAAACATGCAATTGCAACAAAATCCCAACATAAATTATATTTATATGAGTAAAACTATACTAATTGTTCAAGCAATGTTTGCTATATTAGTCTGATCATAAAATAAATATATTAAAGTATATGCGACATTTTCAGTACAATACAAAAAGAAAACACCTGGTAAGATTCGGCTAGAATAAAACCTTCCTTTTTTAAATATATATTCCTTTAGTATAATCATTTTAGTGATTGGAAATACAAATTTGGTGCTGAGCTTTTCAGTTTGGTGTTTGGATTGTATTCATTTCCAGAGATATTGCTATACTAACTCAAAATACAAAATAAAAACAAAATAACCGTCATTACTCATGATCTACATGTACGTATTATTATTATTGTTGATGCAAATAATATATTATTTTTCATTTATTTAAAATTATGCTTTCTTAATACTCCGTTAGTAATGATAATGTTATTCATTTCCGCGTATTCAATATGAACACAATACCTTTTTTAATCAATTAATTTGGCCATACCTGTATGATATACATATATATATATGTGTGTGTGTGTGTGTGTGTGTGTGTGTGTGTGTGTGTGTGTGTGTGTGTGTGTGTGTGTGTGTGTGTGTGTGTGTGTGTGTATGCGTGCGTGCGTGGGTGCGTTTGTGTGTATACATTATTCATACTGTGTATTAATATTCTATTTTTCCATTTTAGGCTTAATCTTTCTTGGTCGTAGTGTTCGACACAAAGCCTGGTTTTGTTTAAATCATAGTTTCTTGTTTATATTTAGATTATCCTCTTTTGGATTATTTTAGAAATTAGTTTTTTCTTAAATTTTTCTTAATTTTAACGATAATTATTATCTTCAATTAAAATATTTTTTCATCAATTAATTTGGCCATACCTGTTATAATTGTTGTTTGAATGAAAGCATAACACCTGTGCCAGCGCCTTAACTATCTTTATAAAACACACACACACACATACACACACACATATATATATATATATATATATATATATATATATATATATAATACATGTTATGGTGTTTGTTTTGAAGTATATCATGTAATACATGAACGTGACTACCAGTATTTCCAAGTGTTTCACTGTTTTGTACGTACCACAATCTGACCAAAATAAAATGAATGGATTCATAATGTATTTTTTACTTCATGCTTTTTCTTAACCATCTCCACTGGGTTACTGCATTACATAGCAGTGTCTTGATATTAAACATTTGAGTGATCTGTTCTGCCAAAATAAATATACTACGAATATATAGATAATTTCATATGGAACACATACACCAGATTGTATTATCAATGGATTCAGTGATTTGTTTCAGTTATTAGTTTTGAAAATTAAAATCACACCCAATAATTTGTTGTACAGGGATACTAATTGTTAATCAGAGCATCCTGTCCCCAGTCGTAAGTATTAAGTGATTGCCGTTTTCATCGTACAGTAATATACATACTTGCACGTACGTCAATTTCTTTACCTTTAACTTTAACTTGAGTTCTTTAGCATAGGTTTGGCCCCCATAACTTAAATAGTTCATTTTATGATCACACGTTGAACTGTAACTAAAACAAAACGGGCCAACTAAAATGGGCGAAAACACAGAATACCTATAATTAATTCGTTTGTTACTCGTTCTGGATCACAAAAAAGATAAGATTGAACGCCTCCTGTTAGATTGTTTAGGTTTCAATTCTGATAGGTGTCTACAGTATCTATAAATGGGATCTCAACTCCGCGAATACCTGAGCTAAAGTAAACGCCAATAACATTTCAGTCCTGGTACACAATGGAACAAGTGCGTCTGTTTATCCACCAAGTGCAAGTAGGTCAAGATGGCCACCAAACCGTATTCCCGTGTATCAATGTGTCACCTGACACGCGACCTTTTCCCTTCCCACCGAACAATCTTGCATTCGAGGAAAATCTTATTATCTGATGATGAACCTTACCTTTAATTGTCTCTCTAAGACAATAAGCGTATTAAAATCAGTCCTGCTTTACAATTGCCTACGTGAAACTGGATTTCGAGGTAATTCTGGAGATTTGTGGAACGTTAAAATGGCTTACTATTCATACGGTAGAGGGAGCCACATGGGTTCATTGGGTTTAAAGCCTTAACTCCACCCCTACCAAGTGCCTTCTGTGATTTCTTTAGATACTAAGAGAGGTCATTGAATATTCTTATCATAACTTTCAATACTAAATATTGGTCACAAGTAAAAATAACAAATTGTCCTCAACCTTTATATGGAACATACAGAGTGATACAATGTTGTTTTGGCGATAGCTTACGAGATTCAGTAATGGCATACAAATAAACATGGGTTTGTTTCATCACCACAAGAACTGGGTCTCTGCGACTGAAATAAATATATATCACTCTTGTCATACAATGATGAACGGTGGCTAAGTGATTTAGTGGTGTTTTCCTCTTAAAATAAATGTTCAATTCTTAAAAACCCATCGCTGCAAATAATGCAGTATATATATATATATATATATATATATATATATATATATAGAGAGAGAGAGAGAGAGAGAGAGAGAGAAAGAGAGAGAGAGAGAGAGAGAGAGAGAGAGAGAGTCTAAACTGCTCTTAACGCCACTTGTGGGGATTCACTGAAAGTGACGTTTATAAAAAGGTGGAGCTTCCAGACAGGTTTAACTCCAGGCACTTATTAAAAGGTGGAACTTCCAATGACTAAACATAGTATATATAGATATGATATTTATTTATTTTCATGTGTGTATATCTAATTGTTAAAATATACATGCACAAAGATCTAATTACATAAAAAAAGTCGAATACATCGGCTATGACTGGGTGCGTTTCCACTTTATTCCTCCAATATCTCTGCCTTACACTTGACGAGTTTTTGTGTTTGGTATTTGCTCACACCAAATGTCTTTCCAACAGTGAGATAACTGCAGTTTTTATCATACATCTCGAGAGTCTCCACTATTTTATCTAATGTTAAGATTTTGCGGGATTTGCGAAACATCTTACAATTCACGAAGAAGGTCGTCTTTTCTTAATATCACAACATATAATATGTCGGAAATAGCGTGCAAGTTGGAATATCAAAAGTATAATGTGATTAATTAGAAAATTTGCTAACAATTTATATTAAAACATTTTGTAAAGATTGCAATTACAATTTGAACATAACGCCTTTAGCAGTTTTCTGTTTTTCAAAAATTTTCTAGGTTTGCCTGTTTGGCGTTATGTGAGCTATTTTCCAACTAGGGACTAATTAAATCATTTCTTTAATTGTCTTAAATGTCAGTTTGCTCATCAAGAATCAATTGCCTTTACATAACATAGTTAAGACACCATCAGCGCAAAACTTCGTGCACACTGTCAGAGGCATGATCATTGGGGAAGAGCCATTATTGGTCAATATGTTGGTGGTGTGCGGCCAATAACAATCAGCGCCGGTATTATCACAACTGGCGGTTATTTGGCAGGTAATATTGTAAACCTAGGACCGCGAAACACTGGCAGTTGACGGCATCGGCTCCAGACAGGTCAGTTTGAATGGGATTTGCATCGGGACTTTGGAATAGTGGCGCTTAGAGCAGGTGGCGCTTCCAGACAAGTGGCGTTAGGAGCAGGTTAGCTATATATATATATATATATATATATATATATATATATATATATATATATATATATATATATATAAAAGAGAGAGAGAGAGAGAGAGAGAGAGTAGGGGGAGAAGAATAAATATAAACACAAATAAATCTAAGCATATATACACTAAAATACACATAAACCTACTACACACATCCAGGAAATTTGGAGAATATCTCAAATTTAAAAATGTTCCGAGATTTGTTTATAAATGTCCCTTAAGTCGTCCGCAATATACGCAAGGATACTGGTGGTGTGTATTATTCTATGGAAAGGTCAAACATCTCGTAGGAAGGTCATTGTTATGAAGCCGATATTATTTACCCGAGAATGAGACTGCGAAGTATACCGGCCGGGGGAGGCGCCTGTTAGCTGATTTGTGGGCACCGTGTGATATAAACGTAACCAATGTCGGCGTATAGTCTCCCCGGATTTGAACCAATTCTCTGCACGATAGCAGATTGTAACCATTTCATGATTGATGATTGGTGTTTTACGGCCACTTGTAACCATTAGAATTATTCTTCTTATGGCAATGACATTCTGTGTATCAAAGATTTCCGACCTGATCATTCTCAGTTCTTACCCGGATGAGCTTTCTTGTCGTGAAATGTTTTGTTTTCAGTGTTAGGAATGATAAACAACAAGCCTTATGAAATACAAATAATCATTGCAGTCTATGAAGCAAATGATTAGAAATCATTGGGACACTTCTGTTCCATAGAGCAAAGTTGATAGGGTAAGAGACACAATTTTGGAGCTACTCGATTCAATTCCCGTTGGTTTCATTACAAACTGACACCACGCAATTTAAATTTCGGGTTACCCTGGGGGACCGACATCCGCTAGTGCAGTGCGTACCACGCTTACCTGAAAAGCTTCCGGTTAGAATTCGAATGGAATCGAACTACCTGAATTTGGCTGATATTTGCCTGGGTATTTAAACAACCACTCACTCACTCACCCGTTTACTGACACGCTCACTCACTCAGTTGCTCGCTCAAGTTTACTCCAACCGAATGTACGCATGTGGGAATCGTACTCTCTCCGATTACTTAAGGCACCATTTTGTTACAAATATAAATCGAACCAACATCAGTCGTCATTTTTGTACGACCTCTTGACCCTATTTTGGTAGGAATATTTTATCGTCAAACATTCCAATACAATATCAACAGATTAGAGTTGTCTATATTCGTGATACTTCAGCGTCAATCAGGTAATGTAAACGTATATACCTAATTATATAGTCCACTGTCAATGGTTATTATAACCCCAATTGATACGAAGGTAGTCGGTACAAAGTTTCGTATTAATTATAACGGCTCAGTCTGATGTAAAGCTACCTGTAGTCAGTTAATACTTTATCAGATAATTATCAACATACAGCGGTTGTCTTGTGTGTGTTATGTATGCGCGAGCACGTACATGGGTATGTGTGTATGTGCGTGTGCGTGCATGCGTGTGTATGTGGGTTTTTTGTGTGTGTGCGCGCGCGCCGCACGTGTGTGTTTTATAAAGATATTTAAGGCGCTGGCACAGGTGTTATACTTTCATTCAAACAACAATTATAACTCCAAACTGATTAAAAAATATATTTAATTGCATGTATAATTTAATTACCGTTATAATTAGAAAAATGAAAGAAAACACCCAATTTCAAATATAATCTAGAAGAGGGTAATCGAAATATAAACAAGAAACTATGATTGAAACAAAACCAGTCTGTGTGCTGAATACTACGACCAAGAATTCATCAATAGAGATTAAGCCTAAAATGGAAAAGTAAAATATTAATACACAGTATGAATAATATATGAATAATATAAGTATAAATCAGAATAAATTCAGATCAATACTAATAGCAGCGATACAACACGACACAACCCAATAGCAACATACAACACGACTCAACCCAATAGCAACATACAACACGACTCAACCCAATAGCAACATACAACACGACTCAACCCAATAGCAACATACAACACGACTCAACCCAATAGCAACATACAACACGACTCAACCAAATAGCAACATACAACACGACTCAACCCAATAGCAACATACAACACGACTCAACCCAATAGCAACATACAACACGACTCAACCAAATAGCAACATACAACACGACTCAACCCAATAGCAACATACAACACGACTCAACCCAATAGCAACATACAACACGACTCAACCGAACATACAACACTACTCAACCCAATAGCAACATACAACACGACTCAACCCAATAGCAACATACAACACGACTCAACCCAATAGCAACATACAACAAGACTCAACCCAATAGCAACATACAACACGACTCAACCCAATAGCAACATACAACACGACTCAACCCAATAGCAACGACCGGTTTCGACCTATTCAAGTCTTCATCAGGTTGCATAGAGTTTGCATGTGTAACCTTCAGTTAATCGCTCTGTGCGCTGTCTACAGTTTGGTTGTATAGGGAAATTCTCACACATTTCTGGTTTTAAACAAATATTTATTCAGGTGTATATTCGTCACATTACCTGTTGTTAATTACATTATAAGATGGCCAACTTACTGGACAATATTCAGTCATTTATCAAGATGTACTTGATACAAGACAGTGAAGGTCATACATAGCAGCTTCTGTTTATCTATGCATACAATTACTGAATTATATATACATATACTTATATCAAGTTGTATCTATGTATGACTGCGTCAATCAGCAAAATATTATATATATATATATATATATATATATATATATATATATATATATATATATATATATATATAGTTATTTAAATTTAATGGTTCTTTAAATTTAACCCTTCCAAGTCAAAATTGATGATTATAGGTAACTACAACATAAATGCCCAATATGGTATCTGGGCAACAATGTGTCAATAGAAAATGTTGAATCATTGGATATCCTCTGGGTATCATTTGACACAAACGGAACTAGTTCCATTCATATCAACAATAGGATATATAAATGTCGTAAATCTTTCTTTGGTTTAACTGACGCTGGTATGTCATACTCTGGTGCCGATGCTAATATTAAAACACATTTATGGACATCTATTATAATAATAATAATAATAATAATAATAATAATAATAATAATAATGCATGTTTATATAGCGCCAGAATCAGGTAACCCTATTCTGAGGCGCTGTACAATACTAATATCCCTGACTCAGACCTGTTTCCACCAAGCACACATCTCAACTCCCAAGGGAGCATACAACGCTCGTTGCTATTAAAGGCGTTGCTATTAAAAGCGTTACTCAAACACATAGCCATCGCATCCTGTCGGGTTCTCATTTTGGGGGATGAGTGAACCAGTCGCCAACATGACAACATTGCAGCTCACGGAGCCTCGAACACGAGACCCTTCGGTGTGAAGTTTTATCATTCTATGGTTAATAAATATTAGAACCCAAATAACTCCTAGTGGTATCATTGATGTCCTGCAGAGTCTCCTTTATCATCAGAATTTATTGAACCATTTTCGGAAGAGCATTAATTTCTATATCTTTTAACCAAATCGTTTTAATTGCGCTATGTTTACTTCACTTTATTGCCATATTATGTATGATCTTACTTGTAAACATCTGCACTTTAACTTAAATGCATAATGATGACGATCGTTTTAATTTGGCAAATTTTTCCAATTTGCCAAATTAAAACGATCATCATCATTTGCAATCTACAGTATATATATATATATATATATATATATATATATATATATATATATATATATATATCAGAGCTATACTATTTCACTGTACTATAATTGTCAGTTACAGCATTCAGTTCATTTAGTTCTCTCTCAATAACCATTAAATATATTTAATAAACAGATAGTTTTAAGTACAGGTATATACGTGCCAAACCCATGCGCGGAGACTTCAATACCTGTTGACATTTTAATGGGATCGCCTTATGTCTGGGCGTCATCAAGTGGCTTTGTGCCGCCTTTGATAGTTTCACGCACTCAGATTCGATATCATTTATTATTATTTATACATCAACAAGTCAAATACAGTTTACATAACCAGTTATTGGTCGAGTAGGTTTTCCAGAGAAGGCCGCATCGAACAAAGATGTATTAATCTTTGTACATTTACGTCAGTGGACCACTTCATTTAACAGCGCACATAATTTGTAACGAGAGTTTGTTGGTTTTATTGTCAGAGACGCTCGAAATCAATCGAATAAACTACTTGAAGTGGTCCTCCTACGCGAATAAAACCGTATTCTGACATCGAACTGGATCAATAAACATTTGTAGAAAATATCTTATTTACACAGTGATAAACGGATACATATCCAACAGCGTTATCTGAAGGCGTTTGACCCTCTTCACGCGTGGCCTAGATCTCGAGAGACGCCCACATAATCTCAGATCTATATACGGCGAGCTGGGGAGGTTTCGTGATCCAGGTTCTTTCTGGATATCAACAGGTAGCGTTTCTTCGGGTAGTCGAATCGGCCGGAGACGAACGAAAAAGGACGAAAAGTTGAGTCGGGTTATGGCGTCAAGCTTGGCCCTGGTCGCCCTCCTGGGTCTGACGGGGCTAGTATCAGCGGATCATGACGAAGGTATGACACCAGGGGGCGTTGGCAGCGTTCTGGTGGAATCCGTTTCGGAGAGGATCCAGGCTTCGTGTATATTTCCCGATGATAAGTTGTTGCTGAGACGTATAGCTTATGTAGAGTCTCAGGATGGACATGATCCGGACACCTATAGTGATGGATACCACGGAGGCATCTGGCAGGTAATGTTTACTTTGGTAAATTGTTGGCTCTCCTGATGTTGCAGCTGTTATTGTTGTTGTTGGTGTTGGTAGTGGTGGTGATGATTATGTTGTTGTCATTATTGTTGTTGTTGCTGCTGTTGTTGTTACTGCTGCTGGTTTTTGTTTTGCTGCTGCTGCTGCCACCTTCACCACCACCACTGGCACAACAACAACAACAACCACTACTTGTACTACTACTTCTACTGCTACTTCTGCAACTAATACTAAGCACAACATACACGCCCTCACATACACACACACACACACACACACATATATATATATATATATATATATATATATATATATATATATATATATATATACGCCCCCAAACATAATATAACATGCCTGTTTTAATCCGTCCATCGTTTAAATAATTCTCTATCTAAGGCATCTATTTAAATACATGTACATTATTCTTAACTCGTGGATGGTGCCTCCGTGGTCTAACTGGTAGCGCGTTGGCTCACAGATTACTACCACCTGCTTTCGAATCTCGGCGTAGGCATATCTGAAGGGCGTTTCATCTTGGACTTCGCTTCGTTAACTTTGGAGGTCGCTCGGCCCATTTAGCTTACCATGTGCACAAAAGTGGCTGTAAAACAGCAAATATCATCATCACCTAACTTGTGGAATATGTGGTTTGAGTAAATACCGTGTAAATCCAGAAAGGAGAGACGAGTCTACGGTTGTTGATGAATATTGTATCCTACCTGGACTATGAGTTTGCCCAATCCCCTGTACTAGGTGGCGCCACTGAGCTCGATTGTTTTCGAGGATGTTGGCACTATAGAAGTTTTGTAAATATTGTTATGCTTTATCATATCACGATGGATAAGTCGTTTAAAGGACTCCACCACGTAATATCATTCAGACCATTAAACTCTATACGACATTAATAAACACGTTTTGCCGTCAAATGTTGTTATTATTTCCCTACCGATGTATGATATTCTCGTTAATTTCGTAAGATGAAATGGATAAATTGTGGATGGGGGTGGAAGGTTTGGAGGCGAAGTATTAAATTGTAGATACCAGTCCCCCCCCCCTTCTATAATACCCCCCCCCCCTGAACCTTTGACGGTACACTTAGCTCTAAACGCAGCAACAGAAACATTTATTTTCACATCCAACTGAGTTGGCCATACGAATGTCATATAAACTGACGCGCGCGCACACGCACGCGCACACGCGCGCGCGCGCACAAGCATACTTTCAAATTATTACAGATGGGTGGAATTGGGATGTTTATTTCTCCTGAAATTTAGCTAAATTTGTTTTTAATATTTAAAGCTGAACAATAACTGTACCACCATTCACCGGCCTATCACTCGTCCACGGTAAGTAACTACTTTGTTGATGTTCAGATATAAGATGGTGTACAGGTAGTGGCCAGTGTCTGTTGTTCTGACATGTGATTATTTATTACGTGTTTATGGACGAGGCTATCTCGAGTGGACGACACACAACAAGTGGTTCTTGGCGTCATCCGGAATAAATACGTTATTAATTAACAAGTCGGAACAGGATTCGAAATAATTACATGTGGACAGGAAGGCTTATCGATGGCCGGGTTCGACTGTTAGCACGTTTTCTGTGATAAATGTATTGACGTCTTGCCAGGTGCGAGAATCAAATATTTAGATTAGCCTAAACTTCGCTCGTCGAGCTTCCACAATTGGTCTACACAAATAACGGCGACATTTCTCAACTGACCTGAAATTTATTTCCAATTTCCCTTTACCTTTGCATGCACCCAATAAATATAACGCAATAAAAGAACATAATATTATCAATGGAGATTGAAGGGCCAGCGTCTTTCCACTGGCCCCAAAATATTATACCCACAGTTTATTTAGATCAATGTAAAAAAAGAACGGTGAAAGAGGCTGCATGAAATAGTCCGGGGCACATCAAAGGAAGAGAGATAGGTTTATGTGACAATAACATTCTTATTGTAAAGCCAAGTCGGGTAACGTTGTGACTATAAAGTTAAAAGGCTACACTATTAAAAGAACTGTGTATCAAATTTGTAACTCGGTTACAAATTTAAGATGCGAATTATAATACTGATAAAACTTCCTTACTTTTATTGATTATTAAATTTGTTTATTTTTCTTGAAATCGGCGTCTTCTTCGGCAGGATATATTATCAAGAATGATGACAGTGAAGCAATAGAAAATATTTCTTTCTGAATACGAATGGTCTTCTGTTTTATTGGTGAATGAAACCTATGATTATTTAATGTGTGGTTTAATTATCCTTCGACGTTTCTCCTATCAGGAACACGTATCGGAAAATTCTTATTTTTACAATTTGTTATGAAAGCTACACATTATTGCAACGTTTCTTCAATAAGACCATTATCTTAATAAGACCCACGAATGGATGAAGTATTGGTCTCCTCAAAATCATAACACAGTTCCTTGAGACAAATTAGGGTCGTCTCTTTGTGTTTTTCACATCCTTTGAGTCCACAAATGTTATTTCTTGACGGCACTTATTTCCAGATAATTAGTTCTGTAAGAAGAAATAGTTCAAGCATTATTCCTATGCTGCTTCATCTTTTATCACGAGCTAAAACAACAGATACCAGACAAACGTGATGGGTTTGTTTTTGTTTTTGTTCAATTATCTACCGGTATAAGGAAATTTTAATAGATCTGACAATGTTCCTTATTTTCCTGATTATATTTCCTGATATATTTCCTCATTTATCTCAACACTCATCACTCAAATGAAGCCGCATCTTTAAGGATCGACCTGGACTGAGGCTGAGGTGACTCGTGTTCAATAAAAACGTAACTCAACCGCACTAACATAGATAGACAGCCTATGTATAAAACACAAACAACACACACACACATATTATATATATATATATATATATATATATATATATATATATAATATATATATATATATATATATATATATTGTTAAGTTCACAAGCCGGCGACGATATCGGCCTATGATCTTTAGGTGTTCAGATTGATCACGTGTATCCGGTTTTGTATAGAAAGAAGAGAGAGAGAGAGAGAGAGAGAGAGAGAGAGAGAGAGAGCAAACAAATTAGGCTAGTACACATCCACGGCATGAGCATAATGTTTACAGTTTGATTACTAATTGATCCACACATGATCTGGTGGATTTATACATAAAGCTAGAACTAGAACACAAAACATCCCCCATATGACTTCTAAACCCCATCACCTATATATAACAGGTCTCTTGAAATACCTATTGTCATTTAAGGGAGGATGGTGATAAAGCGAGGATACTGCTAAGATACTTGAATTTGCCCAACTGATGTCACCTCACTCATAACCCTGTAAAGTGTCCTTTCCCGGATCCTGCTAGTTCCTGATTGGATAAGATCGGACCAGGATCACAGCACTAACTGCATACAAACCAGCTGACGTCATAGGACATTATATAAGACTTTACTGAAACACAAAACGAATTAGATACCAATATATCTGTATTATGCGCATTTAAATTTTGCTAACTTTTCCAGTGGACAGTTCCTGGGTGGATGTTTCATCTTTAACTTCGTCACATTACCTCTGGATTATTATTATTATTATTATTATCACAGGTAGACCAAGAGTTCTTTGACAAGACCCAAACCACGACAGCTCGTTTTATGCTCTTCCACTACATCAAAGACATCCAGGACATCTTCGGGATCGACTGGCCGTCTATATCGTGGCAGGAGTGCAGACGCCCCCTGGTGAGCGCCCTCGCAGCCAGACTCTACATACAATATACGTCACGGCACGATCGTCACGGCATACCACGTGACATCAACAGTCAGGCCGACTTCTGGAAGTCATACTACAGGACATCCGGGAATACACAAGAGTATATTGATAAATGTAACGCCTTGGAGACGGGTTAGTATCGTGAGAATATAATGATAATAAAGTGATACTGCGATTCTTATCTATTGATACAGTGTGAGAACAGAACGCAGATGAAACTAATAAAGATCATTAATCATAATTTATGTCATATCACAAGTAATCCAATTGATATATATATTATATATATATATATATATATATATATATATATATATATATATATATATATATATTTAAAATATTCATCTTCACCATAGGATGTTCAAGTTCTCAGGGAGCAGATATTGTATTCCTTCTTGATGGATCAGGAAGCATCGGGAGACGAAATTTCGAGGAAGTCAAACAATTTGTGAAAGATGTGAGTAAAGGAACATTTTATTCAACCAACAACTCGCTCATAGATGCTCAAACTATAAAACAAAACAAAACAAAAATAGGTAACACAATAAAATCTGTACTTATATGTCTTAATTGTTGTGCCATTAATGTTATTACAGAACCGATTTATATTAACACGAAACACTACCAGAGTGAGTGAGTGAGTGAGTGGGTGAGTGAGTGAGTGAGTCAGTCAGTCAGTCGAGTCAGTCAGTGAGTCAGTCAGTCAGTCAGTCAGTCAGTGAGTCAGTACTTAGTCAGTGAGTGAGTGAATCTGAGTGACTGAGTGAGTCAATGAGTGAGTGAGTCAGTCAGTCAGTCAGTCAGTGACTTAGTCAGTGAATGAGTGAGTCTGAGTGAGTGAGTCAATGAGTGAGTCAGTCAGTCAGGGAGTAGGTCATTGGACCAGTCAGTGAGTCAGTCATTGGGTCAGTCATTGGGTCTTTCAGTCAGTTAGTGTGTCAGTCAGTCAGTCAGTGATTTACTTACTCAGTGGATAGTCTATAAGTCGAGCATCGCTCTGTTCAATTGCTCATATGAATATTAAAATATAAAATATAAATTTTGAAACATTTATGTGCGTTTGTGATTTTAGATGCATACATTTAACTATAAAATCAAATATATCTTCGACTGACTAACAAGTTGTATCCTGTCTAGGTGGTGAGCGCCTTTGAGATGGGTCCCTATAAATTCAGTGTCATCAAGTTCAGTACAGGGGTAAACACTGAGTTTTACCTGAAGGATTACACAGCACGTGACCAGGTATTAGCCGCCATTGATAACATACAGTATCGTGGAGGTGGCACTAACACACACCTTGGTCTACAGTCACTGGTAGATGAGGCCTTCCTAGAGTCTAATGGTGGTAGAGCAAAGTCTCAAGGTGTACCTAGGGTAGGTATGCTGTATAATAATAATATATGATGCTGGTGATATGATGATGATGTGATGTGAATATGATATAATAATAATAATAATAATAAAAGCTGATTTTTCTATTACCGTTACAACAATAAGTACCACCACCACCATTACTACTACTACTACTACTACTATTACCACCACCACTACTATGACCATAACACCCAATTGTATCACTACTACTACAACCAGTACTATTTATTATATATTATTATATTATTATTATTATTATTATTATTATTATTGTTATTATTGTTATTATTGTTACGTCTTTACCGAAGTAGCGTAAAATACCAAAACAAATATATGATATCAAACAAAATGAATAAATACATCAAATGTTTTTTTTTTTTATATATATATATATATATATAATATATATATATATATATATATATATATATATATATATTAAACATAAAAAACTATACCAAATGTCGACAAAACACCACGCCTGGTTTTTAATATTTAAACATCATAATATTTTGTCGTTACCAGGTCGGTATTGTCCTTACTGACGGCCGATCCAACGAGCCACCGTTGACAGTTATGGAAGCCCTCAGAGGACACGATGCCGGTATTATTATGATAGCTGTAGGTGTAGGCTCTGGTATTGATCAGAATGAGTTAGAGGCTATAGCCAGCGAGCCAATCTGTCTCCATCTCTATCTGTTGAAGAACTTTGATGAAGTTGACGATTTGAAGTATGCCATCGAGAAAAGGACGTGCGATGGTAGGTGGGCGATAATACGTCGATGTCATGCTGCTGATGATGATGATAAAGATGATGATGATGAAGACTTTTTACCATAATTTGGAATATATTTATAAATATAATAAGTCATTCGACACACACACACACACACACACGTTGAGCGTTTTACGGCCACTTTTGTACATAATGCTAGTAGCACACTACAGTATTTCGGCCGCCGATTTTCATCCGCCGACTTTTTCCCGGCGGGTTGCGACTTGTGACCTAATGTGCTCGCATTTTTCCGCCGATTCAAAATATTTTGAAATTACCCGCCGACTTTTTCTCGCGCTGTTTATTTCCAACTTCCACAGTACAGACCAGTATAGCTATCAAGCTGTCTTCCCACTCCCCCATAATACATAATAGTGAGGTTCTGTGCGTATCACCATATATATAATAAAAACACACACACACACACACACACATATATATATATATATATATATATATATATATATATATATTTCTTGACCCATGAGACAATTTAGCGACGTAAATAATTGAAGTAATTCGGCAACATTCGGACATAGTTATTATATGAGAACAAATTCTTCTCTTCGAATACCCTCAGAAGAGTGTGATACGTGCCATATAATGGCTATTGGCTGACTGCAAGATGCAATATTAGGGTGTTGCTGGAAGATAGTCATCATCATCGGCCAAGCAACACGCCCCACAACATATACTATGCTCAGAAATGTCACTTTATACGTAAATATGAAATTAGACCTGTATATGTTGTGAATAAACTCGATTGATTGATTGATGCCTTGTGACAGCGGAGTTTTCTATGCCGCCGTAAAATAATTAGAAGAGCCGCTATCACCTTATTAATGTTGTTGGCTGTTATGATTTTGAGATTGAAAGGCATCCGGAAATTGCCGAAGCACACCCGAAGATGACATCACACACACACCGAATATAATGTCAATCGAGTTTGACGCAACAACCGCCCGCTCGCCGGCAACGAGTCAGCAAACTGACCCGCAAGGATTTTTCGTATTGTGCTACTAGCATTAATGTACGCTAAATGGGCCGAGCGACCTTCAAAGGTAATGAGGCGAAGCGAAAGATGAAAGACCCTTCAGACATACACACGCCGAGATCTGAACTCGGCGGATTGAAATCTGTGACCAACCGCGCTACCTTTTAGATCACGGAGGGCACCGTATGTTGTTATGTGCTTGACTATGTTAAGTCAAATTGTTGTTGTTGTTGTTTTTGATAAATGCACTAATTTGATAAAACTTGTCACATCACCGAACTGCCTCCATCTTAAGAACATCCATTGTTTAACAAACGAATCACTTGTTTCTGTGGTCCGTGTCTGTGTTGTATCTTCGACAGACTACCGTGGTATATATCATGTTAGCTTGAACTGACTTCAAAACGGTTCAGCTCGAATAGTGTCAAATAATCGAAACCCAAAACCTTCAAAATCACAACGCGTCTATTTGAATATTTTCCAAATAGATTCACAAATTTATCTATAGCAGTGTGTCTAAATAATTTTTCGAACTTATATCCCCGCGGAAGATTATCTCGAAAACCTAAGACACCTAGTCGGATACTAGAGCATGGACTTGTGTGCATGGACTGGATTGTCCACTTAACCTAGTTGCCCCAGATTAGAAGTGTGTCGTCTCGTGAAACGTCTTCATTATTTCTACGAACTTACCTATGCACTGTTGCCTTCATCAACCGCTCAAATTTCATCAGACACATCGTATGTCAATTATTAATGTATAACGCCTTTGATTGTCTTTTTAATTAAATAATCATCATCACTCAATTTAAACTTTGTTCACATCTATTATTATTATTATTATTACTATTATCATCATCATCATCATCATCTTTATTATTATTGGAAGCAGAGATCACCAGAAACTCTTTTACTGGATAATGCTCAGAGCCGTCATATTTTGATGCCTCAAAATAGTCCAAACTGCTCCACAGATTAGGATCTCATCTTATAACACTCTGATTGGCTGATCGCGTTAAACAATATTGCCATCTTAGTGAATTTGAGTAAAATGGGACACTGAAGATTCTCGGAGGCCGGAATAAAACAAATTCTGGCAGTTATCACCATAGTTAAGAACATGTTGAGTCATCAAATAGCATAATTTATTTCCATCACCATTTGAAAACACCTTTTCAGACTCGCTTATCCTTATTAAATTTCCCTTCCATCTGATCATTTATTGATGAACTTTGCATTGTACCCGGATTATGAGTTTGACTAACCTATGTACTAGGTGCGCCACCGAACTCGATCCTTTTCGAGGATATTGGCCCTATAGAAATTACAAAAATAAAAAATTATATAAAACATTTCAAATTACGTATTCTTCCCTGTGAGCAGTGGGGGTGTTATCAGCCAGTCGAAAAGAGAGGTGCTATCTCTGTTTCCCGAAGACAGATCCTGAAAGGGGACGTATTCTGTCTAATTCGACTATCCATTTCTCGTTTTAGCGCCAGTGGTTATAGCTCCGGGTAAGAATGGTACAGATACCGGGGGGAGGATCCCGCCTGGTGACAACTTTAACTGTCAGATCAAGATACCGTCAGGTGGAGCCACAGTCAGCGTACGTATAATCCATATCTATATAGTCTGCAGGTTGGTGAATCTCGGGATCATAACAAGCTGATATTTCGTCTCCTCAATAGACCTAAGTCAAATAACAGATCATTTCTTTGCGGGTTTGCTTTTCGCCTGAGTTAATGCGACGAGCTTGTGTTCACAGTTTGCGGGAACTATACTGGGAGGGAGGCTGCGTGTGTGCGTGCGTGCGTGCGTGTGTGTGCCTAAACTATACAATTTCTTTAAACTATATTTCGAGGAAGTTCCTGGGAGTAGTATTAGTATTAGTAGTATTATTAATAGTAGCAGTAGTAATAGTAGTATCACGAACTTTGTGGCTTATAACCATACCCTGCTAAGATCGAAGATCTACATAATAACAAAATACTTTCTTAAAATAAGATTGTTTTAAAAGGCTTTTGTTATGTATTTTTAAGAAAAGATGCAGTTACAGCCTATAAACACCTATTATTATCCTTTACTTGACCTCATATTCATTTGATTTCCTTTGACAGTTGAGATGATTCGCAAAAAGTAGATTCTATAAGCACGACGGGTCAAATTATAATATAAACATGATTTGAATGATACTGAAGAATTATTTGAAACCAAGTGTGCGCCATTGAACTTGTTATAAATATTCTTTGTTAGAGTTACAATTTGTACATTGGTCGTATCCTTGCTGTATTAGTGCCTCATCGTTCCAGTTGACAACTATTTCCGGATCAAGAAGTACGCTGTTTCTCGCCCAAGGTACCTACCCAAGTCCGGTCTTCTACGAGGAGAGGCTGGACTCAACGCCTGTGATCCCGGGAGTAATCTATATCCGTAATCCGGATTCGAGTCCAGATGCTGAGTGGATCATCTTCTGTAATGTGATTGGTAATAATGGGACGGAGACGAACATAACATTCGGAATCAGACCTGGAGGTAATATACCAAATCAGGTGCCAAATGGTCCTCTGGTGCCAAGCATACACCATATTTGAACTTGTATTTGACATGATCTATATTAGTATGGTCTATGGCAGGAAATAAAGGAATTAGCCCCGAGATGAAGTCCAAAGCTGATTCAATAAAACACAATCTTCATGGTGTTGGATCCTTATACACTCAGATACACTCGCAGCAGAATCGCGTCTCTTTGTTCAGTCATTAATGCTGGCCAATGGTAAACGTTTACTGTACTGGCCAATGGTAAACGTTACTGTACTGGCCAATGGTAAACGTTACTGTACTGGCCAATGGTAAACGTTACTGTACGATTCTCTTCCAGATGTCACCCATTGCCATTCTAATCCGTGCTTAAATGGACACTGCATAGAAGTGTGCGATGGCTTTAAGTGTCAATGTGATGAAGGTTATACGGGAATACTCTGTGATGTACCAATAGGTAATCTATTTTATATATATATATATATATATATATATATATATATATATATATATATATATATATATATATATATATATATATATATATATATATATATATATATATTGATTGATTGATTAACAGCGTTAGTGAAGTTACCATTGGTGATTTCATAAGACACAAAAACTGGTAGTTCTGATCTTAGAATATAACACGCAGGACTCCTCGTCTAAAATAACGACATTTAGAACAGAAATTAGAACAAACAAAGAATCTTCAAAATTCCAGGATTTCTGCCTCTATCCTGACACCAGTTAAATCCCTATTCACCAAATAAACAACGGGCGTATGGTGATAGATGACAGCTAGATACTTTATAATTAAAACGGAATGTGATTATAAAGTATTAGTGCATGGATCATCCGATATTGAAGCATACATGTTGAAATGATCTCCCTGCAGAAGTTCCGGATCCGTGTGACCCCAATCCTTGCCAGAACAATGGACACTGCAGTCCGGATAATAGTGGCGGATTCACTTGTATCTGTGGTCCTGGATACACGGGAGACAAGTGTGAACAAGGTAAAGATACACATAGCATATATATATATATATATATATATATATATATATATATATATATATATAAAATATATATATAATTATTGTGTAGCTTGGGTGTAGCTTCAGAATAAACAGTATCAAAATATAAGCTTGCTGCCTCATACTCTTGCGCCAAACGTGACTTAACCAATAATTATATTATCATTGAGCAACTGAAGATGTTTCTATCTCATCCGTTTAAAACATAAATATGAAACAACCAAATGTATACATTCGCCTTTTAATTTTTCTATTATTAAAAACAGTCAATAAAGAGAGCTTCATTTATTAACTCACGGTTATACATAATTATATTACTAAATATGTTGGACAGTAACGTGGAGAAAGGATTGAAACAAAATATTTTCGATACGCAAGCTGTCAGAAGATGAGACATAAGTAAAAGTTTCGACCTTTCTACGTTGATTCTAGATTCATGAACATTCTAAGTAATGCAATATCGTTTTCAGTACTGAAAAAAATAAGCCACAACATTAACAAATCTTATATAGCAGTCAAGCTTTTCTTCGCTTCTTAGCCATTGCAATTAGTTTCACGGAATAAATAACTCGACGATACAGCTTTTCAGTGAACATTAATACGTTGTCGGATACGGAGTGTGTTAGATAAATGTGTCAAACGCTTTAATAAATCAATGATAACAAACGCTAAAACCAAGCTGCTTAAAATGTGCTTTTCCAATCAATAACAGGTGCAATATGTTTATATATATATATATATATATATATATATATATATATATATATATATAAACTGGATATGGCTTTATGATACTGTTTTAGTCCAAGATCGTTGCGTGCCTAACCCTTGTTTACACGGCTTCTGCAGTCTAGATGGTGATGGTAGTTTCTATTGTATTTGTAAACCGGGATGGACTGGAACACGCTGTGACGCCAGTAAGTAATGCTTAGTGCTAATACAAGTCTGAATAGGCAGGTGTACGCGGAATAGGACGCGGCTTAGCCATTTATACACTGCTACAGCTTTTATTTTTAGCGAGTGATGCCTATTTATGTAGTTTTGTTTTATCCCGTATGCCAACAACTGAAATAAATTATTCTTCTTCAAAATGGCATATTAATGAATATGTTCGCTTTGCTGGTCACGCAATGTGCTGGTTTTGTTTTGCTATTTTTGGGTAGGGGTGGTTTTTTTTAAACAATCCAGCTTTGTTTTGATTGTTTTTCTCCTCTTAAGGTAAGACGATAGAACCTGTAGGGTAAATGAAATTCCAATTAATAGCAATTATTTACATTCGTTCGCCATCTCCTCTTTCAAAACGCTTGACGCTTTTAACGCAAAATAAAATGATTATTTGATAAAACGATCTTTTCTGTGCGTGTTTTACCTTTTGGTAAAATCGAACAAGGTTATCCAGGTAGCCAGATATTTTCCATGTCGTCTAGTATTGCTATTTATCTCGTATTTCCGCTTCCGCTAGGCCTTGACCTCTGCAGGCCGAATCCTTGCCAGAACGAGGCTATCTGTGAGCGTACATCATATGGCTATGAGTGTATCTGTAAGAATGGCTTCACTGGTTCTCATTGTGAAACCGGTAAACTATTTTCAATATGATCTTATATATATATATATATATATATATATATATATATATATATATATATATATATTTTATATTAGAATACACTTGAGTGGAAATACTGAAGGTGTTTGTAATATTCCCGTGTGTAGAAGCCGTTTTTGGCTTCTCCCGTGTGATTATTTCTTATATTTACGTAGATTTCCTAATAGAAAGAACAATATTCTTTTTCTTGAACATCTAATTATGCAGAAAGTAGATTTTATATATAATGGCTGAATAGGACTTCCAACAAAGATCTCAGATTCACAATTCTGTATCAAATAAAAAAAGCACAAAGCTTGTTCTTGTTACCATTGGCATTACTGGCAATTTACTAAATAACACTTGTCAGTGACTAATATCTATGTTCAGTGGTAAAGAGATGTTTGGATTTATAGAAAGCAATGTGGAATTCGTCTCTGTTTCCGTTCAATATCTCCACGAGAGTATTCTACTTTATCTATAAACATAGTTCCTTATAAAGTGTTATCAAATTAATCATATAGCGCATTGGTAAGGACGCTCGCTGCAAGCTTTACGGATTAAATTCTATTATTACAGGTGCCTCGGGTCACTGACTCAATGAAAATATTTCATGACTTTGACAAAGATGGGTCTTTTTTTCAAAAAGAAAGATAACATAAATTATTTTGTGCTGACCTTGGTCTTCTTTTTGGATAATCCGCAAAAAGAATTATTGTGTTCTACTTACAGTACTAACTAAAATCTTGAAAATTTTGAATTCATATATATTAACATGCGTATATATATATATATATATATATATATATATATATATATATATATATATTTTTCTTCTTTCTTGTTAAATACAATATCTTCTTTCTTATTTTAACATTCTAGAGATCGATGAATGTTGAATAATTCTTCTAATGTGTGGCACATGTAAAGATCGAAATTAGTAGAGTGTTGTATCTCAGTTAAACGAGGCTGCTCAGAAGGTAAATTATAGTCATACGCCCCTCCCCTCTCTCTCTCTCTCTCTCTATATATTATATATATATATATATATATATATATATATATATATATATATATATATATATATATATCCTTCACACACACACACACACACACACACATATATATATATATATATATATATATATATATATATCCTTCATCGAACACATACACACACCACACAAAAATTCAATAAAACGACTATAGTACACACACACACATACACACACACACACACACATATATATATATATATATATATATATATATATATATGTGTGTGTATGTATATCCTTCAGCAACACACATATACACACAAAAGACATTATTACATGATGAGTTACATGATATTTCAGAGAATAACGAATGTTTATCTAATCCTTGCCGTAATGGAGCCTGTAAAGACATCATTAATGGATATCTATGTGACTGCTTCCCGGGATGGCAAGGGGCCAACTGTGAACAACGTTAGTATATTTGTATATTTATACACACACACACACATTGTAGGATCAGGCTGTCGTACTATTCTCGATTCCTGTGTTTTCTGGATTCCTGTGCTTTCTGGATTCCTGTGTTCTCTGGATTCATGTGAATGAAACAGATTAATTGCGATCCGGATCATTTGAAACCCCTAGACGATAAATCATCATGTGCTGCCATACCCAAACGGTACCAGTGACAGTCTGATCCTGACTACGTTACCCATAAATTATTACATGATAACAAGCCGAAGCCACGCTACTCACTGGATGTGCGAAAATATCGATTTTAGTATTGATTACATCTTTAGACTTTGAACATGCAACAACTCAACACAAAATTGTCCAGGAAATTCTAAAACAGACAGTGACTGAGACTTGTTAGTGTGGCAGATAACCTGCTTGGATAATCTTAGCGACTATGTAGGAATTATGATCGGCGCGTAGGTGTTTATGTAGTCGCACTTCCGTTATGAATTAATAAAGAGTTACAAAACCGGATACACGTGATCAATCTGAACACCTAAAGATCATAGGCCGATATCGTCGCCGGCTTGTGAACTTAACAGTATATATATATATATATGTGTGTGTGTGTGTGTGTGTGTGTGTGTGTGTGTGTGTGTGTGTGTGTGTGTGTGTGTGTGTGTGTGTGTGTGTGTGTGTGTGTGTGTGTGTGTGTGTTTAGCTGTGTATAATAAGGCACAGGCACAGAGAATTCAACCGTGAATTCAAACTCTGGACGTTTCTTCAGGGGACTGAATCCAGAATGGCGACTTTTCTTGCTGAGACATGTGTAATGTCTCACCAGTCCCTATGTATGTGCCCCCATGTGCCCCCATGTATATGCGTGCATGGGTATGTGCATATGCGGGTGGGTGTTTACGTGTGTGCCTATGTAGGTGTGTGGGTGGTGAATGTATTCCTATATAACATCGTACGTTACATTATAAGCCTTTACCTTAAACCAGAACTTTTATAATAATTATCTGCGCGTAAATGCTATTACGGCCATTCTAATGTTCCTATAAAGTTCCATTATAACTAATGGAAGGTAGCTTTAAAATAGACAATGGCTTGTGTTATATTAATACAACTATCTTATATAACGTCTTCTATATTAGTGATTTAGATAACTAATTAACAACTCTTATACTCTTGTTTCGATGGTTCTGAGCTATTCGTTCAACATTAAACATTAATAGATCATAAAATTAATGTCAGAAGTGCGTTATTGATATTAAATTCATTTACCTGCTAAATTATCGACGGCTAATATTACTTCGAGAATCGACTCATTTCTATACACGCAGCTTCATTTCTGCTGAAACGTCTTAAAACGTGTATTGTTATACACTAAATGTGCTTTATGTGTGTTGTTTTTTGTTGTTTTTTTTGTTTTGTTTTGTTTTTTTTGTTTATTAAGTACACATCTGATATAACATTTGACGTTGTTCATTCGTTATCCAGCCATCGACAACTGTCAGCCTAATCCCTGTGTCCAAGGCTCCTGTGTCAACATGCCACCGGATAAATTTAAATGCGAATGTGAACAAGGATGGACGGGCGATCTGTGTGACACACGTAGGTGGTGCTAGATTGGTTATGTAAATAGTGTGATAGAAGTCCGTTTTATGGTAATACTTTTACGCAATGAGATTGAGCGCTTTATAAAATCCAAATTATTATGATCATCATCATTATCATCAGCGACATCTTCGCGACTATCATAAGTCTGATATTACAGTCTTTTTCATTACTACCAGCAAATACATCAAGACACTTGACCTAATCTATGTTGATCGACATTAATCGTCTTCAGATGGTTATTTATCATTCTTATCATTAATGATGATACTTTGATATTTGACAATTGTCATGGAAAAATAAACAAAACATCATCAATCATTATCCTATGACAGTTGGTGATCAGAATAGTATATTTAAAAAACGTCTTCGTATTATGTGAGAGTTGACGCCGATAACTCGGTGATTAGATTGTTCTACCTCCAAGTTAAAGTACTTATGTTTGTATGGTGTATCCGCAGAATGTGCTCACTCGGTCACATGACTCGGTCACATGACTCGACTCAGATTCGAATGGCGCTGAAACAAAACAAAACACTCAATATATACACTTATTTGTATAATATAGTTTATACTATACGTGAACTATACATGTTTCACGCGTAATAAGTTATAATAATAACAATGGCTGAAATGGCAGTTAATTACTTGGTTGGCTGGCTCAAGTGATGGAGAAGCATATGATATGTAATTTACTGCTTCCCCACGAAAACTGATTTTCAACAAATTTACAATAAATGACATATTCGACGGAGGAAACCTCGCCAGTTGTCTGGTTGGATGGAAAAACTCCTACTATAGTGCCTCAGTCGGGATTCGAACCTCCGGCACAGCATGACGATCGGGAAGAAAACCTCACGCTCTAACCCATGAGGCTATTGGGGATGTAATAATATAGTTTTATATGAAACGTGAAATATACTCATTTTATTTATGGTATTTAGTGCGGCTGTCTGATAAACTATGCATCGTTTTGCTTTTAATTGAAATCCATCTCTCATTGCAGTTATTGATATCGAATAATGCTTTAGTATTGCAAGCAAAGTTAATACGAACGACATATGACAATTAAATATGTTTCAGCTATCGACGAATGCTCGTCCAATCCTTGTCTACACGGCGAATGCCAGAAGATACACAATGGATATGAATGTTGTTGTGACAACGGATGGACAGGGAGACATTGTGAAATTAGTAAGTCCTGTCGGCAATGGAAACCTACGAGTGTTGTCTGGGAGACTTCAACGCACAGAGTTAACATACATCTACCAACAGATTATGCACTTGTATTAATACACAAATAATGACATATACATACACGGAAACAAGACACACATAGGGTGAGAGAGAGGGGGGGGACTCTCGAGGATATCTACCTAATATATACCTAATGTTGTTTCAGATATTGATGAATGTGAGTCTAATCCATGTGTCCATGGTAAATGCTTAGACGGCGAGAATGGTTATAAATGTGTCTGTGAGCCAGGATTTACCGGTTTCCATTGCGAACAAGGTATGTCCAATAGATCATATAGGATCATCTGTAATAAATGATCCGAAATGGGAAGCTAATTAATAAAAAAAATATAATTAGCACAGAGAATCATTACCGTCATTATTAATATTATTGTTATCATCATCTTTATCATCATCTTTATCATCATCATCCTTCTCATACATTTATGTACGTAAATCCATGTTTTTCTGTCTGTCTGTCTGTCTGTATGTATATATATATATATATATATATATATATATATATATATATATATATATATATATATATATATATATATATATAATTCTTACAATATATCTGATAATCACTATGATGATATTTTAAGTCTTCATGCGATGTTATCTTCTAGATTGAAGTGTAAACTATCAATCTATCTTACATATTGATTACAGATGTTGATGAGTGCCAGTCTGAGCCTTGTATCCATGGGGAGTGTATTGATAAGATTGATGGCTACCATTGTGTGTGTCAGCCAGGATGGACTGGACATAACTGTGAGGAAGGTAAGTGAATAAATATAAGTAATATATATTATATATATATATATATATATATATATATATATATATATTATATATATATATATATATTATATCAAATGGTTTTATGGGTACTAAGTATTAAGTACTACAGGTCGTAAATGCTTCGATAAACAACTATTTATGCGCCTTATTCTGAAGTGGTCTTATAAGTTTTTTTTTATCTTGATAATGAACAGATGTAAAATATGATAGTGGGGCGGTGATTTTAGAGGTCATTTAAAACAGATGACCCGTAGCCATGGTAACTAACTGTGCTTTAATTACGCATTACAATATCAGAATAGTAATCCGTGTAAATGATTACATATCGCGTATTCTGTGCCCCCTACCCTCCCTCAATGTAAGCTTCATATTCCCAATTTGTTAACCCTTTCTTGTCATTACACATAATAGCCAATGTCTATAATAGCCAATGTCTATAATAGCCAATGTCTATAATAGCCAATGTCTATAATAGACAATCCTGCATGATACGACATTTAAATACATCCTTTTTGTTATAACTCCCGTAATAATATGCGGTTTATGTTTACATATTTAGATATTGATGAGTGTGAGTCTAGTCCCTGTCTTAATGGCGAGTGTCTTGATGAGGAAAACAAGTACCAATGTGTATGTCATCCTGGCTGGACTGGGCCTACCTGTGGCGAAGGTATCACCTGATTAGTCATACATACACAGATATACACACACAGACACACAGAGAGAGAGAGAGAGGGGGGGTTAACCTTGTTTACTTCTTACAATCAACATAAAATATCAAACAAATATAATATATTATAATATATATATATATATATATATATATATATATATATATATATATTATATATTTATTATAAAAGAATTGACGAATGTTCATCTAATCCTTGTGTTAATGGTATTTGTGAGGACACCCATAATGGGTATAAGTGTGTCTGTAATCCTGGATGGACAGGACAACATTGTGACGAAAGTAAGGAGATATATAATTATTATGTGATAATAACATTAATAGATAATATCAAATATAGGTAATACTGTTAAATGTAATAATAATAACAATAATAATAAGTAGAAGGCGGTAATTGTTGTAATATTCTCTCTGGTTTTGTTTGTTAATAATCTCGTACATTATCAATGTTATATCTCTCGTTTGTACAACATCAATTAATTGTCAGCTGAGTAATATCCATAATGTGTACATACGTCATCGTGTGTGTTATTATACACTCTATATGTAAATTGTGTTTACATTATTACAGATATCGATGAGTGTCTTTCCAATCCCTGTGTCCATGGCGAGTGTAAAGATGTCATCGATGGCTATATCTGCACCTGTCACCATGGATACACAGGTGTAAACTGCGAAGAAGGTACGCAAACTGATACAGTCGTAAAATAGTATTTACTGCAGCGTACATGTACACGTTAGTTCACACCCAAATACAGAAACACACATATAGACATATATACCTGCATCATGATGATGATGGTGATGACTGGCGTTTTATGGCAACCTTTGCGCACATGGTAGGCTGAATGGGCCGAACGACCTCCAATATATATATATATATATATATATATATATATAGTAATGCTCCGCTTTACATAATTTTTTCCTACGTAAAATTCGCTGCGCCACTTTTCTATAATTTCAGTTCATTGAATATCATTGCCGCCGACGTTACGTCATTCAACTATTTGACCTACTTCATAACAAAAGGACAGTAAATAAATAAATTAACAATAAAAGATAAAAGAAGCTTTAAAACAATTTAAAATAAAAAAACGTGTTTAAAATGTATATACAACAAAATATTATTTACACCGAAAGACATTTTAAGGCATTACATCCGGTTCACATAAATACCCGGCTTACGTCGCGGCTTTTGGCGCCAATTATTCGCGTGGGGGGTATGACTATATACAGAAAAGACACGTAAATAAAAGTTATTAATTTAGTTTTATTCTCCGGAAATTTCAGAGACTGATGAATGTGCCAGTAATCCGTGTGTTAATGGCGACTGTCAAGACTATATTGGTCATTATGAGTGTATTTGTCAAAGTGGATGGACGGGAGTCCATTGTGAAGAGAGTAAGTATCCGAATTTGTAATTAATTAATTAATAATTAGCTTAGTCATAGTCGTGTTTCCCTATGCTGCAATTCGTAAATAAATTTCCGTTTTAATAGAATTTGGCGAAGATGAAATAACGGCGAAAGTGCCGAATGATAAAATATCATATTGTACTGAACATCATATGACGCTCAGAAAATGCTATTTGACTAACACACTGAATATGCGTAATATTCTTATTAATTCAATAATCATATATGCAACAGAACGGGTATTTCACATTCTGTACATTTTCCCTGAATGGCCTGAAGAACAAACCGAAAAATGGTCTTTTCTAAATGACCAATATTCGTCCATTTTTCTACTCCCCAATATGTCCAAAGCGACAAATTCGCCAAGTGTTCCTGTCGCCAAATTAAACTGATATACAGTAATGGTTTGAGAGCAGATGTAAAGCATCACTGGTCGATTGCAATCCTTTGCGACCGACAAAGGGCAGCAAGATGGTTCAGCCGAAATGTTTAATGCGTTGCGCAGACAGTGACCACTGGATCAGAAAGTTGCCAGCATAATCTAAAATTGTATTTGTTTTCGTGTCATGTTCTTTCTTCCTAGACATTGACGAGTGTCAGTCTGATCCTTGTGTACATGGCGAGTGCGTGGACTTGATAGATGGTTATAGATGTGACTGTCATACCGGCTGGACTAACACTCACTGTGACTGTCGTAAGTATATAACGTTATAAGAATGTTGTCATTATCGGGTGTACGTACTGTTTCTTTGTATTTAAATTGTAATTAGCACAAACGAGATTCTTTAATTTCACTATTAGACCTATTTCTTGCTAAGGATTTCGTGTCTTTAATCGAGGTATAAGTTTTGATTTTCAAGGTACATTTATCAAACTTTATCACTATCAATTTCAATGTACATTTATCAAACGTTATGAAAACTAATTTGCAGATACATTTATCACATGTTATTAATATCATTTTCAAGGTACATCTATCAAACTGTATCAATATCTAGATGTATAATTTTAATCTACTGATCAACTACATTCTACCAATATTTTAATTCATAATTATACGATACTGGGCAGTATTTCTATATTTCTTCAAAACGCTACAAAGTTTCAGATAATGGATTCGTGTGTCTAAGACTATACGTTATCTTTTCTGATCGAGTGTTACGGAGATGCGGCACCTCGACGTGACACCTAATCGTTGCTAATGTTTAGTTTTTTATGATAGTGATTGACGCCTGCTCTTCTTCGCCTTGTGTCAACGGCATCTGCGAGAACTTTGTTAACAGATACAAATGTTTCTGTATGCACGGCTACACAGGCGTCCATTGTGAGCTGCGTAAGTATGCTACAGAAATTGGGCTTTGAATTGTAGAGGATGGGTCTAATACCAGGTATCCATTAACACTCAGTATCAGGTTTTCCACAGTCTACGTCTGACGAAATTGGGGACACCCACAGTGGTCCAACTGGTAGCGCGGTTGACCACAGATCTCAACTACCTGGGGTCAAATTTCAATGTGGACGTATCTGTAGGATGTTCAATCCCTTACTTCATCCCAGTATCGTTGAAGGTCGTTCAGTCCATTTAGGCTACCTTGTACACAAAAGTGACCGTAAAAATCAAATATTAAACAGATAATATATTCCTTAGATAATGCCATCTCTCTGGGACATGCCAGGGCGTTCCTGAATTTGAGACGTATGTTCTCGGGGTGTCATCCCTCGACCACATATGTTCGTCCCCCGGGTGTCATCAGCATCGACGCTAACCAAATGAACTCAACTTGCCTAATAGTTTAAGGTATCATTGCTTTATCCATTTTTCAGTCACCAGGGGTACGACTGCTCTCTCATTCACAAAATGACGCTGTGATTAGTCACTTCTTTTTGATATCGTTATGGTTAAATATTGTCTCTGGTGTAGCTGGATGACGTAAAAGATGTCTTTGATCTCATGCAACGAAACAAAACTGTCTCGTCCATTTTGAATAGAACCCATTACTGTTATCACGAGAATACACAAAGTAACGTCCACTCCTTCACCAGACAACATATCGTGGCAGACGTCATCATTTCAATACGATATAATAGCTATTTTGAGCAACTGTAGAATGCCTAATTATTCTTCGCAATCCGTTGATTAAATATGCGCGTTTCTTGCTTTAACTGAATATCTATTCCTGCCCATTAATGCTTACGTGGTACAACATAGCGTGATTAATGATTAATTCAATTGCACTGACAAACGACATATTTATATATTCTTTGCCACGATTGAGAAAAAAAAGCTAATGCCATGCTGACATAAATTATTTAAGACTACTCTTTTCATAAACTGTATACGATCTATGCATCATCGGAGTTTTTCTTAAGCAAAATATTAAACGCGACCAAATGGCAAAAATGTACTTCCATAACTGGATCAATCAATTTACACGTCGCTTGATGGTGTTTGGGAATTCGGGTGTACTTCCCGCAGTTCCTGAATTCGTTCCTAATCAGAGACAAAATAACACATACATCTGCTTTGGCCAATCAGAAGACAGTATATTGGATGATGACAACAAAGGCTGGCGATGACAAACAAAGATGACAAACAAAGATGACGGAGTACTGTAACTTGATGGATATATAATGGCTTTAAATTGCACAAAACCGCGAGATTTATCAATTTAATCATTCCATAAAAAATGGCTAAATGTAGGTGTGCTTGACAACTCTCCCGGATGAAATCTAAAATGAGCATGCGCAGGATTTTGATTTACAAGCATTTCGGGTTAGAGGTCTTCTCTACAACATTATTTCGCACTTGTGGCAGGTTTTATTGCTTGTAAGTCTAACCTTATATATACATATATATATATATATATATATATATATATATATATATATATATATATATATATATATATATATATATATATATATAGTAAATATGTTATAGAATAGAACATGCTTTTTCAAATATATTAAGTTCACTTTATTTCTCATAAAGTATGTTTGTTTACAGAAATATATGTTCTTATGGCATTTTCGATACTATCACTGATTTTAATGGCTATCAGAATGTGCTTAATATTGGCAACTTCTTCGTGGTGGATGTATGACATGATAATATTAAAATATTCCAAAGAAGAAAGTCTGCAAATGATTAATCACCAATTCTGCGGAATAATTACACTAAATCGATACCAACAATTTATTATCTTTTCAATTTGAACAATCTCTTTACAGCAATCGCGACAGTTGGGCCTCCTTCGACCTGGATGCCAACAAAACCGCCTCAAACGAAGCCGCCGGCTGAAACCAAACCCCCCGAAACGGTCGGACCACCTGCGACTTGGAAACCAACAAAACCGCCTCAAACCAAGCCACCAGTTGAAACTAAGCCACCTGAAACGGTTGGACCACCTGCGACTTGGAAACCAACAAAGCCACCACAGACAAAGCCACCAGGTGAAACCAAACCACCTATTGAGACAAAACCACCCCAAACCAAGCCACCAGTTGAAACCAAGCCACCTGAAACGGTTGGACCACCTGCTACATGGAAGCCAACAAAACCACCACAGACAAAACCACCAGTTGAAACCAAGCCACCTATTGAGACAAAACCACCCCAAACCAAGCCACCAGTTGAAACTAAACCACCTGAAACAGTGGGACCACCTGCGACTTGGAAGCCAACAAAACCACCGCAGACAAAACCACCAGTTGAAACCAAGCCACCTATTGGGACAAAACCACCTCAAACCAAGCCACCTGTGGAAACTAAACCACCTCAAACAGTGGGACCACCTGCTACTTGGGCACCAACAGAACCGCCAGATACAAAACCAACAACAACACCTTCAGGAGGATATGATTGCGAGGAGAATAATCCCTGTACCACAGAAAACATTGAATCTGGACAATTTTACTTTCCACATCACGATCCCGATAAGTTTGTTCAGTGTGATGAATGGGGAGGCTGTTTCGTGATGCCATGTCCTCCGGGTACTGTCTGGGATCCTGAAGCCTATACCTGCAACTATCCATGAATTAAAGGGGGGGATCATTAGTTCAACAAATAAACAACTATGACACCGAACCAATCACACGTTGAAGATTACATTAGCAACAAATAATTCATGTTTTGTAGTTGCTATGTGATAATAATTAGTTTTTGAATGACGATCGAATTATTTTGTTTATTTAATATGTTGTCAATAAACAGTTTACAATAATAACATAATCACGACTGATATTGAATGAATGCGCAAAGCTGAATGAATACGAATATATGGTAATTTGCTTATTTAGGTATACAATCATATTCAGACTCGACTTACATTGGCAGGTGAGTGGTTTCATTTGGTATTGATCCGTATTATCTATTTACAAATGATTTAGGAGGCGTGTGTTACTATTGACCTAGATTAGGACTTTAATCTTATACACGCCGCTGTGTACATCGATCAATATATCCCACACGAGGGTTGTTGTTTTTCACATATCGTGATTTATTTCTGTTATATGATCTCATACGCATGTACTAACTGAAGCGTGTCATGTATAAAAACGGTTGCACGATTTTCTGACGACAACAAATGAAACAGAACTCATAAGAAAAGGTTGTATGTATACCGAATCCACAAACTTAGCTTGGGAAACATCAGTTCCAATAAGCATTAATACATAAAAGTGTAATCAATATATATATATATATATTGTTGGTCAAAAGGTAAGGAACCCACGAGGCATCCAGATGCTAACGGGTCACATCGGTTAGCAATCTCATATACAGGAACTCCAGATGTAGATTTTAACTGATCTGGTTCTTTGTAGTCTAATTTCAGGCTTCAAATGCGTGAAATGGCTTCTTTACTAGGACACCCAATTTATCTTTAGTCGATCAAGCTAATGAGTAAGGACTAGAAAGAAAAAAGAAAAACACATCAATATCGTACCTGAACAATCAATTTGCCCAAACCCTGAACTAGGTGCGCCAATGAGCTCGATTATTTTTGAGGATATCGACGCAATAGAAGTTTTGTTGTTGTTGTTATTATTATTATTATTATTATTATTATTATTAATTATTATTATTATAGTCACGATTTCTTCTGGACATGTTAAATAGATTGCATGACCAAGAAACAACAATAGTTAGGGATTATTGCTGCCCATTGTGTGTAATGGGCTAATCCACCACCATATTACAGTATTAATAATTATTGCGCCGCATAGTTCACAATGTTCAGCACATCTGGTGAACATCATACTTATGATCCGATTTAGGATGATTCTCTCGGATGTCGTGGAGTACCCTTACATCGGGATTTTTAATAGCCGTATTGAGTCACTTACTTCTGTTGGTACAGAATATCTATTCCTAGCTGTACGCCAAGGTCTTAATATCATCAGCGGGTTGATCGGGTTGATTTAATGCTGATAGACCTATCTTAGATTGGTCTTGATACAAGTATCTGACATTGGTCATAAACCAGGTAAATATCAACTAGCCATAGCCGAGGGATGCTGGAAAAACGTCTTCCATGAACTTATCATGAAGGAGCTGTACCATTCTTATAATAATATCGGTTGATAATCTTAACACAGCTTTCATAGATTGGTCAATAGACATAAGACGACGAGTATCCAAAATTATCTAACAGTATCGCGGGACAAATACACCAATTACCATAAGCAGAATGATACAGCTACAACTATATGTAGTTATCCAGTTGTTGTTAAAGCTTATATAATGTATTTGTAATTAATGTGCTTAGTAATTTCACTTAAACTTTTAACAGATGACATTTTATCATTTATTTAGCGATAGCGACTGTGGGACCACCTGCTACTTGGAAACCAACAAAACCGCCTCAAACCAAGCCACCAGTTGAAACTAAACCACCTGAAACAGTTGGACCACCTGCGACTTGGAAACCAACAAAACCACCACAGACAAAACCACCGGGTGAAACCAAACCACCTATTGAGACAAAACCACCCCAAACCAAGCCACCAGTTGAAACCAAGCCACCTGAAACGGTTGGACCACCTGCGACTTGGAAACCAACAAAGCCGCCACAGACAAAGCCACCAGGTGAAACCAAACCACCTATTGAGACAAAACCACCCCAAACCAAGCCACCAGTTGAAACTAAACCACCTGAAACAGTGGGACCACCTGCGACTTGGAAGCCAACAAAACCACCGCAGACAAAACCACCAGTTGAAACCAAGCCACCTATTGGGACAAAACCACCTCAAACCAAGCCACCAGTTGAAACTAAACCACCTGAAACAGTGGGACCACCTGCGACTTGGAAGCCAACAAAACCACCGCAGACAAAACCACCAGTTGAAACCAAGCCACCTATTGAGACAAAACCACCCCAAACCAAGCCACCAGTTGAAACTAAACCACCTGAAACAGTGGGACCACCTGCGACTTGGAAGCCAACAAAACCACCGCAGACAAAACCACCAGTTGAAACCAAGCCACCTATTGGGACAAAACCACCTCAAACCAAGCCACCTGTGGAAACTAAACCACCTGAAACAGTGGGACCACCTGCTACTTGGGCACCAACAGAACCGCCAGAGACAAAACCAACAACAACACCTTCAGGAGGATATGATTGCGAGGAGAATAATCCCTGTACCACAGAAAACATTGAATCTGGACAATTTTACTTTCCACATCACGATCCCGATAAGTTTGTTCAGTGTGATGAATGGGGAGGCTGTTTCGTGATGCCATGTCCTCCGGGTACTGTCTGGGATCCTGAAGCTTATACCTGCAACTATCCGCCTTCAACGTCGTCGCCATCGAAACCATCATCAAACAAGCCACCAACTACTCCAAAGCCAACCACCACTCCAAAGCCAACCACCACTCCAAAGCCAACTACTACTCCAAAGCCAACCACCACTCCAAAGCCAACTACAACCCCAAAGCCAACTACTACTCCAAAGCCAACTACTACTCCAAAGCCAACCACCACTCCAAAGCCAACTACAACCCCAAAGCCAACTACTACTCCAAAGCCAACTACTACTCCAAAGCCAACCACCACTCCAAAGCCAACTACAACTGCAAAACCAACTACTTCTGCAACAACAACAACAACGACGAGTAAGAA
>JAODUP010001143.1:5000-30000 GCA_025642065.1 Paralvinella palmiformis | reverse complement strand
TTTAAATTGTTTGTAAGTTTCTTTTATCGCTTGTATATTTATATATATATATATATATATATATATATATATATATATATATATATATATATATATACCATAATACTATAGAATAAATATAAATTCGGTTGCTGGCACAAGATTCCTGGTCACACGAGAGAGTTTTAGAAGCACTGGCGTAGTGGATAAGTGTTCGGTGTCAAGGGTCACCGGTTCGATCACCAGAAAAGTTTGAAAGTTGAGCAGAGATCTATTTCTTCGCTGAGATTATCATTCGGTGGATGTCAAGGTCAAATTAAACTGTGATTAAAGTGGGAATACGAAAGTTACTGAGGAGAGTAAACGTCGGAGTAGTGGCCGACCTCGGATCGTTTTGACTCCGTAAATCCAGACCGCATCCTAGTGAGTGATGATGATGGAGAATCTAAGACGTTTTGTCCAACGGACGTTTTGTCCAACGGACGTTTTGTCCAGTTATTATTTGAAGATAGGACGTTTTGGACAATTTTGTTTTATTTGTTATTTTATTAATACAATTTCCAATTAGGAGATCAATACAGTAACCTTCACAATAGTATTGAAGAGACATACAATAAAATACACAATCAGGATCCCAAACCATATACAATTTAAACATTTAACAAGGACATATAAGTAAGCTAATACAAGCCACTATATAATATATGTAACCGTGAGAAGCCATGGAGAATTAAACTTCAGTTAAATACAGAACCTACATCAAAACATTTGTTAATCATCTGTAGTTCACACATACCTATAAATAAAATATGAAATGACTTCACATTTTATGTCATAAATGTACATTTTGAGATAAAAAACACAAGATGATATATTTGTTCGCTTTTTTATATTTATTCTATTTGGCCAAAACGTCCTATCTTCAAAAAATTGCTGGCCAAAACGTCCTAGGCCAAAACGTCCTAGGCCAAAACGTCCGTCTACCGATGATGTGCGGGGGGGGGGCGTTGTTCATATTTACCTTTCAATGTGTCACCCCTTTTAATGGGTAATGAACGAATGTGATATAATAATATTAAAAAGAACAAATTAATTAAGACCTTGATTCTAATGCTTTTGTAAACGTTGGCTTGTTACTGTCACATTAAATAGTAAACAGAATACAGTAAAACCCCGCTTTACGTCACTTCCGTCTGTTGGATTTGTTTTTCGTGGAGAATCCCCAAGCCTGTCGTTTATCCAGCACGGCCTCTATGTTGGAGTAGTTGAGAAGCTCGTCCCCCCCCCCACCACCACTCACAGGGGGAGTAGTACGGAAAGATGGAACCGAAATACCCTGAAGGTGATCACTACCAGAGTGTTTTACGTCCTCAGGGGATTTTTAACGTCCCCCTTTATTTTAAATAATTCAGTGGAGACGGCAGCGCCATTTAACGTGGTCATCCACCCACGATGTCGTGAGCCGAGAAATTAATCTAGCTCACATTCACCTTTTACGTAAACTTCAGTTCAGTGAACGTCATGACGTTCGATGTTACGTCACTCAGCTACGACACCTACGTCATAATAAAAAGATGTGAAATAAACGAATTAAGAAGCTAAAAATACAATTTATGATATAATAAAAACACATTAAAAACACTATTATAATGTACGTACAATGAAATATTTTCATCGAAAGTCACTTTAAGGTATTTTTAGGGCATTACTTCCGGTTTACGTCACTAAACTAGGTCATGTCACGGCTTTTGGAACCAATTAATGATGTAGGGTGATGTTTGACTGTATTGTGGTGTCATAAACGACTTAAGTCGACCACGGGAATTACCAAATTTGTACAGTCATAACGAGTTCGATATGAACTTGCGTAAATATGAAATTTACTATAAAAATAATACCATTATAAATCTCAGAGAGTTTACGCACACACGCATACACACTGCCCCCTCACACACACACACACACACACACGGAAGAATGTAGCCCGGATGTCTAATATTAGACACATGCACTTGATAAAGGTTTCTTATAACCGAAACTAGTCGTGCTATTTTGGGATGAGTGAAAAAACTATTATTTCTGTTATTGTCGGAGGTATTAGAATTATTATCATAATAGATATTATATGTACTGATATATATGCTTTATTTCCTGTTATAGCTGCGTTATATATGTACTAATATATAAAATTTGTTTTCTATTTAGGTAGTAGTCGTTTGATCACAATTCTGTAAGAATTATAAACATCACGAAAACCTGAGCCCACGTCTTTATTATATGTAACATAAAACACACACACACACACACACACACACGCGCGCGCGCACACACACACGGAAGAATGTAGCCCGGATGACTAATATTAGCTACACCTGTAACTATTGGCTATTTAGACAACAGATGTTTCCCAGATAATCAGAATTTCCTTGATCTCTTTCGTCACACGAGTACTTCGCTATCTCTAAAACTCATTAACGAAAGACAGATGTCGACCAAACAGGCGGCATCCTGTTCGAGCGAACCCAGCACTCGGCCACCATGGGAATGGCATTAAAACCCCTCAAATGACTCATTAAAATGTAGTAATATTGTCGCCTTAATCGCTCCCGGCGATGTGAAGCAAATCCGTAAACCGAGTAGACTATAGTTATTCGATCAAATTAAGGCCCCGGATGAAAATATATGATACACCCGCTCCGGATCGAATCATGTGGGAACGTAAAGTTTTGGTCCAGGGGCGAAACATCCCGAATTCTTTATAAACCGCCATTATTGCTCTATGCCGATGTATATTTTAATTTTATTTGTCATTATTCGGATAGCGCAGTTCCTGCCATTGGCAGAATTCAGTCATATTAGTCTCTTACGTTTATCTGGATACTAAATTAGGCGGCTTTCTGGATGATAATGATTGGTGTTTTACAGCCACCTTTGTACACACGGTAGGCTAAATGGGCCGAGCAACCTGCATAGGTAACGAAGCGAAGTCAAGGATGAAACACGCCGAGATTCGAACTGAGGTGGTAGTGATCTGTGATCCAACGCGCAACCAGTTAGACCACGGAGGCGCCCTCCGGAATAAATAAATAAGTTTGTCTAAATTTGCCAAAATAATCGAATGATTTTCGCTCGGATATCTCCGGCCTGAAGTTTGCGCCGGTCCGTGGGCTGCATACCGTCCCGTCTGTCAGCGCCACCAGACGGTCGCTGCATTGACTAGATTCTCTAGATACGGCTCGGATACGCTCCGGATCAAATCCGGAACAAATTGATCCGGTAATCGTTTGGTGAACGGAAGAGGCCGACCAGTTTCCCGTGGGATATTGCCGTACTTTCCCACAGAATCGGATCTCCGTTTGATCCTCACGTTATGGGTTCTCCGCCATAAACACCCCCCCCCCGGTCACGTGGTCTAGATGACGTCTATTATTCACCAGGTGGCGTATCGTCACTTGGCGGTGGCGTCGGTTCGAAGAGGAAGGGAAATCAATTTGGGGCGCGACTGTGGGAAAATGGGTGACGTGAATTATTGTATGAGGCCTCGGGGCACAGACACTCACTCATACGCGCACACACACGCACACACACACACTGGGCACGCATGGACACACGCTCACACACATATTTGAGAGAAGAGGGGGTTATTAATATTTTACTCGGGTTTGGTGAAAGCCAGCACTTATTATCGCCCAGCTTGAATAATGGCACAACGACAGCATTGTTAGTAATGTGACTTGGTCATGTCAAATGCGCAAAAAAATAATTAATAACCGATAATAATTATCATCACGATAATCCAGAAATGCTTCGGTTCAATAAACAGACGTTATCTTGTATATTGTAATGCGGCGTGAGGCTAATGAATGAAACTACTGAATACTCGAAGATGGCAGAAATACACGCGATTCTCACAATACACAAAGATATAAACAATGCAATAGATTAGGTATTAGGCAAGTGGCGCATATAATACAATAATACTGTCATCTAACTGGACTGTTATCCCGAAGAACAGTCATTCTCGTGGGACGCCTAACCTGTAGGACTGTTATGCAGTTGGACAGTTATCCAGCAGGACTGTTATTACCCCACAGTCCTACCCTCATATAATCCTACGTACTCATAGTCCTACCCCACAGTCGTACCCTCACACAGTTCTACCCACTCATAGTCCTACCCCACAGTCGTGTCCTCACACAGTCTTTCCCACTCAAAGTCCTCCCCTCACACAGTCCTACCCTCACACAGTCCTACCCACTCAAAGTCCTACCCTCACACAGTCCTACCCTCACACAGTCCTACCCACTCATAGTCCTACCCCACAGTCGTACCCTCCGATATTCCTACGCACTCATAGTCCTACCCCACAGTCGTACCCTCACACAGTCCTCCCCACTCATTGTCCTACCCTACATTCGTGTCCTCACACAGTCCTACCCACTTACAGTCCTACACCACAGCCGTACCCTCACACAGTCCTACCCACTAATAGTCTTACCGCACTGTCGTACCCTTACACAATCCTACCCACTTATAGTCCTACACCACAGTCGTACCCTCACACAGTCCTACCCACTCATAGTCTTACCACACAGTCATACCCTCATAGAATCCTACTCACTCATTGTCTTACCACAAAGTTGTACCCTCAAATAGTCCTATCGACTCATAGTCCTATGCCACAGTCTTACTCTCACATAGTCCTACACGCTCATAATCCCACACCACAGTCCATTCTTCATACAGTCCTACAAACTGATAGTCTTACCACACAGTCGTCCACTCACAGAGTCCTACCCACCCATAGTCTTGCAACACAGTCATACCCTCATAGAGTCCTACTCACTCATTGTCTTACCACACAGTCGTCCACTCACAGAGTCCTACCCACCCATATTCTTGCAACACAGCTGTACCCTTGCTAATCCTACATACCCATAGTACTACCCTAACACAGTCCAAACCCCCAGGTTAATCCCAGCAACTGATACGCACACCCATTTAAACCTTATCACCCACAGATGAGGACGCCTCATTTTTGAGGAGGCCAACTTACGGTAAAGATGAGTAACTCCCGTATCGTGATGTATCAGGTGTAACTATCAGCAAGGATTGATAAACAAACGATATAAAGATAAAAAAATAATAATACATATTCTTTCAATTTTTGTAATACCGTGCGTGTGTGCATGCATGCATGCATGCGTGCGTGCGTGCGTGCGTGCATGAATGCGTGCGTGCGTGTGCTGAGATGTCCTGGTTGCATCCTCCTTGTAGCCAAACGATGGACTCCGGATCGGTCAATTCCTGTTCTTGGCATCCAAACGTCCAGAACGAACCTGCGTCCTAAATTTAGTGTCAGATAACGCCGAGTGTCATCCTCCCACATATATAAACACCACCCCGGCCCCTGGGGCAAGCCACACCCACAAATATAACCAGCAGCCTGTCGCACAAACACACACACACGCACGCACGCACGCGCGCGCGGGCTCACCAACCGGACCCCCCACGCCCCCAGTAAACGACCAAACAATTATTCCCACGTTACAATTCTATTAGAAAGAGAGAGTGAGAGTTTTCCCACACTGTCTGTCCGTCCGTCGGTCGGTCTGTATGGTCTGTACGTTGACAACAAAGGCCGCCATTTTACAACAATTCCCACGAACCACTCGCTACTCGAGAGCAACAATCTGCCAAGTCAGCAGTCTGACTTCTCACCGGCTAATACTCACTCACTCACTGGCTCACACACACACACACACACACACACACACACACATCAAGGTCGATTGATGGAGAAACAACGGCTTCAGTGACTTGTTGCTGGCGTAAAACAACGTCGCCTGCCCGTGAAAACAACTAGCTCGGTAATAACTTTTAACTACACGGAGCTGGACCTAAACAAGAAAGTCAAAATTCACAGTCCTGACAAAAACAGAGTCCCCTTTCTTGTGTACTTTGATCACGGCCATATCATGCACGCCGGCGTGCATGAATGCACGGCCTGCGTCGTGTTCCCAACCAAATGCGTATACGGGCACATACCTAGGCATGCACGACTGAACAGAGTCCGTAAGGAATCATAATACAACGATATATAAGGGGGGAGGGTGGCGGACGGGGTAAATTTGTGAGGGATGTGTGATGGAGCTTTTTTCCCTCGAATTTACTTCGCTTTTTAATCAAAACCTAATTACTTTAAATCAAACGTTTCAAAACAAACAAAAAAGAGCTTAAAGTCCGTGTAAGTACGAAGTCGGCAATATGATAAAGCTATAATGGGGGGAGGGCTGTTGCCCTAAGGTTTATTTCTACAGCCCAATAAATTCCCCGTCGAGTTTACTTCACAAGACTTAATTAAGGCGTTCAGCAATACCCCATCCCCCTCGTGTTTATGGACCCTCACTTTGCTGACTTTTTTTAAAACAACCAACAACGCCTGCCGTTTCGCGAATAAATTTCACCTTCGATAGGTCCACCTTTAGAATTAAGAATACGTTAAAATAAAATGATCCGTCCCTCCACCGAAAATATTAAGTAATAACGGATGTTGATTATTAGTTGGTGGAACATCCAGCAGGTGGCGGCGCTGTTGTGGTCTATATTAGAAAATCGTCAGTCGTTGTGTTCTGTGTGAATTTTGTGAAACAATTGTATTTGTATGAGAATATAACTATGTGTCTGTGTTTTATATATAAAGATATTTAAGTCGCTGGCACAGGTGTTATACTTTCATTCAAACAACAATTATAACTCCAAACTGATTTTTTTTAAATATTTAATTGCCTGCATTATGAATTTCCGTTAAAATTAGAGAAAAATGAAAGAAAAAACTAATTTCTAAAATAATCCAGAAGAGGATAATCTAAATATAAACACGAAACTATGATTTAAACAAAACCAGACTTTGTGTCGAACAAGAAAGATTAAGCCTAATATGGAAAAAAATAAAATATTAATACACAGTATGAATAATGTATGAATAATATAAGCATAAATCAGAATAAATTCAGATTAATACTAATAGCAGCGATATAACACGACTCAACCCAATAGCAACATACAACACGACTCAACCCAATAGGAACATACAACACGACTCAACCCAATAGCAACATATAACACGACTCAACCCAATAGCAACGACCGGTTTCGACCTATTCAAGTCTTCATCAGGTTACATAGAATGTCACCCCTCTACTCGTACATAAAATCGGGAATTCGACTTGGAATTTATTTTTCAAGCGTTTAAAAAAATTAACTTATACACAAGTGATTACAATCTATTAATTGAGCACTAGCACGGGATGATTGAATGTCGAAGCGCAACAGTTGTTGACCGGAAACAGAATTACATACTGATCTTTACGTCCACTATCTGTCACGGTTCACTAACCAAAAGTGGTTGATGTTGAGGAACAGCGACTTGGAACAGCTACAATCCAACCTTCATTGGGCAAAGGGTCATTTGCTAGTAATGTAGGCACCCGAGCTGAGTGGAAATGTGACAGAGGGCGTGGTGTGGCGATAATTGATATAATTAGTCTCTCTCTTGGTATGCGGTGCGTGCGTGCTTGTGTTTCGAGATATTGAACTGTATCGAAACACGTCGAGCATGTTAGACTAGGTGGCTGAATTGATTAATTTAAATAAAATAATTATAATTTGTTTTAATGTTTACGTCTTCAAATGACTAACATTGGCTTATTGATAACAGCAACTACTTAACTATCGCCGATCGTAAAGTATGTTGTAATAGCGCGTGCACTCACAGACACGTGCCAACACACACTTCCCCCACACCCTCACACACACACACACACACACACACACACACACACACAAACACACACACATTTCCAAACTAAATGGCGCAGTAATCGTAGTTGTTTTATTTATTTATTTAAAAATACAGAAAATTATACAATTATAACATCTCCAAAATCCAAAGCTTATAAAATATGTGGATGCGACACCGTCCGCTAATAATACATCGCAACATGTGTATAAAATATAGATACACTCGTTAGACCAAAACAATAGTTGATACTATTTACCATCTTGCTACAAGTATGAGGACACTTTTTTTAAAGTCGAATTCGCCTCTCGTTCTCTCCGAATTTCCCACCTGTTTGTAAACAAGGAATTTCCCGCCCCTCTGTAAACAAAGAATTTCCCGCCTGTCTGTAAACAAAGAATTTCCCACCTGTCTGTAAACGAACAGGAATTAAAACGTTTGCCAAAAAAACCCCGACCCGTTCACGTCAGAGATTAAAATCAGTAAAAAACCAGAACGAACGATAGGAGCGCAGAATGTGTCGAGTAATTCTAAAAATATCGCCGCCAAAATGAATCGAAGGTTCCGTGAGATAATCTGGCCATTTTCTCACGGTTTCTTGTCACACGGAGACCGAAGTATACATTTCACACAAGAAGTCAACCTTCTCCAAAACATATACCGGAATGGCGACGAGAAAAAAAGGTTATGAGAAGAACAAAAATAGCTCACGCCGATGGAACACTTTTATGTCAATCCGCTGGCATTTTCGCGAGCGTCCACCGACCGTATACGCCGGTCAGAGGTCATCAAATCGGTGACCTGTCCCACTTAACCAGCTGGTGGTTCGGGGACGACTGTTGACTCGGGATAACTCGGTTTTTGTTCACATCGGCACGAAATGGCACCATTCTGCGCTGGCATATCGGATGTTGACCCCCCCCCCCGACCCGGATACGGGTCAGTGAGCAACAATAGGGCATTTGATACCGTTGACCACGGCTTGACCTTTGACCACGGGGGTCATGGCTATGGCAAATATTTGCCATAGCCTGTACCGAAAGCTGTGGGTCTCTGTTGTCATATTTGCTGTGAGAAGCTTTGCAGGAATTGTAATTGTTTTTCTAGGTGTGCGAATGTATGCGTATGTGTACATGTGTGCGTAAGTATATATGTATGCGCGTCAGCATGCACGCACTCGTACGCTGGATATTTGTTATGCGGGCGCATTTATCTTCCTGCCCGCATGCGTACGTGCACGGCTCTCGTATGGAATGCGACTACGGCTATGCGCGTAACGGTGTGTGAACGAGCGTATTAGTGTCTGAATTTCGGTGCACGTACATCTAGACGTCCGTGAGCATTGTGGATGACTATATACGCGCGTGCACCGAGTGATACTAGCCTACATCTATTAGCACTTATATAACATCACTGTCATCCCGTTTTCGCCATTCTGTTGACGTCAAAGATAGAGATACCTTAAGATAGGAGATATCTAGATAATAATGATGATAGAAATACTTCATATTGTAACTGTTATCACATAAACCTCTATCTAGATCAGATATCTTGAGGATCTTTGGCGTTTTGATTTTTGAGGAACATTCCTTTAGTACGACGGCAACTCTCTCTTACTTCAACTTACCTTTAATAAGTAAATAAATAAGTAAACATCTAAAAGTAGGTATAATGACGCCCACCCAAACACGCACGCACCCACGCACGCACGCACGCACGCACGGATACAGTCGCGCAACAGACATACTACACATTTTCCCATCGATTTTCTGAAACTTGGGCAACGCCAAATAATTCTCGATTCTCTGTGCCAGTACGTTTTCACACACTCCTAGCACACACACACACACACACACACACATACACACACACACACATACACACACACCTTGCAGGCATAATTCTCACCTGGACCAAGTAAATAATAATACCACCTCCATAACAATGACCTTCCCACGAGATGTTTGACCTTTCTATACAATATTACACCTCACCATTAGGTCGGCCTCTGTTGCTAACGACTTAACGGACATTTATAAACAAACCTCGGCGAGATATTTGTCTTCGCTATTCGCATTTGAGTTATTCTCCCGTTTCGTGTGAGCGACGCCTAGTCTAAGAACTTAGCATTTCTTGTTAGAAGTTGGGGACCTCATTTGTTTGGTATTTGTTTCAGCTCATTTAATGGCTCACAATAACAACAATAACAACAACAACAATGATAATAATCACGATTCTAATGCCACAATATCATTAAGGGGCGCCTCCGTGGTTTAACTGGTAGCGCGTTAAATCACAGATCACTGCCACCTGAGTTCGACTCTCGGCTTGGGCATATCTGATGGGTGTTTCATCTTTGACTTCGCTTCATTTCCTTTGGAGGTCGGTCGGCCCATTTAGCCTACCTTGTGCACAAAAGTGGTTGTCATCATCACAACAACAATATAATAATAATAATAATAATAATAATAACCTAAAGTTATGAAGCTTAATTTGTATTTAGTCATTTTTCTATGTTTTATGGCAAATCACTTCGATAACTAGTAATACAATTTTGTTTTCTTTTCGTTGCACAATAACATCTTCAGTTCTATTTTAAGATACCCAGAGTTGAAAGATTCTTCAATCTTGGCCTATCAGATGGTCGACCATTTGGAATCTGCTTTATCTTCTTGGCTACACGATGTCTTTTGCAGCATCTGACTCTACCGACGTTACGAACACAGAGACGGGGCATCTACGATGAGTAAGATGGAAGTAGACTTTTATCACTGAGTGAGCGCTTTGTTTACCTTCGGCATTGAATCCCATCCGAACCGAGTCCGGATAATCCTGGTCGATTGTAATCCACTCTACGATCTCAACCTAATCGTAACCACATTCGATAACATTGTCGGTGTAATCGGGAGTCTACTTTCGTGATTACGCGGGGTGGTTGATTACTTATGATGTGATACCACGTCATAGGATCTATATGTTACAGCCATTGCTTGGGTGTTATCATCCCACACAGAAATAGACAATTACCTGTCAAAACTGTGGATGGAACTAATTCCAGCCATTTTTAGCTCGTCATAACTGTGATAAGGTGTGACAGATGAGAAATAAATCATCGATTTGTTATGTATTATTAACCTCATAACAATACATGTAAGTGACTAGGTAACATTAACACAACACAGTCGTATTTCGGTGATTTACAATATAGTCATGACTATAATTATATGATAATGTAATCATGATTACGTTATTATAACGTAATCGTAATCGATTGCAATCATTGTTCCTGTAATCGCGATTTATCGCACCCGTTATATTGGGAAGTAATCCTAATTGTAATCGTTTACTGTGGTCTTGTAACCGACCCAATTCGGCACCCGGGACATGTAAGCCGATGGGGTAACTCCCGGTGGGAACATCCCAATAGCACAGTTATCGAGGCATGCTCGCGCAATGACCCGGAGATTACAGCGCATCGGTGAACTGAACGATATATCAGCGCGTTCCGGTGGCTCTTAGGAGACTTTAATATCAGTAACACGACACGTTGTCACGTTACCGGCGAGCTTGTGTTGTTCTCCGACAGGCGTTTTGTCGCTTGTTATTGGTGGCTCGAATTTGGCGCTACTTGGTGCAGTTTGCCCGATCGCCACCCGACACAAAGACCGACATATTTCTTAGAGAGATTCTGCCGATAATTAGTTAGCAATTCGCCTTAGAAGATAACACTCGACAGATAGCGGCCTATCTGCGCCATCGTCGTTTCTAAACATATACAGCGATGGCCGTGTTATCCGACCATCTGTATTACCGACTCGGATTGCTCGTCGAAGACACAGACGGCCTGTTCGCGATCGTTGGCTGCAGATAGGTACGTTAGGACAGGTCCGTCGGCGATCTCTAGTGCCATCTTCAGGCGGGTGGTCGCGTCGGACGGTTCCGTTGTATTGCGGATACGGAGAGAGACGACGTTATGATTGTTGATTGCGCGAAGATTATTCTCGTCTTCACTTCCTTTCTTCGCACAAACGAACCGCCTGCCCCTTTTTCTTCTGATGTTCATGACCTAGTAACCTATTACGATGATAAGACCAATTTTTACTTCTTCACAAACGATATTAACACAATCTCTTAGTTAGTACTCTTCAGATATCTATTTATTAATTATATCGTCCTTATAGCGTGACACATACCAGCACCGCCCGCCACCCCCCCCCCCCATCTTGTCCGCCCCTGCATCGGAGAATCAGTTGATTGAAAGCCACTTTTGTCCGCAGTCCAAGTTCGGTATTTTAGCGATACCCGACGGATTAAAAAAAACTTAAATACGACGCGGATCGTGTGATTAATACCGTGAGCAATTGTTCGTGCCCTATGTGGACTTATGACGCTGTAGCACACCAATGGACTGAAAGTAATACCCGTTTGATTTCTTTACGATAAAAGTGTCTCATACACACACACAGAGAGACACACACACATACAATATTATGGGGCGCCTCCGTGATCAAGTTGGTAGCGCGTTGGACCACAGATCACTACCACCTGAGTTCAAATATCGGCGTGGAACAATCTGAATGGTGTTTCATCTTCGCTCCATTACTTTTGGAGGTCGCTTGGCCCATTTACCCTCCCGTGTGCAAAAAAGTGGCCGTAAGACATCAATCATCATCTTCACACAATATATATATATATATATATATATATATATACACATAACAGACACACTGGTGTGTATGTTTGTGTGTTTACCCTTTTACACACAGAGACAGATACACACCAGTGTGTCTTTTATTTTCCATATATCAATTTATGTGTGTCTCCTGTCATGTCAAAGAGAGGTTGTGGGGGTCGTATAGAAGACAACAAAGCAAAACTATTCGTACCATATTTCCACTTTATTTTTGGCCATCTCAAAAAGCCTACATTTTTTGTTTGTTTGTTACCATAGAGATACAGACACAAACGTGTAGTAGTAAGTATGACTGCCAACGAATAGCACACACAATAACAACATTGTTATTCTATAACCATCGCACGTGATATAGTAATCGAATAGACACTCATATCACAGTAATATCAAACTAGCTATGTTACGACGCTGGTCTATATCGCGTACGGAAGCCGGACACGGACATTCCTGGAGACGATAACGAAGGATTTATATCTGTTACAGATAGATGGACATCTCTATCTCTTTCTCGCACCGAATGATATCCACGTATCATTATCACGTGATCACAATTTGCTGACATTGTCGCCGCTGAGTTAGGAGCAGATAACATTTTATTGCGATACATTATGTAACACACACACACACACACACACCGTACTAGTGTTACTGTTTAGTATTCAAAGTGACGATAATAATTTTTAAATATTTGTCATTGTTCCTAGGAATTCGTAAACAAAGATCTACTCTAGTGTGTTTGAACCAAGGGCGTGTTTACATTACGTGTGTGTGTGGGGGGGGCATTCGATATATTAATTTAACCCCTAGTAAATTCATATATTACTGTATATAGAACCTATGGGTGGGGGAGAATCGTTTTAAGATTCTACGAACCCCTTGGGTACAGGGTTGACCAAGCGGGGGTGGGAGGGGGGGGGGGCAGGACCGTCAAGGTGATTGTTTCCCATTCGTATAAACATTACGATCGGTAGAACTAAAACACAAAACCGACCAAAAATATTTCAACAAAACCGACACTGACACGTGTCACACTAAGACAGGTAAGCCTCTGATCCGGAGATTTATGACAACGATGACGGTGGACATCTTAGATAACACCAAACCGGAAGATAGCAATCCAACCGTATTCACCAACGTATGCAACATAAACCGCCCCACCCAACCACCCCCTCCCACCCATCGGGATCCGTCGTATTCAAGTACCCTGGCATTAACCATTACGGAGCTTCTTATTTCGGGGTCGACTTAACAACAGGCCATTTTCCTCATAGAGCGATCTACAAAGAGTTAATAATCAAATAATTATAGTGCGTCTTAAATGAGACCAGTTAACACAACATCGTCAACAACAGAAATCCTTAACCGACTCATTATCGTCCGACACTTCGATCGTCGGAAATGCGTCCAAATTGACGGCTCGTATGTACTTTTTCTAATTTTCTGACCGCATCAACCAGGTTTCGTTTCGGAAGCAATTTCGGCCAAATACGATGACTGGGAAAATCGACAAATAAAAAATAAATAAACGCCGTATGGTGTTATTTTTTAAAGTCCCCCAATCCTCGCTGTATTTACCCTTTGAAGTAGTTAAATTATCGAGAAATATTGATGATCATAGATAAGGAGTATTTAAGAAGGTTCCCAAACCGTATGATATATTAATACAGTTATAACTCGTCCTATGTCATTAATTGATTCCAAACCCCACTTTTTGACCTAAACCGGACGTAGTGCCTTAAAATGTCTTTCGATGTAAACACTTCATTGTAAATGCACTTTAGAATGTTTTTAATGTTTTTATTGTATTTTTTAGCTTCATTTATCCATTATTGCTAAGTTTGTTTATTTCACGTCATTTTATTATGATGTAGCTGACGTTGCTGCGTACTGACCTTCGCTGAACTGAAATTTGCTCTAGAAAGTGGAGACGTAAATCGAATTCGACATAAAACGGGGTGTTACTGTATAGCGTTTTGACCAATGTATTATAATTATATAAATCCGCCATGTTGCATGAAGCTACTCTGGTAAGTAAACAAAATAACCGATAAGTACAAATTATTGAGATATTCATAAACAAATTTTATAACAAATCATTAAGTGCAAACCGGCTTATGAATATTGACTATTAGCAACCACTGATAGTGCCTGTTTGAATACACGTCCGATAATGCACGCATCGTGTCTTCAAGCACCCGATACGTGGATACTTCATATGGTGACGTGTATGGATGGTGTGCGCTTCCAGAAACAACGTCACCGCTTCCTGCGTACATCTTACAGCATCAAGAAACCCGACAACAAATTGATGACGTTGTACGCAATTCGCCTATATATACACATTTCAGTAAATATACACAACAACGTGGCTAACATTTGAAAATACACTGAAACTAACATAATACTGATGTCTACACATTGCCAGTATTAGTGTGTGTATGTGTGTTTATGTATTATTTATATTTTATTATCATAGTCCCGCGCACACACACACACATACACACACACACACACACACACACAAATATATATATATATATATATATATATAGTGAATGTATATATATGACTGGCCAAAATAATATCTTTGTTACTTATGGCATATAATAATACACTTACACTTACTTATACCTGAAGTTTTGTATGTACACACGTCTAAGCACGTGTGTGTGTTTGTGTGTGTGTGTGTGAGCGCGCGCGCGTATGTGACTGAGGACAGAAACAATGGTTTAAATTTTGCAGGTTTCAACAACCTTCTACCTATATTACTATTTTGTTGCCGAAATGATATACATGTAATACTGTTCCATTCCATCGGTAATAAATACTTATACATCTTATTGCGTCTCTAAGTCTTCGTACAAGTGGGTTTTTCCCTTTATAAATCCCATTCTCAGCGTACATGTGATATTTTCCATTGCTTTCGGTTGCGAATCGTTTAAAATCGAAACTATTCTAGGAGGAATCTGAGGAATGTTTACACAAATTACAACCTTAAAGGAGGCATCCATACAAGTTTTCGTGCATACAAAAGTTTGATATCCGACCAATTACTCACTCATTAACTCATTCACTCAGTGTCGCGAAATGGTTTCAATATATCAACCAAAACACGCGCGCACACACGCACGCACAGGTAGCAGTTGTAGTAATTACAAAAGACAATCCTAACAAAATGGCTGCCGAATACGAATCATGACGTCATCGTCATGTAATTTTCCTACTAATTACGTCACTACAACAGTGTCTAGCACCACGTCATCAGCCCATGAGGTCCTTAGCATTAAGTACCGAAGTGCATATCACCGATGACGTCAACACAGCGTCTGCGCCTACATCATCCAAATCGTCGACCAGGCCCCGGTCATCACCATCACCAATGACGTCATCGTCGACTACAGAATTCGCGCCACCGCTATCACAGACCACGCGTCGACGAAGCCGTCGCCGGCGAGCTGCGAGCCCTACGTCATCGCAGCCTCGTTACCGCCCGCCAATCAAATAGAGGACGATATCGTGATGTCCGCCGAACGTCGCTATATGTAGAGGATTCCAGCCATCCCGATTGGCCAGTGTCGTGTCGGCTCCGAACTTCACCAAAACCTTCACTAACTCGAAGTTCCCGTTGATGCAGCTGTGGTGTAGGGCCGTTTGACCGTCTTTGTCGAAGAAGTTCACGTCCAACTTGCCTTCCTTCTGCTCGAGGAAGCGCTTCAGCTCGCTGACGTCGCCGCTCTGGACGACGTCCATCACGTGACGTTGGTAGGCCAGAGTCTGCATCCGTAGTACCTTCGCCAGCGAACTGCTGGCGTCCTTGCCGCCGAGCCGCGCGACCTTCGCCGCGACGCCGCGCGCCGCCGCCGTTACCGCCGCCGCCTGCGACTCGGCCGGCCGCTTCCGCCTTTTCGGACAGCCGCCATCCCGGTTCGCCGACTCGCCGGAGCTCGCTTCCGCTATGACGTCGGCGGCGGTGACGTCACGCTTTTTGCTCTTCCGGTCGCCTCCTTCCGGAACTCGGTCGTCATCCTGGTCGTCGCAGTTCGTCGTCGACGTTTTCATGATGAGTGCCCCAGCAGATAAGTACTGATCGCGTGTTCGCCGTGAATGGCGTCAGAGCTATGGCCGCGCTCGACGATCGGCTGCCGCATCCGACTTCGGCGGCGATAAGGAGTCACAAGCTGACGCTGTCATGTTAGAGGTCCGGATCTGTTGTACCTCTTAATTCTGAAACTGAAAAAACACACAATCGAGTTAGCATTTCTTTGTACTTAAAGGCTGCCATAATTAAGACTTATAGCGTACTTAAGGCTGTTCATTTAAGGTGTCGGATCGGTGTACTTAAGGGTGTATTTATTACGCATTTCGGTGTCCTTTCACAACACACACACACACACAATATATATATATATATATATATATATATATATATATTACAGTTAATCTATATAATCAGGTAATATGTATATACGTCTATTGCTAACTGAGATTTAATACACATTACCTGACAATTTCAGGTAAGATACATATTATCTAATTATACAGATTAACTGTAACACACCCGCGTACGCACACACACACACACACACACACACACACTATATATATATATATATATATATGCTTTATCTAAATGGATATATTCCTAGTTGTACTGTATATTTAACCAGAGCGAGAAACAGCTTACAGTGAATATAACACAATTAGCCTATAATGAAGGTTCTTGTCGTGTCCCACTTTATAGAAATTTGACGTTTGGCAAAATCGTCAAATTTATCGACGAGATATCGAAGTGAAGATAAATAACCAACTGAGCAATATAAATAACCAAGATTTAGGTCCGAAATCCGCTCAAAGAATTACTTCCCAGGTAGCCATTGATCTAATAAACTGTAAACGTGCTTTATTTAAGGCTGTATTTAGTAAACAGTCGTCATCGAGCGTATCAACTTATTTAAGGCTGGCTCAATTCTCAAGCTCGTCGTACTTAAAACTGTTGTAAACAAACATATCGATTTATTTCAGACTGCCGGATGAAGACGTCCGACTGTCTTTTCGTATACAGCTCGACGCTTTAAATGTACGAGGAGTAAGTATTCCGCTGCACTAGAAGCTGTGGAGAACAAACACGTCCGATGTGTTTAAGGCTTCAGAAAGTAAACGTTCGGTTTGCTTTATTTAAAGCTGTCACAAGCAAGAATTTCGGTGGGTAAAAATTGCCATATATATGTATATATATATATATATATATATATTAGTGTACTCTATGTCTATGTAAACGCTGCCGCAAGTAAACTTCAAGTGTAATTAAGGCTACCGTAAACAAGATTCACAGCGTAATTCATTTCAGGTATGATTCCCAGTTTATTTAAGGCTGCCTGACGCAAGATACTTAAGGCTGGCTGGTTTGATATTAACGTTTACTTACCTGGCTATTGAATGTTACTTACAAACAGGTAATCGCATCGGTAGAGAGTTCTGGGCGACTGGCGGTGTGTATGTAGACGGGTTTGGTGAATTTCTGGCGAGAGTGTGGGGTGGGGGTCCCCGGGGGGTGGGTGGATGTGAGGTTCTACGAGATGGAGGTTTAAGGGGTGACTACGTACGGACGCTACGATTATGATTTACCGTTAGACAACCTTAACAGTTAGTTGATTGTATCTTGAGCTCGTCCTAATTTTTTCTATATAAAGCTTTGCGTAAATATACAACGCGGAGGTATGCGCATAGGTGTCTGCGGGCTGTATCAGACTGGCGTAACACACACACACACACACACAAACACACAGTATCTCTCCGGTGGGGGGGCGTGTTTTAACAGCGTGTAAAGTGTAACTTAAATGGATGGAGAATCTCAAATAATGAATACCCCATTTTACGATTGCTTCGGGAACAAACCTAGAGGCTCTGACTTTCCATACCGAGATAGGACATGCCCATTTCAACCATTCCGAACGGCTGATCACCACACACGCACGCGCGCGCACAAACACGCATACGAGCGCATCTAGATGATGGCACTCTAAACATCAATACACAGCATCCTAAAAACTTCTACGAATCTGTATATACACAAACCTAAACATACATAATAATGTTCATACATAACCTATACTTAATTAAACCTATAACTGCACAAATCGATACAGACATATAAACTATACTTACACATGCATTAATACATTCAGAATAAGTGCACACGTGCGCCATTCGTCAGTCGATGGGACGCACTACGTTCGTCAGTCTTTAAGGTATTTATTATTTTCGTTAAGAGGCAGAGTACGATAGTGAGAGATGCCAGAACTACAGGTGAGAGACTGGTATACGGTTACAGAACTATTCTCCAATCACATATCAGGGCGCCTCCGTGGCCTATTTGGAAGCGCGTTGGACAACGGATCACTACCACCTGAGTTCGAATCTCGGCGTGAGCATATCTGAAGGTTGTTTCACCTTCGACTTCGCTTCATTACGTTTGGAGGTCGCTCGGCCCATTTAGCCTACCGTGTGCCCCAAAATGGCCGTAAAACGCCAATCATCATCGTCCAATCATATTTTAGCTGACAGGTTCTTGTCTTAAACAATCATTTTACACGATGTCTGCGACAAGACGCGGCTTACACCTTCAGCCTGTAGATATTACAGTCAAACCTAACTGGGCTGTGACAGCACCTCTCTATTCCGGTCACCCGACGAAAACCCACAATAAAACAGTTAGCTAGGAGTCTGGCTAATACGGCCATTACGATGGGGGGGGGGGGGCATACTGCATCGAAGAATCCTGAACAATCCGACCCGAATCGATTCCATTTCTGAGAATCAATTTGAACGAACTGAAGAAGACATTTTTGTTGATATTAGTTTTGAACACACAGATATCAAAGTTGTAATAATAATAATAATAATAATAATAATTATTATTATTATTATTATTATTATTTGATAAAACACCATTACTAGCAGGAGCCATTCAAATGCGTTGTACAATGATACCTCAAATAATATGTCGATAAGAGATTTACACGATATAATCATTATTTACCTGTGAAGGCAAATTTGACAAATGTGTTCTTAGGAAAGTTTAAAATTGCTAAGAGACGACGTATTTCTAATTTACGTCGGCAACTCATCCCGTAAAGTGGAGGCTGGAACACCCGCAGCATCATATCACTTGAGTCGAGACACAGGCACCTGCAATAGTATCTGACTAGATGACCTGAGTTTTCGGGATCACTTCCTATTAATGGACACCAGTCCACACTTTGACGTCCCAAGTAACGTCCCCGGCATCATCGTAAGACAAAACGAGACCGTACGAGATCAATAAAATCGTAGCTTATCGATTCCTATTTCAAACGTGCTTTGGTCTCGCGGCGTTCGTCGCCAACATCCGTTCGTCATCAGTTAGACAAGACAAGATTAATTAATAATAATAATGTAAGAGTCCTGTAGGAATTAGAAAAAAAAGGACGTAATATGGGAAGCTGGCGTCCATGTTGTGACGGACAAAGCCGACTGTATGCACGCCCCTCACTACGATACGTTTTGGGAAGTCAGAATCTGTCCAAGTCCATTGACTTGGTATCATCATCTGAAGGTGGTCAAAACCGGATTGACCGCCCTCTCTGCAGTTATGAGGAAACAGTCGGAGCTCCAGAAACAAACAAACAAACATATTTTTTAACAGACATATTATTTGGGGTATTATTATATTACATATTATTTGTACAGCGTCTTTGAACTGGCTCCTGCTAGTAACGGCGCTTTATTAAATATAGATTATTATTATTATTATTAGAGGCGTACACGTTTAATTTACTTTAATGCATTAAAGAAATGTATCTTAACTACAAATAACGGATCTGACTTGATTATACTAATGTCAAGGACGTTTTCAGCTCATAAATAAACATTAGTTCCAAAAATCTATTTGCATATTGATTATGCCTTATGGTATAGTTTACATAGTGCATCACAGTTCCATATGTATCAACCTCACCCGTAGTTCCCCATTCGATGTCTTCGGTGAAAAAACAGTTGTTTTAATGTTTTGAAACGTCTTCGGGCGATATATTTAAATTACATCAGATTGAAGTACTCGCCAAGAGTACTTCCAAATAATTATTTATCATGATAAGTCTACAAGACATCTTTCACACCAAATATTTTCGAAAGCCCCATGTACAAATACAATCAAAGAACATCTACTAAATACAATTCAAGTCCATTTGGGTATATGGCGATCTGGGAAGACAGCTGTGGTCCAGGTCCACTCGTTTGTAAGGAAGTCCAGGTTTGGTTTGCTAATCTAATTATATGTGGGCATTGGATTCTTGGGCTCGGTACTGGCTGAGTTATGCCGGTGTAACAATCCTGCACATACACACACGCGCATACACACACAAGCATATATATATATATATATATATATATATATAAAGAGAGAGAGGGGGAGGGTGGAGTGAATCATGGACCCATTTCGAGGTTCCCATTCAAGGTATAATATTAATCCATCAATTGATATAGGTAACATTTCTTTGCTATTTCCATACCATTTCCGGTTGATATAGTAAGCTAACAATCCATACAAGTTAAATCCAATGTTTTAATTAAATGCAGCCAAATTTAAAGTATTTTATTTCAAAGTTTTCCAACTACGTTTGGAGTTATGTTCATTCCGTAGCGACGACGCTTCAGTGACGTCATTGTAGTAAACAAACTCACGTGTAGTTGGTATTACTTGATCTTAAATAACGAAATTCCAAAACATCAATAGGACCGTTCACCAGTCTGCGTCTTATTTTTATCACAAAACAATAAACATCAAGGTTAAAGTTTAGCTCTTAATTATAGTAGCGTCCAAAGGTCGATTTGTACGAACCGGAAGAGCGTAACTCGCTCCAAACGAGCTCGTTCGAAAATTATAATATTAACCAATCCCCGTGGCTTAATTGGTAGCGCGTTGGTACCACCTGAGTTCGAATCTTGGCCCGGGCATATTTGCAGGGTGTTTCATCTTTGATTTCGCTTCATTACCTTTGCAGGTCGCTTGGACCATTTAGCCTACCATTCTGCACAAAGGTGGCCGTAAAGCATCAATCATCATCATCATCATCATCATCCTCAAAATTGCTGTTTTTGTGTGTATTTAGTCCCACTTCGTTTCAAAATCCGAGCAGGCAGTAGGAGGTAAAATTACCGATTTACTGACCGTATCTCGAAACACTGATTTTGGAATTCCCCAAAGTTAGCCGTGTCGTGATTGGCCAGTTTCGTTTCTACTCCGCTATTGGTCGAGAGATCATAAGAAGTATGATATTAGGTCCATTGGATTAAGATAGTACTCGTTTATCACACTCAATCCGCTTACAATATAAACACTTAGCTTTTGTTAAGACAGTCAGAATCCGTTAATCCGGACATCGTTTATCCGACAAATCCACCATCCGACACATTATTGCCTGTGACGGATTTAGCTCCATTATAAATGACTCTTTAATTCGACCAAATCGTGTTTCGTGTTCCGACTCTGACACTTTATTTCGCCAACAAAATGTGACATTTCAATGTAAAATTACCTCGTTATTTCTGCTGGTTCAGTCATGCAAGACACACCAACATCTTGTCGGTAATGGTTCATTATCCTGGCCACTCACGATAATTATTATATCGTAACCAATTACAACCGTCCTTGACCGTACACACCGACACATGATGCTTCCATTACCTGTGGCTATCTAATAGCCAATCATAATCATTAATGGCTAATTAAAAACACAAATGTGTGATCTTTCCAATGAGCAGATCACGAGTTAATCTGATGGACAAAGTGACACGAGTATCTCTTTATATAGTGTCTGTAATTAACAAACATCAAAATGATCAATGGCTTCAATGTCATTCCGTATCTTGATCACGGTTATTGAATTTTTTGTTTAAATATGGATATGGAGGTATATCTTAAAATGTGTGACACAGATTACCGGTATGTCACGGACTCGATATTCCGACATTCTCGTTTATCCGACATGTTATCATTTGACAAACTTATACTGACTGTATCTCATGAAAATCTGTCACTAAATTAGTTGTAACAGGGAGCATTAAATTACCCTAAAACTTTAGAAAGGCTAACTAATGTTTGATAGTGCGTTTGTTTGTTTGTTTACAAAATGAATCGAACCGAGTAAAGTAGAAATAAAGTCGCCTGATATTTGGTTGAATATCAAATGTGTGTGTGTGTGTGTGTGTGTGTGTGTGTGTGGGTGTGTGTGTGTGTGTGTGTGTGTGTGTGTGTGTGTGTGTCCTAAGCATATCAGCCCCCATATTGGTGTATACCGCAATATAGTACTGCGGTCCAATCTGAAATCCAGAGACTTGTTAATTCAGTTACTCCCGACGAGACGTATAATGTAAAGATGACATTTGTGACACGACAGTCTAAATTAATCTGTCAGTTTGTTTGTTTGTTTGTCTGTCTGAGGAGGATGGGTGTGTGTGTGTGTGTGTGTGTGTGTGTGTGTGTGTGTGTGTGTGTGTGTGTGTGTGTGTGTGTGTGTGTGTGTGTGTGTGTGTGTGTGTCGCCCCAATATCAAAGTGTCAACGCACACATATATACGCGGGCAAATACCAAAATATACAAAGACATTAACAATATAATGGACAGTTATACACCAGTCGCTAAAACTTAACCTCTGACCTCAGCAAAATTGTCCAAAAACAACAATCGTCTTGTGGCGCCATCTATATCCAGAATAAACGTGGATAAGTTTCACAATTTTAGCAGAACGTAAATGACCAAAATATTCGAAAAATGGCGACCTTCTCGGGTTTTTTTATCTTTAAATTTAATTTGGCTGTTTAAATTTACAGATTCATTCAAACCGACACAATAACCCGAGAGTCACGTGACTAGCGAGCTCGATCCAGACGTTTTCCCACGTGTCATAGGGCGGATTATATCAGGATCAGCTGATGGGGTTCACAAAGTGACAACTCTACTCATGTTACAGTCACCGGTTTTGATACATCCGGATAGGTGTGTGCGTGCGTGCGTGCGTGCGTGCGTGCGTGCGTGCGTGCGTGCGCGCGTGTGTGTTGTGTGTGTGTGTGTGTGTGTGTGTGTGTGTGTGTGTGTGTGTGTGTGTGTGTGTGTGTGTGTGTGTGTGTGTGTGTGTGTGTGTGTAGTGTGTGTGACTAGGCACTGGCAGAGAGAATCAGAAATACTGTTAACAATCGGAACTGAACCAAATTGGCTGCTATTTGTACAGTTCGCGATGAACAGTGATTGATAAATAACATAGATCAATCACCGTACCTGGTTCTGGATCTATCACAACGATCTGCACAGATCACGGAATCGATCACGTCCGGATCAAGGTAACAGATCACCAAAGTTTGTCTGGATCACGGGATCTATCATCGCCATCTTACAGTATCAGATAATCTCTCAGCACCACTTTTCTGGATCATGGGATCTCTCACCACTCCCTCGGCATCACGGGATCCATCACCGCAACCTATCCGGATCACGAGATCCATCGTCACAATGTTCGGGATATTCTCGTTCTGGTACGCAAAACATTTATGTCTCGAGGTTACATATGTTCCAAGGCCGAAGGTCATAAAACTGACTGGATGCTAATTAATTAGCGAGAACATTTTCCCATAAAGATAATTAATATTGGGGCTCAATGTCTATCATAAAGAAATCCTAATGTCAGCACACTACTGCACAACTCGACTCACAAAGGAGCGTACTGGATCTAACCTCACAAAAACACAAAATCATCTTCACGAGTTCCAATTTAATTTGGTCGAATATCTCTCTCTCTCTCCCTCTGTGTGTGTGTGTGTGCGCGCACGCGCGCATGTGTGTGTGTGTGTGTTTTGGCCTTTAGAAGGTTTTTCTCGTCCGATCTTAAAACATAATTAATAAAAGTAATTTTATATTGTTGTAACCAATATTAGCTGAGTCCGAAACCGTCCACCCCCACGTGTTGGTCTCATTAATATATATATATATATATATATATATATATATACTGAACTATTCTATATGTTGACTATCTTATTTTATGTCAGTTTAAATGATACATTTACATATATAAATAAATATTATTGTATAACACAGTTCGTTATTGTGTTAATATAACACACTGGAATAGTTCCAGGTAGAAAAGGTATTATTATTATAGTAATTATTATAATATGTATTCATTACACCTGTTTACTTGAAAGATAAGATAAAAATTAAACTACCTGTCAGATAGAATATACTTTGTAGTCAAATTTACCCATCACGGGAGCTGTATTATCTGGTGTGTGTGTGTGTGTGTGTGTGTGTGTGTGTGTGTCTTCAGTATACTTATATATTGGGGCCCCTTATATATACATACATACATACATACATACACTTATACATACATACATAAATACATACATATATGCACTTATACATACATACATACATACACTTATACATACATACATACATACATAAGCTTATTCATACAAAAATATACATTCAT
>JAODUP010001142.1:110000-112500 GCA_025642065.1 Paralvinella palmiformis | reverse complement strand
TTGAAATAACCTTATGAAAACATCTAATTTCATTTCTATGACAACAGCAATACCGATTGCAATATTATGTGATCTTTTCACCTAACAAATGATTATCCGTGAATATTACCAAATAAGGATGTTCCAATTATAGAAATAAACTTTAATCGTAATTAAAACTTCTTAAGTTAATCATCATTGTTACATGTATATCTCTATTGTCTCAATCATAGATAAATTGTTCTTGAATCAAAGTGCTTTACGACAGAGTTAAAGGTGACGGGAAAATAAATTTCACTTATCGAAGTAAATATAATGTAATAAATAAGCATTTTATTCCCTATCAGATGCACTACCACACTAAAACATTTCTAACCACCAGCTATCATATTGCCATTAAATCATTCCCTAAATCCTTAATTTGCTAATTTTCGTGTGCCATTGCTAGTGTGTACTACACTCTCTAGGGATTATCCTGTGACGTCAGTTTTGCCAAATATCACGTAGTGCCACACCTTTGTATACAAGCGTCTTGACCAGTTGAAGGACAAAATATCAGATTCCAACGAAAGTTTTTACATTTTCAGGGATATCAAGCCTTACAACTTTGAACCACTCGTGAAACAGGGTCACAGACAGTATTAATTGTGAGGAATTAGCTGCAGAAAGTGCAGACGTGGATCTAGAGCAGCCACCTGTGCCGCCGATTTTTGTTTGTGTTGGTATAAGCTTAATTGATAAGTCAACATACTGGGCCTGAATGCGAATATTTCTCTCTTCCTATCACATAATGTCATTTAAGCCCGGTGGATGCATGGAGCTCCCCCATATGTGGCCTATACAGGAATGTGCCGTCCTCGGTAGAACACCTACTATTTTAATAGTGTTGTAGTGTCTACAATACACAGCCATAAAAAGCTTTGAGTAGGCCTAAGTAAATATTAATTGTTTTGCGAATAATACTAATTTTACTTATTCACGAATGCGTGAACTAGTGAATGTCCAATAATTTGTTCCAAGATTACCCTATTATCGCTCATACATACCCGTTTTCTATTCAGTTTCTCCATCAAACTGCTGATTTGTTTGTGCTTAGCATTACCCAGTTTATTGAATATTATGGGACGGCATCTTCTGTGAGTCTGACAAACTTCATGTCATAACCAACCGATTGTCCCATAGACGGCGAAATAACGAAATACGTTCCTCAAAGTGTCACCCGCAGAACTTGCTCTAGCAAGTTGACGTCCACTGTTCTCTGTTCAAGTTTCGCAGCCAATTGGGCAAACGATTCTTGTTTTGTGAGAATGAATGCATGCTCCATCCACTCTCAGACCCATTTGCACAATTGTATGCGACGCAATGCACCCTTTATATGTTTAAGAAAGACAATATAGAACACCTAACACAGGTTAAACGAGGCCATGTGGAGGGTTTGGCGTTTTTGTTTGGCAAACATGACGTCACATTCCGAAATTTTCCGAAGATTCTCGATTAAAGTTTCGGCCATGTGAGATGCTGGCAAAGCAAGTTTTAAAACCACTGTAACTTTATTTCTCATACATTGTTTAAATATATCTCTGATTGAAATTGATTGTAATATATAACACTAGCATTTTAACTAATATGGGAAACCTTATTATGTGACCTTTAAGCTTAGATTACATAAACGCGGTATATGAATACGGGGGAAATGGAAAATGGAAAAGCATGTAATCAGACGAGAGCGCTTCCATATTTGTCATGCTGCTGCGTATCGATGCGAATTCGGCAAACTGAATCGCTCCAGGTAGCGATTCATACGGCAACTTACTCAAGACGATGGGGGGATCTAGAATATGACGTCAGGAGCAGATGTTTTCCGAACAATATGGCGGGATCTAGATTCTCTGGTCAGCCTTAAGTATTGTTAGAATTTCTCCACATCAAATTGTAGTTCGTTGACCATATTATAGCATGCTCCTTATTGAAGGCGGTTTTTGTTTATGTAATGCGTGCATCAGCAGTGTTTTCTTTGGTTATTAGTTTGTTTTTAATTGCATAAATGTATATGCAGTTGCTACAATAATATGAAATAAAGTTATATTGCTCCATGTCTAACAGAGAAATGTTAAGGATGTAGCAAGGAAGAGTAGAGGTAGTCTGTGGTGTTAATCAACGTACCAGATTGTCTCTTTAGCTTTCTGCAGAAACCCTAGATCATCCTCTGACGATCCTAATTCCCCCAGTATTTGATCGGTGTAGAGCTCGTTGAAATCTAGCTCAAACATTAACATGATAGGTTATTGGAACCATCAGCTGTGAGCAGCAGCAGACCGTTAATTGTCCATCCATGAGAATACAAAGAAGAAACGAATGGACCATCACCAGTAGCAGTAATAACTCTTTGTGGTTGTAAGGCTTTGGCACCAATAAGTAGTCAAATTGATAGGTCAGGCATGTATGTTGGCATCATATCGGTAACAACATGAAGACAGGACGCGTGGCTTCGGTATCTGTGAGTAAATCACAGGAATATAAT
>JAODUP010001142.1:102500-105000 GCA_025642065.1 Paralvinella palmiformis | reverse complement strand
AGCAGACCGTAATAGCACGTCATAGCTTCCGTACTGTTTGAACTATGCTATCATTTTCAAATCTGACCTAATTTATGCTATTCTAACTATTGTAGTTCTTCAATGTTATTTATGACAAGCAGATTAGAGCTAATCTTGAATGTCATAGTACAAACTGGACATAACTGGACCTAGGAAAGATAATTCTATTCCCACATACAACCAAGGTGAATTATATAAGTTGTTATATAAAACCCACCAACCGCGCGAGCTGTGTCCAATGCCACCGCTCGAGATGCGATGCAGTGTTTCTATTCCTGAGTCAGGAGTACTTATAATGCTTTAAGAGCGTACTGTGTCTGCTACAGTCATTTAAATGCTGGATAACCAGGCCAAACATCTAAACGGCGTGCCTCCAAAGACGCAAATAGTGCACGGAATATATAGCTCTAAATCAACTTTTCTTGAATGCAGGGACCGGGAAATATGGTCTCCACGCATAGAAAACGGAACTTTCTCAACCGCAGCATAATATGCCTTGTGATATTTGCTGGAGGGTCAAATACCTCATAAACATACAAATCCAATAAATACTATGACCTACTCGTCACTATTACATCGGCGCTTTAGCAGACCGTTATGGCGGAATTGCCGTTCTATATATTAACATTTTCAAATCAGACCTAATGTCTGCTATACAAAGTATAATTATAATATAGGGTTTTATTAATGACAAGGAGAATAAAGTTAGTGTGTGTGTGTGTGTGTGTGTGTGTGCGTGTGCGTTTTAGCTGTGTATTATAAGGCACAGACACAGAGAATCTGGACGTTTCTTCAGGGGACTGAATCCAGAGTGGCGACTTTTCTTGCTGAGACATGTGTGTGTGTGTGTGTGTGTGTGTGTGTGTGTGTGTAGCCAGAAATTCGGATTTATTTCACAAGTTTTGCAGATATATATATATAGTCCCAAAAGAAATATTACAAGTCCATCATTTCTTGGTATCTATGTTTCTTAATCTCGTATTCAATAGCTGCTTTTTCGGTAACTAGAGGGCACTTTATTAAATATACATTATTGTTATTTTTACTATCATTATCATCATCATCATCATCATCATAATCATAACCATTACTCTTCAAAAGTTTTAAATTACTGTTCTATTCCGCCCCCTTACAACTTTTATGTGAATAATGCAGAAACGTGGAGCGTACATTGCATGAAAATACTTTCAAATAGGACGTACTTCTTTCTAATACATCTTGTTTCTTTTTAATTCACAATTTCCTGTGAACTACTCCACCTAATCCTGCTCAGAAGAACAACACTTCCAATATTACCAGTCTGGCCATTTCGCCATCAAAATAATATCCCCAAATCTGAAGTTTACCCGCATTTGCCCACAAAAGAAAACACATGTATTGCCGATTAACAAGGAATTGTTATATTTATTCGTCTGAAGCGTCGAACACATTGAGAGCCTTTAGGCAGGCCTTGTTTCTTTTGGGACACGAACACGTACGTATAACCATGAAAGGGTTATCAGGCGTCAGCGACTTGGTACAGGTGTTGTGCTCATCCGCTCTATTGCCATTGTTATTCTGACACAAGCCCAATGTAGAGTGCTTGTACTGCAATGACAGGATCAGGCGGATCTGGTTATAGGTATCCAGCGGGTTGTAGATGAACATATACTGACAGACTCTGCTTGACACCTTCCACCCAAAAGGTGACTTCTCGACCAGAACCGTGATATTTTCCTCGCCATCTTTCGAGATTGCTTCGGTATACGGTAAGGACAATGACATAGGCTATACAATAAAAACAATACGTATTCAGTTACACAAATATCACGATCAAATGGCCGAAGCGAGTTGTACTCGATTTAGAAGGGCGATCTATTTACGCACTGAATAATGTAAAATGTCACCTTTCGATTGTGACCTCTGCCCTCAACTGAACTAACACTAATTCGTCTGAAGACGAAGTTCCGTTTGTATTTCTTCTTATTAGCCGGATGAAGTCCGACAGAAAAGCTAGCCGAGCTGATGTGACCCTTAAACGAAGTTAGGTTAAATACAGCTGTTAGATTTGTGTGTGTGTGTGTGTGTGTGTGTTAGCAGTGTGTGATAAGACGCTGGAACAGAAAATCATCAATCTTCAGTACAATCTCCGGATTCGATACGAACTGTTTGAAGTGAATGTTCATGTTTAGCTGTGTTGTGTCACCGGTCCCGTGTGTGTGTGTGTGTGTGCATGTGTATGTGTGTGTGTTCGCGCACGTGTGTGTCTAATTTCTGAAACATTTGAAATTAATACTAACATTATCATCAGTGATAACTTTCCACATATATTTACATGGATCACGCCATTTATCAGCATCAGCACGATAGCCCTTGGACATAAGGTACTTCCGGTTACTGAGTATGATGTGTACGTCTTTGTTGTCGTCAAACGTTCGGACTTCACCCTTTTTTAGATCTATCCTGCACGAAGTACAGCGGACAACCGTAATACCTGACA
>JAODUP010001142.1:0-97500 GCA_025642065.1 Paralvinella palmiformis | reverse complement strand
CGCAGCGGGTTCTCTGATGAAGATATGTGAACAGTGTTTATGAATATTCTTCTATTTTGGCCCCGACATCTGCTGATGCATTTGCAATCACGTGACAGTTTTATTGATCCTATTAACCGTGTCTAAAGAGTCCAATTTAAATAAAACTTAACTCTTGTCGTAGCAGCTGTATGAGGGGGGGAGGCTCGAAGATAAATTTATTACCAGACCAACCACGTTAAAGAAGAACCAGACACTGAATTAATATAATCAAGATTTACGTAAATAACGCACATATGAGATGAAAAAATGTCATGACATGCATGTCATGTTGTTTATATATATATATATATATATATATATATATATATATATATATATATATATATATATATATATATGGTAAATAATATAATTTCTGGCACCTGTTAGTCTATTGGTAAACAATAATCCAGAAAATAAAATACGAGTGTAAAACTAATGGCATAAAATTAATGGCCAAAATCCCAATAATCCCCCCATCCCCCACTCAACAAAAACACACCAAACAGACTAGCTTCCAAATTCCTTTGTTACTTACTTATATGATATTACAGGTCATAGTGGAAAAGGAACTAATTAATGGATTAATTATTTCATCAGTAATGTTGCCACTCTGTATGACCAGGTGTAAACCAAACAGCTGACGAGTGCACATTTTGTTTAGTCAACTTAAATTTAGCGTTATGGTTACAGGTAAGAACGGAAGTAAACATCTACTGAAGGAAATAATATATAGTAATATATTAAATGTCCTCGTCTTCTTTTTGGGCTAACAATGAACTCGTTCATCGAAGGTCTGATTTTATCACATGTTTAATGGTCTAAACTAGACCAACATCCCATAAACAAATTTAGTCTTTGGAGCTATGGAGATGACTATATCCACATCATTACCAAGCCTTTAGACGGCTGTAGATACCATTAATTTGGCGATATCCAATGTCGTCATGCATCTAGCCATTAAACAGTCATCCCTTTCAGCTCTAAGCTAGACAAAGGATGTGGTCGCACCCTGGCTTCTAAACTTCCAGATCGTATGGTCGCGTTCCTATGTACGTTTAATGAAAGACTTCCGCCTGATAATCAATCTCCTTCCCTTGGATAGTAGAGCCATATGCCTGAGGACATGCTCCCAAATCAATTATTTTCTTGCGCTATTTCCAGGCTGTCATGGTTAATACGTGATATATTTGACCAGTAGTGGCAGTGATAGGTTAACGATCCCGCAAGGTTAAAATTATATGGAAGTCACCAATTTGTTCTGGGTGGCTTTTGAAGATGTCGTTCGAAACGTTTAAAGCTCACGCCACTTTTTTTTTCCATATGTCGAAACAAAGGCGTCAAAACGGCTTTCGAACGGCAATCTACACAAGACATGTACACAACTGAACATTCAAAATAAATAATAGATTTATATTTTAATTACGTACCTCGAGTTTGGAAAAGGAACTGTAGAATTTGATAGAATTGGTAAAAATAACGGGATTTCGAAAGGGATATTTCTTTTGTAGTCCTCATCAGCACGCATTTATCAGGATGCTTTAAAAGGTAGATGGATTCCGTTGAAGAAAGACAAGTGAGTATCTTTGCTGCTGAGCTCAGTAGTTTTCCTTTATTAAGTGTACTTCGGTGTCATATAACTCTTGGGCTATCTTTACGCGGGATTTATTGTGTGGTTTAATACCGGTAGTTAGTCACATTGTATCCGCAAAAGCCGATTTGTTTCACCATTGGAGGTGACCTATCCATCCGCTCTCGTATCTTGCTGCTGTGGGGTTTTTGTTACTCGGTGCTTAATGGTGGATAAAGAATACATTATGCAAGATATATTCAATATTTATTTAATGTGATTGCAGATATCAGTATACACTGCAGTTGTCATATGCCCATAGTTGTCCTAACCGGATTCTTCAAGGATGTGGACTCAGTGTCTTCAGGATTTTAACTAGTGGATGGGGTAGGTTGTGATGGAATATCTGGATGACTACTGCCTTACATACAAACACACAAACACACACAAACACACAAACACACAAACACACAAACACACACACAAACACACACACACACACAAACATACACACACTGAAAGGGCCGAGTGACCTTATGAGACAATAATGAGACGAAGTGAATGATAAAATACTCCTTAGGCATAACCCGGTTCGGGTTCGAATTCAGGTGGCAGAGATATGTGGCCAAACTAGCTACCAATTAGGCCCTGGAGATGCCCTGCATAATTATAATAATCGGTCACGTCAGATATCCTCATATACACGGTACCTAGATGACTGATCAGCGGGAAGATACCAGACACTCGGCCCTTTTCCATCTCCACTTCGATGGTACATAAAGCCACACAATATTCCGGCATTATACTGTAATCCTGCACTTCCCTGTCCACATTTTTCACCAGAATCATTTCTCTACCTGGTGCATCTAACAAGGTGATGCGATTGTTTCAGGTATTGCATATTATCGAACCTAATCAGTTCAACAGAGCCTTTCATTACCTGTTAATTGCCACTAATACGATGTATCTTCTACTCATTAAGGTTAACTGGTCATGATGTCCATCGCCTCATCTATCATGTTGTCTACCACGTCATCCGTCAATTTGTCCACCACGTCATCTGTCAAGTTGTCCACCACGTCATATATCATGTTGTCGACACGTCATTAATCAGTTCAACAGAGCCTTTCATTACCTGTTAATTGCCACTAATACGATGTATCTTCTACTCATTAACGTTCCAACATCTTAATGTTAAATGGTCATGATGTCCATCGCCTCATCTATCATGTTGTCTACCACGTCATCTGTCATTTTGTCTACCACGTCATCTGTCATGTTGTATACCACGTCATCCGTCAATTTGTCCACCACGTCATCTGTCAATTTGTCCACCACGTCATCTGTCATGTTGTCTACCACGTCATCCGTCAAGTTGTCTACCACGTCATTTATCATGTTGTCGACTCGGCATTCATCAATTTGTCTACCACATCGTCTATCGTATTGTCTACACGTCATCCGTCAACTTATCCACCACGTCATCTATCATGTCTACTACGTCATCTATCATATTGTCTACTAAGTTATCTATCATGTCTACGAAGTCATCAATCATGATGTCTACACGTCACATATCGTGTTGTCTACTAGTCATCCGTAAATATTTATACCATGTCATCTATCATGTTGTCTACACGTCATCCGTCAAATTGTGTTGTCTATTTGTCATCCGTTAAATTTTCCACCATGTCATCAATCATGTCTACCGGGCCATCTATCATGTTGTCTACCAGGTTATCTATCATGTCTACGAAGTCATCAATCATTTTGTCTACCACGTTATCTATCATGTTGTCTACTGGGTCATATACCATGTCTAGTACGTCATCTATCATGTTACTTACATGTCATCAGTCAATTGATCTACTGCCTCATCTATCATGTTGTCTACACGTCATCTATCATGTTGTCTACGTGTCATCTATCATGTTGTCTACGTGTCATATATCATGTTGTCTAACACGTCAATTATCATGTTGTCTACGTGTCATCTATCATGTTGTCTACACGTCATCTATCATGTTGTCTACACATCATCTATCATGTTGTCTACACGTCATCTATCATGTTGTCTAACACGTCAATTATCATGTTGTCTACGTGTCATCTATCATGTTGTCTACGTGTCATCTATCATGTTGTCTACATGTCATCTATCATGTTGTCTAACACGTCAATTATCATGTTGTCTACGTGTCATCTATCGTGTTGTCTACGTGTCATCTATCATGTTGTCTACGTGTCATCTATCATGTTGTCTACACGTCATCTATCATGTTGTCTAACACGTCAATTATCATGTTGTTTACGACGTAATTTATCATGTATGACCCCATTGTGGATGTCATAATTGCATTGGCTACTGTTTCCATTTCTTTATACTTTTATAGCCATTAAATTAAGGAAAATATGCACTTTGATTTACACAGATTGGATAATATCTAGTATTATTTATAACATACAAATGACAGGAGTACAATTCTATCATTTATTAACAGGTAATATATTTCGTTTATTCTGGTAAATCCTGAATATAATTGACTAGTAAGACATCATTCTCGTATGAGTTGTGATTAGTAATTAGGTTAATGGCTTCTGGAATTATCTCTCTCTCTCTCTCTCTCTCTCTCTCTCTCTCAGGGTCAACCGGTGTTACATTCCTGATGATTTGTGGCTAGTCATCTATGCTCAGCTTCATCATTTTGGAGATACGTCTAAAGAAGCATATGGAACAGTCTCCTACATGTGAGTGGTTAACGCGGATGGAAACATTCATTGTACTCTGGTGATGGCCAAGTCGAGACTAGCGCCGATTCAATACATGACAATTCCCAGGCTTAAATTGTCTGCAGGGGTAGATGCCTTGAGGATGGACAGCCTACTAAAAGGAGAACTACGCTTGTCATTAGAAGAATCAGGTTTTTGGTCTGACAGCACAACCGTTCTTCACTACATTCGAAGTAAGGCCAAACGATTTCAGACATTTGTTGCGAATATCCCTGTGTTAGTTATTATCTACGACGGATCTAGTCCAGTGCAGTGGGGATACATTCGCACCAAGCTGAATCCAGCTGATTGCGCTTCTATTCTATTTCTAAAAATACAACGGGTATATTGGAATGACATCAAAAGCAATGCAGCCTCTCACATCTAGACAATGCGTGCCGAACTGATTGTGTAATGATTAGTACTACCCATTGCATTTTGCACATCTGTGCACAATTGGTGTTTGGTGGCCTTATACTAGTTCCCTTTCCACTACAGCCCCCTTGTCCTTTAGAGCGAATGGCCATGAAGTCGTAGCGGAACCTCGCTAGGGAACCAGTCTAGCTTGATTGAAGCCAGACACTCCATCCACCAGCCATAATACAGTACTTGCAGAAGTTCCACGATACTGTCAGTACCGTAACACCCATAATAGTCAATCTCTGGTATTAAGATTTATTTAAGTTCGTAATGTTGAAAAGGTGATGCAAAACCAAAGACAGCTATCACATTGATGGGTCAGCATTCCTTAGAATACGCCGGATGGAAATCTTTGTTCACGAAATGGTCACTCTCATGTAGACATCAATACTCTAACGATAGCATCAGTACCGTAGCGCTTCAGTCAGTATGGTAACAGGTCACAATATAGCTGTTTCAGTAAAAAAGTTTAATTTGTCAAAGTAATCCGGTCAATGATAAAGAACAAGTACAGATGGTGTAATCGAACCAAAAACAAATCTAAAATAAAAATACTTTATTTTATTTTTGTCAGTCGCAAATATTCACTGCACTTTTTACACATCGATTTGCAGCTATTGAATTTCTTCTGATGCCAATTTCGCAAGAAAGTTCTGTTATTTTGTGTGTGTAAAATTGGTCTTTAAATATACGTAACGGTACTGATGTAATAATGGGGGTCACTATACTCCGATGGGTCATTTTGTAGGGACTTGTACAAAATTGGGCGCTGGCTGTACCTTTTACTGTACGCTAGTATTTCCAAATATAAATTAAAACAACAAGCGGTTTAAAAATATTCGATTTTTTATGCAATTGCTGAACGTCAGACATGACCAGATTAGCCAAGAACCACCCTGCCGGGCGTGTGGAATATCGGTTTCCGGGGATTTGGGATTCTGTGGAATGTTTGGAATGTTTAGTCATGGCCGGAGACAGTTGTCTGCGTGTTTTTGTTATATCTTTGGAATCTTTAGAAGATTTGGTATGACATAATTAGTTGTTTGTCGCTGGGTGACTTCTGTATAAATACGGCATGCGTTCTTTCTCCTGGAGCAGAACATCGAAGTAGCCTTTGGATTGCGTTCTGTAGCAGGAGAGAGTTCAGCTTGTTAGAATTGTCACACAGACTCAACTTATGCAGGACTCATGCCGGTTTGTGAGCAGAACAGATTGTTGAGACAATTTCATGTACACTATGCATGTAATGTAACATTTGGGTCAGAATAAAACTCTCGAAGATCTGCTTACATGAGCTGTTGTGATTGAGTTCTGATGATCTTTAACCCTGAACGGTGGACAAAGGTATCAAACACGAGTAACACTAATAGTTAGTATGAGAACTCTTTATATATTTATTATAACGTGTAAGTGTAACATGTGTTTACTTGGTGCATTACGATATAGGTAATCCGATGTTCAGGTCAATTATATCATCAGGGTGTTCCAGAAAATTATTTCTTTCAGAACATGTTGATGTCCAGAACTCTGATAGATTCTCTATATTGACAATACTGTAGTAGATTCTGATTAGTAAAGTTTTCAATTGGAAAACAAATTAAAAACTACTCACCAAATTCGGTTGCTATCGTCTAAATAAAGTGTTTTGAACAACGTGTCCAAAATAGAAAATGTTCTTAGCTAATGATTAAAGTACAATTATGTCGTTGCTGCTATCGTAACAACATATGGATAATAATGGACACAGTGATTAAATTACTTGTTGTTATTGGGTTTTTGTTTTATGGGGGGGGGGGTCACAGCATATTTAGCTGTTACTACTACTTGTGTCCGCGACTAATGCTTTGTATTTGTGCTCTTTTAATGGCCTTTTTAATTAAGCATTGAAGGTATTAAAATATAAAGTATTGTAGCAAATGACAGCTGCCGATAATAGCTAGTGGATGTAATTATATTTGTTAAAAAACAAAACAGTGATTAATTCATACAAAATGATCATTTCTTTTGATACATTTGGGAGTTTAAAAATGATGCTCAGACACCTCCAGTGAGAAATAAGTTTTTTTATTAATTACTATTAATTTGTTTTAGTCTGTATTAACATGAACGCATATGCCACAATCTTAATAACATCCGATGGCTATATCCATTCTTGACACAAGAAGCAATCAGTAAAGTGATCCTGGTCTTTGTTATATTCACATATCTGACTATAACATCAGCTGCCTTGAGTAAAGTTCAGAATGGTGCAACAGCAAACATAATGGCAACACAAAAATAAATATGATCAGACCAGCACGATTATTTCAAGACATTGCGAACAACTTAATTAAATCTACAAATGGCAGTGCAGGTGAATATCTCAGTGTATATTCACAACATTTTAGGTGATCCATTAAGATACAGTTACAGGTTCTCGGCTCATGTTATATTATAATTGTGGACTTAGCATTGCATGTTTCACTTTGTAGAACAAACAGTTGGAGGAGAAACAGTTGGAGGATATTGAATCATCTCTTCTAAATTTAAAATAATTCTAAACGATCATCTCTTCGAGGTGACTTTTGGGATAAATAATAAAATAATATAAAGATTGATTGTTCAAAACATGTAATTGAATTTTAGATTTACATATTTAGGATATTACTATTCAGTAGATCCTCCATTATAATTATTGTTTCATATTTATTGAACTTCATTAAAATATATAGATGTATGATGCACTTTATGTTGTTTTTTAATGTCAACTAATAAATTGATAATATTTATTTAATGTTGGCTAAAATGATATATATATATGATATATATATATATATATATATATATATATATATATATATATATATTATCTGTTATATGATTCCATGTATTTTTAAATCTCTATAAGTACATTATATATTTTTATGTAGTCTTACTGCATTGCACCTTTGAAATACCTTTAGAAGCTAGGCTACTTTATCAAAGTTAAATGATTATTATTATAATTATCATTATTATTTAGATTAATTTCAGTTTATTTCAAATGAATATACAATTTATATTTTCTATTTACAGCTTCATTTTAGTTATCTATCAAATTAAGCGACCAATATTCTGTTTCAAAGTATTCGTGTGAAATGGGTGTGTTTCATGTTTTAACAATTATCCCCAATTTTCAAAGTGGTTCCATTACTTTATCGTCACTGTGATTGTGCAGCCCATTAAGCGTGTAGAAAGGTAGCGCTAAAATACCAAAATATCACATTTCCTTTGCCCGATAACAAAAGGAACCGAACTGCTGGTAAATTTCACCTCTCTTTATATTCATCCTCTGGGAACATCACCATCAGTTAGTTTTGCTCTTGTGTGATAATAACAATATCTTACCTGTATATTGTCATAGCTCTAGTTATATATAGGTTGCTAATTGTGAAACTAATTATCTGTCATTGATGCTGACCATTTGGATGACTGTCAAAAGTAAACATACCGATGATTACTTTATTGAAGAAAATGATTTTGCCCAAACTTAGTGATTGACGACTGTTAATTAGCAGTTAATTGATAACCAGTTTAACCGACATATAATATGAAATTCTCAATTGAGTTTAACATGATGTTAACAAGACTTGATTGTATACCAAATAATACCCTTCAATGATAATATTTATAACCATATAGTATACATTAGACAAAGGAAATCTATGTTATAATTCCCAACCAACATTATGTTGGCCATCGAATTTAGCATTGATATGTTTATTAGTGTTGGTTATTTAACATAAATGATAATAATGATAGTGTGAGAGGTGACATCTTTTACTGAGACTCTTAGTCAGAGAGTTATCTAAACGAGCAATGTTTGTTCTCAATATATATATATATATATATATATATATATATATATATATAAGAGAGAGAGAGAGAGAGAGAGAGAGAGAGAGTAGGTATCCGTTAATCCGACAAGGTTTGTCACATGATAATATATCGGATAAACGTGAATGTCGGAATATCGAGTCCGTGACATACCAGTAGTCTGTGTACCACATTTTAGATCGTAAAGATATGCCGTTGTATGTAACAAAAATAATACGTTACATCCATTGGAACCACAATGACACTTATAATCTTGTGGTGTATTTATTTATTTCCAACAATTATGACACCATAAATAACCAGAAAAAATTACAGACATTATAAAGAAATACTCGTCTTACTTAGTGCATCAGATTAACTCTGATATGCTCATTGGAAAGATCACGCATTTGTGTTTGTAATTAGCATGAATTATTATAATGGGAGCATCGTGTGTCGGAACGCGGAACGCAATTTTGCTGGATTAAATAGTCATTTGTAATGGAGCTAAATCCATTACCGACAGCAAATTACCGGGAGATGGATTTGCTGGATAAACGATGTCTCTGGATTAACGGATTCTCACTGTATATATATATATATATATATATATATATATATATATATATATATCACTGTTTTGCACGTAAATGACAGCCAGTGCAAAATAGCCTTTTTATACTGAGCATTAATACAGCTTTGGGGTAAATAGTACATAATTCTTAACAAAATAGACATATTCATTAATATATTCCAGTGTATGACAGACTTAGTCTACACAGTGTAGTCATGGTTCTAGAACGTGAGGAATACTTTCCTTTTTACTCAGTATTCCCACAATGGAGAGGATTCGGGCACTCTGCTGCCACCAGTGGATTTGAATCAAACCAAATTAAATTATCTGCATTTTTGAAATGTTGTGCAAGAGAGTCGCCCCTCAGCAATATATCTTAGGTGTAGCCAACCCCGAGGCTAAACAATCCACTCACTCACTCACTTACTCACTCATTTTTTTGACAAGTGGAAAGAGAAAATCATTATAAGTCTGATAAATCATTACATGTCTAAAGCTTTGAAGAGACCCTTTATTACAGATGGCATCAGTTATCTGCTAATGCAAGCTTTTATTTTAAGATATGTATATATGATTAGGTAAATATATTTCTGTAAAATTAATTTCTAATCATCTAGGAAAAACTTCCAAAATGATATTGCAGTCTTTATAGCATAACTATCATGATAGTCATCTAGTGAAGTCAAACTGTAATGAAAGATGACGACCCAAAAGATCACACTTTGTTGAATAAAATCTAAAGCAGTTTTTCTATTAATTGTTTGGTTACAACACATTTTTATTCTATTTAGTGCTTTATTCGGGTGTGAAGAAATAATTTAACAAGAAAGAACTGTACACTTTTGTTAATATAGACAGTCTAAAAATCACATTAATCAGCTTAACCTGGAAATAATTAATTTTTGGCAAGGTTATGTCAGTGGATGAGACTCCATCCAGATGGGCTGTTAATTGGCAAGATTTTCTCTTTCAAATATATCACCTAAAATAAGTTCAACATCTCCATAATCCATAAACACAATTACAACCCAAGGAATTTTGTGGAATACTGGGAGATACAAATCAAGAGTTGGAGTGGAGCAGCTATCCCTAGAGGAACTTCCCAAATTACATGCTTCTTGTCAAAGTTTGATTCATTCACATAAAATATCTGCAGCCCAGGGACTTTTTTATCTAGCACATACTGTACCATGTCCATCTGTACAGTTACTAATGCTGGACATAACATCATGTACAAAACCGATGTGGACAAAATTCCTTGAAGGCATATATACTCTGTTCATCAGTGTTATTATGTTTTTAATTCAGTTATTTACAGAGCATATGTCACAAGATTCCAATATTTAACATCGTTGCAACGGTTTGTGTAAACCGGATAGATGTAATACACAAACCATTGCATTTCATTACTTAGAGAACCGAAAGGTCGTTCAACTCGTTTGTGTAAAGGGATATTCTGCATGATGCCGTCAACTGGATCACACCGTATAGGGAATACCATGTTAGCATGGTCTTTGGCCAACTCCTGAAAGCTTTTATTGAAATGGTAGTTACCAAGATTGCATTAATTATGTCCCAAACTGAAACTAGCCTGGCCCGAGACCGTGTTTCTTGTCTCAACCAGTCTCACTTTTAGTATAACTATGTATAATGTCTTATAAAGAAATTTATCAACTACAGCTTGCATAAAATTAACTTAGTTATCTTGGCGTTCAAAGTAGATTCTAGATTCTATACTCTAGCACTATGTTTGCCAAAATTGATCTAATTCTGACTTTACAACATTCATAGATGGATTAGTCTCTGTATCGCTTCGATCTGGACCGAATTTAAGTTATTCACTTCTCTCCGACTGAAAACTAACCCAAAATGTTATTTACTGCGGTACTCTTCATTCATTAACGAAATTACATTATACGGTACATATAGATCTCTAGTTGTTATTTATAATAAATATGGTTGCGGCCAAATACCTAGTTCTGGACTTAGGTGATACCAATTACCAACCGACGGATTCCTGAAAACTGCCGCCAGATGGAAGTGCATTCGCTTTTTATATAAATGTATTTGTAATAATCTCTGCCGGATGTTTTGAATAACCTGTCTCAATTTATAGTGATACTAATGCTTTAAAAGTAGTATGTATAGTCTACTCATAATATAATACATTTCCTTTTTTTTAATATAAAGGGATGTTTATAATTAGTCACCTTTATTTACAGTAAAGTATTTTCTACGAAAAAAAGGCAGCACAGCGTATTCCATTTAAGATAATAATATAATAATAATTTCTGTAGTGGGATGATTTTTAATCAACCCATAATAAAACAAACAAATAATTTGTCTTGTGGGAAAGTCTTATTTATCATTACATTACAATAGGTTCGATATTTGTCGTACTGTTCTTCTGGGAAGGAAGGGTTATAGGTAACAACCCAGCTAACAATATTACATAATAATTATGTTATTAAATTGTAATGATCAGGTTATTCTTACGTAATTATAAATACGTAATTATTATGTAAAAGTGTGGGTGTTTTAATTACCTCACCACAATGTATTTTAATTACGTCGCGATTACGTAATAACAGCGCAATATGAATAACGCAGTAACAACGTAATAACAACGTACTACCAATGTCATTATAATATAATAATACATGTATCATTTACACAACCAGATTCAAAGTTATAGTCTCTGGTGTTGGTGATACATGTATTAAATAAGCGATATAGATTATATAAAGATCATGATGAACGGTTGTTGTGTTGATGTCGAGAGAATTAATGGAATTATATTTTTCATAATCCATATAGAAAATATGTTTACAATATGTTATTGTTTTCATTTTATCGTCTATTCTGGTCAACTATAATCACTTTTTTTGGGGGGGGGTCTAGCCATGTGCTTTGAAAACCACTTGATCAAAACCGATTTAGAAAAATAATAAATATAATAGGTTTTAGACCGACCACCAATTAAGGAAATATCTCTGATTTATATGCTGAGGTCAGATATAGATTGACTATGGTTATTCGGGGATTTTACATCTTTCTATTGATTCTATTGGCAAAATATGGACTGAAGGTAGAGAATAATACAGTTAAAGAAATTGATTTAGTTTAATAAATCTCTATATATTTTAAGCTAGGATTTTATTTAATGTTTGTAACGTAGAGTCATGATATTTTTAATTTTATTAATAAAGCGTTTCTATATTACCATTTATTTTATATTAATAAAGTAAATTACTTCCAAATACTTTATTTTCGATACCTTAGTCACAGTCAACTTATAATAATGGCCAACTTCTATTAGTCGTACACGTTCGATCACACTAATTATGATCTAATGTGGTTATTCCAGTGTCAATTAAGTACTCATCATACCTTCTACACGCATCACTGGTTTAATTAAAATAAGACGTTATTTAGAATATTGATTGACTGTTAGATATTGTCATTAGCCGTCGGTGTTTTTTACTAATAACTTAATATTGGTGATATATACTACGTATTAGATACAAATTTTAATTTGTGAATCAGATTAGATGGTATCTGTTCTAGTTATGGTTGAGAACGGGTTGAAACTCTTTACGAGTATAACATTATAATTATTATTATTTACTGAAAGGAAATAATTTATCATATGTAAAATAATGTTAATAATGAAGATATTTATTTCAAGCACAAAACAATAATAATAATATCTGACATTTATATTGTGCCCTATCCAACTAGATAGCTGCTCTAAGTCGCTTTACAGTATTATTATCCCTGTTCCTATCCTACACACATTTGAACTTCTAAAGCGTTACTCAAACACCTATCCAGCACGTCCTGTCATGTTCTCATTTTTATGGATGAGTAAACCAGTCGCCACCTGACAGCTTTACAATTCCCGGAGCCTTGAACTCGCGACTCTTCGGCTACGAGTCATACGCTCTAACTAATTGCCACATCACGGTTCTACATAATGAGAACAAGAATAAGGAAAACTAGGACAAGAAAAACAATAAGGACAATATAAATAACAAAGATAATGGTGATGATGATGATAATAGTAATAATAAATCTAATATCAACCTCATTATAATAATAATAATAATAATAATAATTATAATTATTAATACACTGATTTATTTATATGCTTATTCTTGAATTTAATATAATGTTACTTATAAATACTGCATGGCAATCTAAGTTTTAAATAAAACAAGATTAGCGCTAACTTGCAGTATGTTTGGAATTAAAAGTTTTATTCCCACTATCTATTGGTGTGGAATAGGCTTTATGAAGCTGCCAAGACTATACATATATAAGATATCTAGATTTGCAAAGGTGGATACACTAAAATGTCACTAAGAAGAAGTTTCCCTCACCAGAACAAATCTGGTAATACTCTGCCACCTTCTTTCAATCATGAAAACCACAAAATAATAATGATCTTAAAATACGCTTTTATAACTCAACCCAGTTAAACTTATGGACGTTAATTAGAAGTTAAATTATGTTTTGTTACTCAAAACTTTGTAAACCCATAACAAAATGGACCGTAACCATACATTAAAAAAAACACTTTATTATCTACAAGTATTTGAACATATGACCATTGAATAGTACTCAATCCTTGAGTATACCTGGTGTATGACAACCAAATTAACAGAACACTGGTTCAGAATGTAATCTGGGTCCAGGTTTCATTGCTTTGATATGCTATGCATTTCAATAATTTACAACGTGATATAATAGGGCAGCCAGCATATAGAAAACACTTTGAAACTGAGGTAATAACAAATTTATTTGCTTTCTTTAGAGCTTATTTTTTATGTAGTAAGAAAGCGAAGACCTTATTGTATGCATGAATGGTTATTTTCATTTTGTGAAATGCTAAGCCAAAACTGAATCGACCCCCCCAGACCGATCAGCTAGCATGCTCACAGAATTAACATGGTTGTTTCACTGATGCAGTGGTGTGGATCAGTCGTCATTGCACAAATTCTCTAGAAGTGAATCGTCAGGAGAATTTAGTGATGTGCATCAATGGTGCCATTGTTATGTCTACCTGTTGGAATTATGTATGTATATTAGTTGATTGAACGTATTGCACTTTGCAGTTCCTATAATGACATTTTCCTGTTGCGTTAGAAATATTGGACCAATTTCTGTAAAGTAATAGTTTGGTGGAAGAGTACTTGCATTGATTGTAGTTTGTAGTTCAATGCCGAAAATGTATCTACTATAATTCCTTATCCAAACTTGTAAAGCCTGCAAGGAAATAATCTTATTGACTTTTACATGCATCAATAAAAAATAGTTATGCACGATGAAGAGCACGTATTAAATGTGCAAAGGTACATAATTATATGGCCACGATACTAATTTATTAAACCTGCGATCTTCATATGAATCTCATGAAATCGAACGTTCCACAACTCATCTGAACCGTTCACTATAATATTACAATCAGGTATATGAGTTATATATCTCCCCCGTTATATCCGTATAGTTAGATGCCGTTCCTGTGTGCAATGTCCTGTATTCAACGGCGGAAATAATTGTTTCTATCACTACATTCTTTAGGCAGTATCACGAAAATGCAAAAACAATGCTTGAAACGATAAAGCATATTTTATAATGCATTCATCTGTTGCTATAATATCGACAGCTGTAATGAAATGAAGAATAGATTTGCTAAATAATAGGAGTAAAATGTCTTGGTAATTTGCTTAATCTTCTGTATCTTAATTTAGATCTATAAATTGATTTTTCAATTTAGAATTTTGATGGGAAGAAACCTGTTTGTGATGTTCGCAACTCCGTCTGAACTGTTCATCATAATTAGAAAAAGAAGAGGGGCCATCGCTTATTTTGACATTTCCAGCACTGAGCTAGACATTACAATCATGGACGTTATGCTACTATAGGGACTTCTTACATTGCAACAATATATATATATATATATATATATATATATATATACTAATATACATGCATATACGTTCGAATTTAAAAACAACTGATCCATATATAAATTACCATATATAAAATAATATGGAAGATAAAAATACTATCCTTCCTTGTGATTCTCAAAGCTAACATATAAAATTCCAGAAATGTTTTAAATAATTAAGTTATTTACATAGCGTAGTATTTCCGTATATATATATATATATATATATATATATACGGAAATAAATCCAGTATACCGGAAATCCTGCCTGCTTCAACAATAGACTTATTATCCACGTGAAATTTTAAATCACGTTATTGTGACATTAAATGTGATAATGGCTAGGTTATCTAAGTATTTAGAACATTCATTAAAGACTAATGAGTTTTTTAAAGCCATTTTGTTTAGTAGGATGGGGACAATATTTTGAAAACATGAACTGTACCATAAATATAGGTCACTTGCCACTTTTGCAAGGAATGTTTTTAAAACTTATAACCTGTGGGAACCAACTCAATTCTCATCGTTTTAAAATTGTTCGGTATAATATTAAAATATATAAATAATTAATGACTATATGGAACTAAATCAATGAATAAGATTGTATTTCCTGATAAATCTTTATTTGAACAAAGTAAACGATCATTAATTATAGTTTGTTCATGTATACAACCAGGTTTTTATAAAACCTGCTATGGAAATGACTCTCGGTGAACTTTTGAATATTTAAAGGCAATAACTTAATAAAAAATACTAATGTCCCAATATGGCATAAATTTTATATATTAATCTCAAAAATTGAGACAGATGTGGTTAAAGTTTACGCATTCCAATGCCAAAACTTGTTGTCGTAGGTAATCAAACTTTCAGCTCCTAGTTAATAACAAATTATGACAGAAACCTATTACTACTGGTAACCACATGAAACCATATCACAACAAACCAATCATTCACTGATGCCAGCAATAACTTATACATTTTCTGCACAAAAGTAAAATAATGTTCTAATTGTAGGGAATAATTAATTATTGCTTTATTATTTTCATTTCTTGGTTCCTTAAGAACACCATTATAGTACAGTAATTAGAGCATTGTGCTGCAGATTTCCATATTAGGTTTTGAAATAAGTGATATAGTTCCTGTGTTTTGAGATGGTTCCCTTAGTACTGGTCCCATGGCCATATTTATCATAATTAATCAGTGGTGAGGCTAAATGAAACCTTCATCGTCGATAGTTAAAAACATAGGGCCAACAATAAAACTCAAGTATTTTACTAAATACTCATTCTAAGGTACTTTCCAATTCAAATATATATATAATGCATTAGCCGTTAAATTGTTTTCACCACCGACTTCTAACTATGGACTAAGCAGAACTTTCTTCAATTTATTCACCAGAATGCAGATAATACAATAACATAAGCTGCCACACTTGTCACTGAATATTAAATGAATAATTGACTTGTCAATAACCTATCAATATAAAACACACATCACTGAGATAAACAACCTCACAAAGGACAATCATTTTATATAGTTAGTTTTTCAAACGTGGCTGTGATTATCAAATGTAAACATTGTAATTAATTTGAATGAATGGTGTGTGTGTGTGTGTGTGTGTGTGTGTCGTTTTGGTTTGTGTGTGTGCTTTTGTGTACCTTTCTGGTGCATCGATAAACAAAAATGTCTCACTTAAAAAACCTAAAACATTTACATAGAAATATCACTAACAACTAAAAGGCTGAGACACATACTCCAATAATATATAAACAAGTAGTTTAGGAATCTATGTGACAATCACAAATATATCTCATATGATAGCTGTAATATTTGTTTTAACACAGAGAAAGGTAAATATAATCACCCAAAAGCACCAAGAAAGCATTCAGAAACAAAAATATTATAGATATGGCTTAACTGAAATTTAAAACTTTTTGTGTTTCAGCTGGAAATAAATAGAAATATTTTAGTGGACTTTGTCAAACAAATATCAACAAGTTATGTCCCAATATATTATCATAGGGAAGTGATGCCCAAAGACAATACATAATTGGATTGTTATTACTGAAAACCGGCTTAAAAACACAAAACAGATGTATACATGAACAAACATGAAGAAAAAAACAAACAGATTAACTCTTAACAAGTACAACCTCTGATGTCTTGTATGCAACAGTTAAACCAGAAAACATTGAAATTCTAACACTAAATAGTTAACAATCTTGTTCACTATATGTACATATGAACGAACATATATATGCATTTACATATACAAGTATTTCTGTATACGCATGCACACAATTATTAAACAAATCCATGCGGTGTTATTAATAATAACTCACAAAAAAAAATTTGTGCCAATCATGAATCACCATAATCTGACAATGGACAGCTCTTGAAACAAGGAATACATTGTTCAAGAAGAAATCAGAATGTATAATGCTGAAAACAGATTTCAGTCCAACAGTGGAATGATAGAACAAATATACTGGTCAGAGGCAGGAAAACCTGTTTACAGTGTTAGGTGTAATTATCATAAGGACCAAAGTTATGATGTAAAACAGAAGGGAACACTAAACAGAAGGTCATTATGAGGCCATCACTTTATGAGCAGATATCCTGAAGAAGAATCTAGGGTACTATTTAGGAGACATTTGCATGAAATACAATATATGCACACTATCAACAACAGCTGTACAAATCAAGCCACACCATACATGAACTTTTCCACACGCACACACACATACCCCCCCCCCCCCCAAACACACACACATAGCTGATTTGGTTAAAACAAAGAGGCAAGGTGCAGCACATTTGATCCCATGTCAACATCAGTAAAAGAGCCACATAAATATATCATTCTCATATTTATAACAGTTTGTACCGTAAACCCTCAACTTTGTGTATGGACTGTTGGAAAATTGATCTTTTGCCAACACTGACTGTTCATAAAATAGTAGCACGCACACATTAACTGACAGTATCTATACATCAGTATATACCACAAGGAGTAAATAACTACGAATACAATTTAAGAACACAGCACTGTGATGATAGAACATGACAGATACACAATACAGTTTTAATCAATCAGAGTTATTCCCAGGATCGCGCCTTGCGCCAATGGCGCACCCATACTCAATATGACCCAACTAAAAAACATTGGAAATAAGAAATGTTTATTTGTAATACAATATCATGAATATGCAATCCAGAATTCGCAAATCATTTCATTTTGGTTGATCAAATGTCCGATGGTATCTCGAAAAGTCCCATGAATTTTAGACTTAATGGGCCAATTGACACATGTAGCCCAAATCTAAGGAATAACTCTGATCAATGGGTGTGAAGAGTTAGTTTCACTTCTTTGTTGCCAGAAACAACCATATACTTCCTAGCCTCCCTCATCAGACTATTCTTTCTTCTACAGATCTGAACCATAAAGTGGACAAAACTTTTCATTTGCCTTTCATATTTTTGAAACTGTTTATTTCTATTCTCATCAGTTATCTATGCAACTGATAGGACAGTGTCAAGCTTCTTGTGAGTTGTAATCTTTGATCGAACTCAACCTAACAAAATTGCTCTTCAACCACGCCGTGAATCTATTATTTCAAAGAAAACAAATAAAACATTATCTTTCTGGATGAGCTGTTGGGAGACAGCTCAAAAGTGCACAGACAGACATCATCAAGAGATTCACGAATGAAATGTTAGTGGTGATGATTCAAGAAGGTTCGATATACATGTATCATCATCACTGGCAGAAAAGGTTCATTAATTTCAAACACTTTTTTCAAACAATTTCCACAAATTAAGGGTTTACTGTATTAACATAACGATGGCATCAAAACAAAGCCTTACACACTCAAAAGCTGACCAAAACAAACATGAACATTTAGGTATTGCTACAAACTGTCTTAATTGTACAAATTAATTGGTTCTAGCGAACAAGTTGATATACTGCACAGATCTTCCTGTACAGCAGAGGTAGACGCATAAAACAGTAGAATAAAGACACAAGACAATAATTAATCGGACACCGATATCTGTTGATTATCATTAAACTCCACCACCACTACGCTGTATTGAGATTGGTTTTGCCATCTGTTCGTTAAGCTCAGCAGCACGAGCAAATCTGCTTACTGACACAGCACCGGTCTTCAGAGCACTCATCAACTGTAACACAGAACAAAGTATAATTATTAAAACAAACTGATCAGGCTTACCATTGCTCAATTACAATCGCAATGCATAATTACAACATGTAGTACAATTACTGCTTAATGGTAATTATAATTGGACACCACCATAATTATATTTGATTGTCTTAATAATGTCATAATTGCAAATCCAATTGTAATTGAGTCAATTACAACTCAATTATATTCATCTTTAAATTAATCAAGGTACTCATAACTGGATAGTTTTTATTCATTGTTGCTTACATAAAGATGCACATCAATCTATCTACCTATCTGTATATATATATATATATATATATATATTATAAATGTTAGTAAACACTCTTTAGAATATAGCACACCTGGTAATTTTGACACATACACTTATTTTATAATGATAAAGGAGATAAAACAGAAATACATTTATAGGTACCAGTATGTATATTAAAATACTGGTCTCTATTGCAAATTTGTTTCAAGCCAAAATGTTACTGCCTCATAAAGGTTCTAAAGACAACAAACTGCTCAACATTTTTACATCTACATTGTGTAAACTATGTCAATTATGCAACAAATCTAATTTACTCTCTAAACAATACTAATTTCTATTACGTTTATCTATGCATCATACAACTTGTAAAAAGTAGTGTTTACTTAGGTTTATGATAGTCAGTGTTGATTCTAGGATTGTTATGAAGTAAGTCATTCATTACTCATAATATTTAGTGGGTGCGTCATATAAAGGATATGGGTTTGATAATAAATTGAGGGTGATGGAATTATCTGCAGCACTTTGGGCACAGTTCCTTTATTTTTTTGCATCCTTCCTCTAAATTTTATGGGAAAGCTCCTAGAATTAACATCGATTGTGGTTGTTTTTCAAGTTCCATTTGATACCATCTGCTAATGAATGATGTATGTAGCTATTTGTTAGCATTATCTCATAACTTAATATGACTGCAAACACTACATGTGTAATTACGTGTATAATTTAGTCAGGAATTTTATTAATCACAAATAATTCAACAGTAAAGCGCTTTAGAGTAGTTTACTTTTTGCAATTTATTTTTGGGTCACAGACGGATTTAATTCAGAAGCAAACTCTTGTACTATAGCACACATTAGAGCATTAAATGGGCTGATGCCTTTAACAGAGGCCTGCTGAAACCAAGTCCACATCGGTTGTAAATTTCATTGAACCGATGAACATTATTTATGTTATTTTACTGCAGCAACTATTCATCTTTACATTTTAAAATAGTTCATAAAATGCTGGGTTCAGGATGAGAAGTTCCATTCAAACATCATTGTGTTGGCATAGATACTGACATGCGACCTCCGAAGACTAACTTTAATAGATCATTTAGTTCAACACTATCACGTTTTCTAGGAGATAGCAGCACGTTGGGAGCCATAATAAACACAATTAAAGTTACCTGGTTTATTTATCAGTGAAAACATGCTTGAAAAAATAGGAATTAAGTTTAAGCAGTTTGTGACTATAATAAAAAAGAAAAAGCAAAAAATATCATACATACAAGTAATATGCATATGAAGATGGCCACCTTATAAATTTTATGGTTTATTAAGAGATATGGAGTAACGGTTATCACTCCTGACACAATTTACACTGAAAATTACATCAAATAGTAAATAAATTAATCGATAATATAAGATTTATATAAGTCTACATTTATTGTAGTAATAAACAAACATCAAAAGGATGTTCATAATCTGAAAGTAAGAAAGTTGATTATGGCTTGGCCAGGTTAATCAATGCAAATTACATAGAAAATCTAGCATTGGATTGAAAATGTCAGCTGGTATTCAGAATAGTAAATGAATGAGTGAGTGAGTCATTTGTTAAGCTTTGAGGCTGACCAAACTTTGGACATTTGGGGTGACTACCTAGAGAAACATCCTACAAAATCAGGTATAAGTCAGATTGGAATCCATGACCTGGCGGTTTGCGGTGCAGTCCTCCAACCAGAGTACCATCAGAGTACCATTCGTAAAAGAAAGAAACAATCCAGTTCTCACACGTTTTAGTATCTATAAATTTCACTGGCATATGTTATTATGCATGTGAACATTTTTGCTCGAATCTGGCGATAAATGTTACAAAATTTCCCATTATTTGACACGTTGTCTTTACACAAATAGATCATTTTCATCTGACTTCTGCCAGTTAATACTGGAAAAATAACACCTCTTCTGCAGTTCCAAAATATAGCTGATATATTTCTCTCTATTTGAGGGTTTGGTCATGGCATAGGACTTGAAACAGCTGATGTCTAGAGTAAATATTACAATGAAATATTGATTTTAAGATTAAGCCTTACTTACCTTAAAATGCAATAAACTGTTAATTGGGAATTAGTTGATAGATTTTTTATTTCTGAGGGGGAAATAATTTTTCTGAATGAATTGGGTAATATGTAAACAAGAGTGATTGATATCTGTCAGCTAGGAAAAAACTCCTGGCTTCAATTATGAGTTAAGATGAAAATATATTGTAAATAATATATTGTTATTTAATCAGCTGGAAAACTAATGGCTGTTATTGTGGTAACATATAACTGATGGTATGGAATAAAGATAATTGATCAATACAACGTTAGGGCTATAAACAGAACAAAATTAGTGTGAGTTCTGATCATATTTGAGATATGAAGAAAACATTATAAACCATAACATGTTAATGAATGAATGAATGACATAGATCTAATTATATAGAATAGGGAGTCTATTTCCAACAAGTGACTTATGTGCATTATACACATTATGTTATGTGGACATCTACATGTTAGATAAATCATGTTTGTGATACTGCTTATAACCAAAGACAGCATTATTTTTCCTGCTTATTCAAAAAATTGAAAGCAAATGAAATACTGGTAAGTGTTTCTTTTAGCACATGCATGTAGGTTAATAATCTGTGATTGTGAATGTGTGTGGGTAGGTGCATTTTGGATGCGTGCACATGCTTCTATGGATTTATCTATAGATGTATGCGTTCATGTATTGTACTAAACAATAAATCTTATCACATCAAGGTACATAAACTTACAACAATTAAAGAACTGTTAACATCAATCTATAGATTAGTCGATCATATCAAGGTCATACGGTGAAGAAAGCTACCATGACTACTGAAGTAGTGATGGTGACTAACCTTCTTAAATTTAAAGGATATCGCATAATCATAAGCTAGTAGCAGGTGTCCGAGGGGGGGGGGTGAGCACTAACCACATGACCATGTGTTCTTGACAAAAAACACAAAGCTCTAATCATCGCTTGCAATTCAAGTGATGGATATTACCTGCAGGAACTCGCCAACATCAACCTGCGCATTCTTTGATAGGTCCACCTCGGCCAGCATGTCATGTAGCTGGTTTTCGGGAACACGTTCACCAACTTTCTGTAATGTGGTCACATTTACCTTCAGCAACATTAAACACCACACCCACAAAACCACTCTCATCGGGGTCAGGTAACAGGGCTCCATGGAAAAACCTTCTAGCTTCAAGTCTAACAACCAAACAGCCAATTTAGAGGTAAGAAAAGTGCATTCTGAGTGTTTCACAGGTTTCAAATTTATCACATATTTTATGTGCAACCGAGTCAAAACAGGAAATATCAGCTCAAGGACTGGCACTTGACCAGCTAGAAATTTTCCAGGAAGCATGATACGTATGACTCTTGAACTCTGCTGGCATCACCTGCGATGACATCATCATGATGTAAGCGGCCATATAACCATGCATATCTCACCTGTAGGAATTCTCCTATGTCAACCTGTGCATTTTTATTTACATCAACCTCTGACAGTATATCATGCAGTTGGTCTTCACTGACGTGTTCTCCAATTTTCTGTAAGAATGGCACCACCATGCAGTTTATACGTAAATCAAACTATGCCACCTATCCAGTCTCTTTATCTGGTATATGACACATGTAGACTCTTGCAACTGACTACTAATTTAAAATCAGCATTAACTTATAAATAAAGTAAAATAAAAACAACCACAAACCAACGAATTATTGCAGTTGGGTATGTGTGTGTATGTGTGTGTGTTAAGTAAAACAATTACAAAAACTAAACAATACTGAGAAGAAAAATCACGAAACATCTAATTTCATTTGTTAAACTGCTAACATATACTATAGTTTGTTCCCTTTCTCTAGTACTACCGTAATCTTCAAGGTATAACAAGCACCCCTTTCACTGTTTTCCATCATTTTTGGCTGGTGTGCACACCATAACTAAATGTGTCAATTTTTTTTAAAGAAATAAATATTGACAGATATATATTTTATTGCTACAGTCATTGTTTTTTGAATACTTATTTTACAAAGCTGCCTATCACAGCTGAAACTTGCCACCGGGAAATAAAATCAACTTTTATTCTTTTTATCATTATTTTCACACCGACCCACCTGAACACCGTGCAGAAGCAAATAAGGCAACCGCAGCCTAATCCAAGATGGTGACAGGTCAGTTCCACGTCAAAATTATTTCAGTTATTTCTACAGTAAATCGGTCTTCAAGCCTAGAAATGTTGTAAATTTAAACTAACTATAACTCCCCCCTCACTGAAAAACACATAAATAGTTCAAACTTTATGGAGATCTAATTAAAATCGCCATCGAAAATGTAGGCATGATAATACACTAGCACTGATAAAAGAAAATTTGCATTGCTATTTATAATAGACCTACTGTAAATTCAATTGAACTGTATTCATGGTTACTATAATAAATCACTTAATTTCCTTGTGTCTAATTATTATCTTTTATCATCTTCAATTACCAAATGACCAAAAGGATCATTAGATGTGAAGATAAATACACTACCGTAAAAACTTGCGAAACTTCTCCACTTATAGTAATACCTGTGTCATATTTAATTGACTAGGGAAACAATAGAAATCACAGTTGAGACGAGTTTGGTTATTAATTATAACATCAAAGCAATTACGAATGAAAATCAAAGGTTGTGACAAAAAGCTTTTGATCCTTTTGCAGACATTAAGAGCAAAATATTATCAGGCCGTCATACGTAGTGTGTGTGTATGTAATTACAGAAAAAATGGTGTGCAAGTCCAGCTGTACCAAAACTGGGTTTTCCAGACATTTTTCTGCTCAACAAAATTAGGGTTTTTGTACATTTTTCTGGCCAACAAGGGGTGCATGTTATACACAAGTGCACGCTATATGCTGGAGATTACAGTATTACAAAGACATTTATCAAAAAACTTATATTTATTAACATTTAACAAAAATAATTTCCAATAATCGTTTTCCCAGTATATTTATTTAACATCGTTTTCTGGCTCTTTTCCATCAAACAGTTATCATCATAGTTATTACAGGTATTATTATTATTATTGTTGTTATTATTTTATTATTGTTGTTGTTGTTTTTCTTAACAAACATCTGTCTTCTTCAAAAGATATTGGTTAATAAAAACATGATCAGTTCACAGAAATACACCAAAAAATGGTATAAACAAAAAAATTTAAAAAAATTGACAAATCGATTTCCCAAAAGACCAATCAAGCAAACAGAAAGAAACATGAATTAATTAGATATTGACAGGAGTCAACCCAATTGTACTCAACAACTGACACCATAAAGGAAAAATTGGACAAATATGTTTTGTCAAATCTGAAATGGTTATTAGCCCAAAGTGTAAAATGCAGTACTATGGTGATGGTAATTAGTCAGTCAGTGAAGACCAGATACACTGCAGAAAAAAGAAACCGTATAGAAACATTGTTATAAAATAAATAGAGTGCCTCTATCAAACAACCTCTTCTGATTGGTCAGCCTGCTGTAAATGAAGTATTTATCAATAATACCAGTCGATACGTTTCAGTAGTGGAAGCCAGTAATAACTCACTTCAGGAGAGGTTGTCTGTTAAGGTGTTAAAATAACTGTAATAAATAGTTGTCTCACGCACACACACACACGCACACAAAACAAAGCATAAACATAAATATGCACACACACACACACAAATATGTTAGATAAAGTTGTTCTGAGTTGTATTTACGAAGATAAAGACAAACTAATTAGTAAATGATATGTGTTAAGTGAAGACTTAAGTATGTGCTAAAATAAAAAAATTGCACACACACACACACACAATGATTTATACAAGTATGAATACTAAACAAACAATATTACATAACTTTACCAATATTTGTTACCAATACCATTTATTAAAAAAAACTCATCCAAAATAACAATGATCATAATTATCTATGTATATATTTCTGCAAGAAAAAATGTTTTAAATATATAATTACAGTTATGTTTTATTAAGTAGAAAACTGCATAAATCCATCGATTCATAAAGTGAGAGTGTTTCCTTTGAAAAACAATGAATTACCTGCATAAATACTGTGACAAAAATGTATTTTTCATCATTCTGGCCATGACAAATTAGGTCAGAATTGTCTGGGCTGGGGATAAAGATTCCTCAATAACAAGACATAACTGTACCACTGTAATTATAAATATACTGGTAGTAAAACATGTATATGTGTTGTGGATGTTACATACCTTAAAATATCTTCTTAGATCATTAACTGTGATATAGCCTTTGTTATCAGTATCCAGAGATCGGAAACGACTGATATATGTGTTAATCTCCTCCTTGCTGAAATTGATCGGCACGGCAGTACTCTCCGTCTTCAGATTTAAGCCCATTTCTAGCTGCAGGAATCTTGTACAGTGTTCTAGCTCAGCCTATATCATATACAACAAGATAGCATGAATAGCAAATCCTCCAATCAATGGGCTATTTGGAAGTGCAGCTTAATTGCAAACATCAAGAAACCAACAAAATCGGATCACTTTATCAGCTGATGATGTCATTCTATTCAGTGTATGATGTATTTGAATGTTATACACAAACAACATCAATTTGTAAGAAAATAATGAATTTCCATAATTCAGTTCCTAGGGTGATGGTTTAGAATTAGAAGTCAAAACCTAGGTGATAAAATGGATTGATAGTGTTAAAGGCTGCTAACACGTTCCAAACCCACTCTTAATGGCCTTCATAGTTTGCACAATGCATTCCCTGTCATGGCACAGTCCATGTATTCTTCTATATAGTAAATAAAGTGTATTATATTTCCAAGTTGACTTACACATGTTTCAGAGTTTTATGCAATACCTACTGTCACACAGATTTTGCATATTCACTCTAAATTAATATTCCTAATTTTCTGTTTGATCACAACAATGATGAAACCATTAGTTCCACAGACCTGTTGGCGTTCCTTGCTCCAGTTCAGTTCTCTACCCATTAGTTCAATAATACGAGGGATGGATTCCTCTGCAGCATGGACATTGAGAAATGCGAGCCTTGTTCTGCGAGCAATGATGTCAACAGCAGTACAGGCATACTCGCGGATGGCGTACAGAACCTAGAAATTTAAATAGACGAACAATGTCTTGTAATTACAGAAAGCAGGCGAATGATATTCAATAGTCACCATTACTAAAAATATTTATTCATTACACAATTAATATTTATAACATTTAAAACATAAGTTCCTTCGCTGTGAAAATACAAGTGCTACAATAATGAAAGATAAATAAATAACAGCTCACAAACACTAAAACAAATGTCAATCATGTGAATATCATACTCCACATGACTACCGTTTCCCTTATTTTTCGTTAAAGTGCATACTTAAAATATTTCATCCATAATAAAATACACTACATGAAATTAACATGACAACATAATAATTAAATACTGGTGATCCAGCCTGACATTTTAAGGAATAACAACCAAAATGTGGCTACCTATATATTTTTTAATCTGGATAATCGCTGACCACAATGAGTACTTCTCAATTACCAACATCAGATTACCACATTTATTTATGACTGTATTTCACTTCAACTATTCGCTGTATTTCTTTTTGATAAAATTACATGTAGTGTCACTGATCCTCAGTGCTTATTGCAAAATTTTGAAATCATCTCGGCATTACTAGACCAAAAATAAGCAACCTGTAGACTGATATTTTTCAAAGTGGGATCCATGGATCCACAGGGAATCTCTGGATTTATAATAGAGCTAGTCATGTACCATATTTATTTGTACTTTTTTATATCTAATATTATATATTAGCCAGTCTATTAGCCTACCCAATATAGACCTATTTCTCATTATGCACCCATGGCAGGCTAAACTAGCTAACTAACTCATCTATAATAAATTTGGTTAGTTACTTATGTAATCCTGATGAGGTCTTCAAATGGTTTTCTCTTACAATCAGTTCTTGGTAACTAGCTGTTGTGTCCTACTTAATAAATGTATGTACTAAAATTAACATGGCTAGATAATAACTCCCCTAGTACAACTGGTAGTGCACTGCATTGCAGACCTTCAGATCTGGATACTAATCCCAGTATGACATGTCTCTGGGGGATATGTCATCTGATTACCTAATTTTTCCTATGGAGTCACCTCTCTCGGTGCATATCCCTGGTATAACCAGTGCTAAATCTACAAAAAAACTCACCCACTCACTGACTCACTCACAGCAAGACATATTTTATTGACCACAGTAGACAAATGGCCTCTTCTGATTGGTGACATCATACTGATTGTTTTAGCCTAAATATTTGAACAATGAAACATAAAATTATTTTAATTCCTTTCAGGTAGAAAGGCCAAATATGCTGCGACTGAACATTCCTTACCTCTGCTTCTAAGTAAGGATAGTCCTCGTGGAGTTTACGTCCCACAACTGGCCATCTTTTACCAGTCAGCTGAGCAAGCTTAGCTACTTTGTAGGCTCTATCACCGTATGTATTGGATAGATGTTGTGCGACCTGAAGGAGAGCCATATACATTGTGTAACATTGCATAATGGACTACCTAAGTCAAACTAAATAATAAATTAGAATTGGCCATGTGTATTCTCTTGTATGTAAAGAGGGCAAAAGATGCAAAGAACATCAGAAAAGGTCCCGGACAGAGAACATAATGACTGGACACATGGTCACATCCTTAAAATGTATGAGCACTGAAAGAGAGAGATAAATAGTATGGGCTGAATATTCAAGCATCTGCTATGGCATCAAGGGACCCCAAATCTTAAATTGATGATAATATTAATGATAATTCTTCTGTCTAACATAACAGACATCTACACAACATTGGTCAAGTTGTATATAATGATTTTGAAATGGAACACAATAAGATTTGAGAGAGACACTGTGGTGAATACTGAATTACAATCAGGTAACCATTGGATGAGGAGAACTTCTTTCATAATCAAACACGATCCAACTTTATTTTGTACGGGGTACGTTGCCACAATATTAAAAATGTGTTCCATAACAAATAGGTGTACTACAATGTTTTAAAAAAATCCAACAATATGTCTCTCGACTTATACATTTTGGCATATCTGTAATAGTAACCTAAACGTTTGGTGGGGGTAGAATAATAGAAACAACACTTAACAATGGTTTTATTGTTGCTAGATTGGCAAATGTCACTCATTGACTTAATAAAGTAAAAAAGGCCTGAACAGAACAGCCTTAGAATTTTTAATTTAAATTCCATTACACACTAATAACAGTATTAACACTGAAATAGATAGATCACTCCAACAAACCTCGCTATCAAGACCAAAATCTTGTATAAGTCTTATGAACAAAGTTGGAGTCCAGCCATGGGCACCCTCCAGCAGCAGGCCCTTGGTTACGCAGTCATTCTTTGGCTTTAACTTACACACTTCAACAGCTTTGTCCACTGTTTCCTCAGCCATATGCCTGTAGGTTGTCCACTTACCACCTGCAAGTATGAAATTAAGCTGATCTGGAAACCTGTACATACCTTTAAATAAATCTAATCTAGACATTGCCATGATCCACTTGGTAGAGTACCAGTGTTCCTCAATTATTTATAAGGTCTCCAAACCAAGGTTGGAGTTTAACCTGGGTTAAACCAAGCCTCTGGGTACTGCACCAGTACTTAACTGAATTTTACTACGATTGAGTATTGCTGATAATATTATTGATCAACTTGTAAATATTTATTCCAGGATTTGTTGTTTTGCAAATTATTTATTCAGTAACTACTGAGCACAGTAATATTCGTTCAGCAATATATATGCCACTTAAAGGTAACAATTGTTGCTTGGACATAGCAGGAGATTAATGTTTTGATCCGTTTTCCAAATTGGCTTAAGCAAAAGGTAACATTCATTTACACCCTGCTACTGCACTCTATAATAGTTATTGCTTCTGCTTGCATTCCACCAATTAAATGGAACACACAAGTAATTTACCTAGGAAAGTAATACCACATTTACTTGGAATACAAACAAACCACACGTAGCCCACTACCAACATGTATCTGGTGAGATCAGACAAAACAATCTCTTATTCCTTTATGCATTCATACAAAACTTAAAGCTGGTAATAGATATTCTTTGAAAATAACATGACCATATATATGGATGGTAAAGAGCCCATGATATGGAAGTATTGTTTGTCGACTTACTGCAGAAAATATAATATCTAGTCAAACAAAGTGGCACCCAAGCACATTATAACCATTTCCATAGAATAACGAACTGCATTATAACCAAGCCAGACTGTACTAATTCATAATGGTTAGAATAAGTTTGTAAATCTAAAATCATTAAATGTTCACTGTCTGATTACTGTTGTCTGCACGATAGCATGCATACATACAGAATGCTCTGATAGTACGCCTTATGCTGAAAAGCACTAGGTTGTGTGTTCAAAGCTGACATGTAACTAGGTTTAGGGGGGGGAGGGTTTCCCAGGTCGCCTCTCAGTCATACATCTCAGGGGCGATCAGCACAGAGGCCATACAAACCACTCACTCACTGATGCATGCATGAATAAATAAACTTACCAGCTATTGTAATCAGATTACTGTCACTAACTTCAATGATGTGATTCCTAGCTATTGACTGAGTGTCTTGAGCATTAGGATTTAACACTAGAGGTCTAATACCACTCCATGCAGACAGAACATCACCACGTCGAACTGGAATTAACAAATATATCCATGTCAATATCTCCAGTGAAAGCCAGAAGGGAACACTGTTCATAAATATACAAAGGAAAGAACCAAACCAACAGTTACATACCCTAACTATTCGATTAAATAGAATAATGGTACAAAAGCCAACTAAATATGTTTTAGGTCAATGACAAAAAATTTCATTTAAATTAGAAATTAACAACAAATTCAGCCTGTTTAGAAAGATAAAATTGATAGTAATTAAATGGTTGAAGAGTTTACAAATAGAAAATACAAAACCAGTGATAAAAACCTAACTGGAAACTTAATACTCAGCAAATACACAAATGCATACATGCAAATAACATAAACCCTGAATTGTCTGCCAACTTTTGATTCCAGTCACTTGATGTCAGTATTCCATTTTAGTCAGTATATAAATTATGGGTTTTCCGGAAAATATAAAATATTGTCGTTTTACAGCCACCTTTCAAGCAAGATAATAAGCTGAGGTGGAACGAAGGATGAAACATCTTTTGCACACAGGGTGGGATCTGAACCCTGGTCGTAAAGTTCTGTGGCCAGCCACAGATGTCTAATGGATTTTCTAGCAATATTTCCAATGAGATGAAACATGTTATGAGATTAGAAAAGGCAAACCAAACAAGTTGTCTGATTAGATGCGTTAATTTTAAATTAGTTTCATTCAGAAATTTTGACTGATCCATAATACATGGTTCCTACAGCCGAGGAAATATTATTTTCCAGGACATTTCCAGGAAAAATTACCATTTTCCAGGACAAAGCAAACAACATTTAAAGGTAATAAATCAAGATATGTGCGAAAAAGCATATATTTAATTAATGTATGATTGATTATTGACATTTTCTGGTACAGTCTCCTCTCGCCCCTTCTAGTTGTTTGATCCACCCACTTTTATTTAAATTTTAACTAAAATGGGATATCAAAACTATGTACCGGTATAGATTTTTTTCTACGATTTAATATTTATTGAATCACAGGCTTTTTCATTCGAAGTGGATTTGTTTCACAGGCAATATTTTTTCCAGGAGATTTCCTTATTTTGTAAAATTCCAGGACATTTCCAGGACCTGGAAAATGAATTTGTTATTTTCCAGGTTTTTAAGGATGTGTGGGAATCCTGATCATACAGTTGGTAGCATATTGTGCTGCAGATCTCCAGATTATGGGATCAACTACAAGTGTTATCTGCTTCTGTGGAATAATTCATCCTTCAGTAACAGGCTTTTGCCTGATTGTTTAATTTTCCTATGGAGCAGTTCCTTGACTAAAGTCCTTAGTGGAACCAGCATTCATGTTTGCACCTGTTAGCTGAATGTTTTTCTCAACAACATACTCTCATAACAGCACATTTTACTACATGAGTAGCTTGAACTTTTCAAGTGAACCTTATCAACTAATTAAGTGAAATTCTCTAAACTGACATGTGAAATGGCTAAAATAATCCATCACACTATTTTTACAGCTTCTTGCCATAATGCTTTATATCATTAAGTTATGTTATTCAGTGAAAAGATACCATTTATATCAGGATTCAGATAGTTCTTGATCTCGTGCAAGATGAAAGTAATCTCATCCTCTGTTGGTGATGGGTTGTCTGTTACCTCACAAGGACTGTCAGTCGTACCTGTAATTGTAGTGAGAAAAATCATCATAGAGTAAATTTGTATGAGTGTGTGCATGTGCATTGCAAGGTATATAGACGAATCCACACACACACACACAAAACCAAGTTTAATTTCATTCAAGACTCCTACCAGTCATCAAAGCACCCAACTAAGCACATAAGCATTTAATTTTTAATACGACAGACACAATAAACGTACCAGCCATTGTGTGGTTCTGCCATGGCAAGAAAAATATAACACGGCCGTCAGATGTAGCAGGATCTAGCAACCCCATCTTGGCAGGACTGGAAAACGAGATCACATCAATTTACAACAGACTCTATTCAGTGTATGAATGGTAAAACTTTATAAATGTCATTATTTGGTGATAAGATCAAGCTTGCTTAATGGAATAAACAATTAACTGAGACAAAGCGAGTCATCTTGTCGATGCAGAAATATCAGCTTTCATGCATATGAATTTGTTTCCACATATATCTGATTAAGCAGTATAATAACAAGTGCACAAAGAATAATTAAATGCTGAATGTCACACAGATGAAACACTTCTTAGTTTAAAAAATGTGGACACAGACACACACACATATAAACAGACTATTTTACTACCAGTTTTACCTAAGTCATACCCCCCTTACCTATAATAATCAGGTAATATGACATGAACACCTGAGCTTGGCTGGCAGATCTTCTTTACATCTGGATTGTCCTTTTGCCGGACAAAGTCAGTGTATGGTCCAGTTGCATTAACAATGCATTTAGCTTGTACATTAAACTCTTTCCCTGCAAAAATAAAACCAGCGCAATGATAACAGCTCCATCTCTCACTCTTCATCTGGTTCAGATATAACACTACATTCCCAGATTTCATAAAATTTAATAGTTCATTGTTTTCTTAAAGTGAGAAGCAACCAGACCGGCAAAACACAAATCAGTTAAAACTTGTCACCAGGTAAGTATCAATATGGACTATAACAAATTTATAAGTGATTGATTATAGAATTTTCTGGAAAAATATTAGTACACAAATTGGAAGCAGTATGTACATTATATAAAATGGTACAAAGACAGCCACAGAAAGTAGAAATTCAAGATCAGACATGACATTAATTTTGTTAACTTCATCAAGAGAAAATGCTGTGGGAGATATCGTTAACAAATAAACCATTAAACCTTTTACAGACATGCTGTGAGTTCTGTGTTAGGGAAGTTGGAGTATTTCCTCCACAGTTAGACTGCAGAATTACTGACTAACTAAGAAACAGCACAAGAATTATAAACTACAACACAATACATCCATAATGGACTCATATAATAATGGTGAATATTATCAAAGTTGAATGAAAAATATTTCCATTGACCAATATCAAATCAAAAATATGCAAACACAATGAACCAACACATTTTCAAAAGGACATGAATATTACTGTCCTACAAAACACAAATTACATGTTTTGACCATAAGTTCTCTGAGCCATTATATTACGTGTGAATAAAGCCTAAGTCATAAGTGCATCTCACCTGTCAGCATGTCTTTGACTCTCGCTCCGTCAACAACCTCTCTACCACTTTCATCTTTACGCTTGTGTAATTCTGTTACCTGTGTGTGGTTAGCCAAGGTGGCACCCATTCTCCCAGCAGTCATTGCTATGGCTATGCACATACGAGCATCCTCATGTTGACCTAAAACAAAATTGTATTTCAACCAATGGGTGACAAAAAACGTTTATAAAAATGAGTAGTCTTGCATTAAATTGTCAAACCACTCACTAAAACTGATCCATCTGTGATGTAATCTATCTATTTATTACAATTAGTCTTAAAATGTTTATCCCTGTAATTAGTTCTGAAGAGATACAAAAATTTAACAGTACAGTGCAAGTACGATCCTACCCATGGCAAAGTGATGAACTATGAGTGATATTTATAATGATATAACAGAACCTGTAAAATAATGACAATGTCGTGTTAACAAATTATTGTACTTATTTCTTGAACTATTTGCCATATGTAAGGCTGGCCATTAAATGTAAGACATTTTAAAAGAAATATATTCTTATCCAATACAGTCAGAATCCGTTAATCCAGATATTGTTCAACCAACAAATCCACCCTCCAACAGATGATTGCCCGTGATGTGACTCTTTAATCTGACAAAATTGTGTTCCACGTTCTGACTCTGACACTTCATTTGGCCAACAGATCGTGACTTTTCAATGTAAAATGACCTCGATAACCTGACAACACGAAAATGTTGACAAATAATTTTGCCAGTTCAGTCATGCAAGACACACCAAGATGTTGTCAGTAATGGTTAATTAACCCACTCACCAGCAAAAATTGCTATATCATAACCAATTACAATTGTCCTTGATCATACACACGAACACATGATGCTTCCATTGCCTGTGACCATCTCACAGCCAATCATAATCATTCGTGGCTAATTACAAACACAAATGTGTGATCTTTCCAAAGAGCAGATCACGAGTGGACTGATGAAATAAATAAATACACCACAAGATTATAAGTGTCATTATGGTTCCAATGGATGTTGCCTATTATTTTTGTTACAGACAATGGTATGTCTTTATGATCTAAAAATTGTGTGACACAGACTACCAGTATGTCATAGACTTGATATTCCGATATATCATGTGACAAACATTGTCAGATTCTGACTGCATATACATTTGAAGATATTGTTTTTTCTTGCCAGAACTATTCACCATCAAAAACAATGCTTTAAAACTTTACAAATATGGTATTACTATCTCATTAAGTAAAATACACAGCTGATAAGCTATTGTTTTTTCATATTTGTTTCCTATTCTTATTATTCACTCTGCATGCAACCATGATCTATTATAATGTATATCTCACTATATATTATTTAATAATGTTACTTTCACTGTTGATTATAGTGATTAATACTGTTGCTACACTGTTGATTATAAGTTAATCAACTATACACAAGAATTAAAATAAAGTTGATGATCTTTTATGCTTTTAAGGAAAACATGTTCTTGTTCATTTCTTCTCACTGAGCAATACAATTTTGATTTCTTTCTTTAATATAAATAAGATTCACTATGGGTCCTGTGTAATATATATATATATATATATATATATATATATATATATATAGAGAGAGAGAGAGAGAGAGAGAGAGAGAGAGAACTGAATCTTTTTACAATCCACCTTTTTTACACTATTATATTGTATGCAAAGTAATGGGTCTTGGACAACAAATATTTGCCCTTTTATGCAAAGTTAGGCTTAAAGACACAGCTACAAAATCATAATCCTGGCCATAAAAGGAACAGTGTTGCAGCCATGCCCACTATATTATGGTATAATGTTTCTTGTTAACAAAATATTTAATTTTTAAGTACTGTATATACTCGTGCATAGGTCGATTTTTGGGGTAGTGAAAAGGGAATTCTCAGAAGCACCTCGACGCTTCATATTTCCTACCAGCTGAAGGAAATGTGTTTTCGGCCATCCTTGACACACAACACTATAGGATTCAACCGAATAAGAGTCAGAGTTTGAATAAAATCGTCACACTGCTGCCTACTAATCCATTATTATTCCATAAATAACAATAAAAAAAACTGATATTTGGATCTCGCAAACATGCTGGTCTTTATGTAATAATACTTGATAGTCACACACTGTAACCAGTACCCCCACATGTGCTGTGAAACAAAGAATTAATCACTTTCCAACTGAAGTTACAATCAGGCGTGTTTGTGTGAGCCACAGTTGGAACAAAATTGGCACAACTCTGCCTACTGGTCTTTTTCAATAAATAAAGATTCATTTTCACCAAACTGTTATTTAGATCTCACAAACATGCATCTTTATGTAATAATACTTGATAGACACACACTGTTAACTACCGGTACCTCCAGAACATTAGCGATAATATAAAAACACTGTTCACATTGCAAACCTTGCTCGACACTTGCTGCGAAACAATTAATTAATAGCACTTGCCAGTTGAAGGAAGTCTACAATCAGGCATGTTTGGTGTGACAAGTTTGTTTATTTATACTAGTTATAACATCAAAGCGAAATCTGTGTGTGTGCATGTCGCTGCCAGTGAAGAAATTGATATTCTTATTGATATATTTATGACACACACTTGCTGACCCCCATGAGTTAGAAATGATTGAGTCAGCTTTTTCTCAAATGATGACAATGATTAGGATTTTGAGGGATTTTAAGCCAATACTTGACCTTGACTTATACGGTGAGCATATGCCTTAGGAAAGAATTACAGGGTCAATAACTGACCTTGACTTACCTGCCGGGTCAACTTATATGCGAGTATATACAGTAATAGTATTAAGGTTATTACATGTTAATAAATTTAGCATTTAACTGATAAACTTTATTGTTATTATGTATATAATTAAATATAAACATCTAGATATACACTCTATGTTTCACATTATTTTACTTTACAGAGCCATTGAAAGTTGGCTGGCTCTAACTAGTAGTCATATTTTAAAATCGGAATAATTATTATTATTTGATCATCATATTCACAGAAATTCACAGAAAACAAAAGTTCCACCTTTAACACTAATTAGGACCAGTATTATGGTATTATTTTTGTTGCTAGCGTTAGTTAATGGGTTAAAGTGAACATCTACTATTGGATTCCCCATTCTACAAGCTGTCCAGCACTATGACAGCATTAATGGGTAGTGTAGTTACATTATATAATAAGGCCAACAAACTTCAGTGTGATGGCTTCTCTAAAAAGTCTAAATATTAAATGCAGTTTCTAGGATAAAACAAGATGGGAACAATGGTAAATAAATATGCTCCTCAATATACAACATAATGATGAATAAACGTTTGAGTTAATTAAGCATGTGTTTTATTTTGTGTGATCGTTGGAAATTCTGATCAAAGTGTAGTATGATCTATTTGTTGTAAATTAAGTAATCACAAATTGACAACCTTACTAGTAACTGAAAACCTTAATTTTACATTATTAAGTAAAAGCCTTACACTGAAGAACGATTCACTTACAATCCTAGGCACAAGATCGTTTATAACAATTTGTATTGAGAAAGTTACATACAAGATTATACCAGGCTCATGCGCAGATAACATACACACTTACAATACGTTTATACAATACACAACACTGTGACATGCTACAGCTCCATAATATAGCTAAAACATACCAGAGTAATACAATATTTCAGCACAATGGGTATACATACCATCATAGTAAACAATGGCACCGACAAGCTTGTCCTTCTTCAACATTGGGAAAAGCTCCAATGCCTTTGACTTAGACAACATGTATGAAGCTTTCAGTAACTGTGTGCCAGCAACCAAGTCATACATTTTGATGCCCATATAGAAATATGGTAACTGCCACCATCTGTAAATGAGACAATAATAATAAAAATCAAATTATAAGTGTATGTATTTATTAATTATGACAAATTAAAAGTTTGCTACGATATCATTTAATTAATGAAGGTGTGTTATTAAACCACACTATCTGAAGCTATAATTCTGCCCTAAGGAAGTTCAGAACAGCAAAAATTCCTTCTGGTTTAAGGAAAGTCAGAACTGCAAACATTCCTCTGGGATATCCAAATTGCAGGACTTCGGTATGAAATGTGTGTACGCACCTACAAACACGTTCGTTTTTCTCTCTCTCTTCCTATCTTATGCACCATACTCAATCACCTTAATCTAAGTTCTTCACTATTTGATACACAAAAATCTCACTCAAACGTTTTTTAAAAAGCATTAAAAGGTGTTGATTCCATTTCTAACTCTTGCTAAATTATACTCATTTGGAACACCAATGCTATACATTATGAATAAATGGGTATCCTGATACTGAAAGCACTCTATCAAACTATTTCACCAGTAATTATTTAGGAAAGGATCCTTCACCAATCTAAATAATACATGTTAAAGCTATTTAAAAAAAATCTACTATTTGCATTATGTTTTCTATAAAGATTCATCTACAGTATTTAAATACTGTATGTTCTACTTTCCAGAAGCTTACTTGTGATTTATTCAAACGTTTCCAATTCTGTAACAGCGCAATAGAGCTCATTACTATTTTCATGCTCATGTAATAATATGTCTGGTTATTAATTTTACTCATCACTAATATGTCTTAATCATCAAAATAATATGCAAACAGTACCTACTAATAAAAGGAATTAATATAGATATAACAACTGGACAAGATGACTAACATAAGTTATCTATAAATGCTAGTACAATGACGTAACACTTACTTGTACACAGGTAACATGATAGGTAAGGGATAAGCCAGATGGGGCGCTATATCGATGAGATTCGACCTCTCTGCCAGTGCTTCCTTCACCATTCTGGCTTGTTCCAAGTCCAGATTGAAGATGGCTTTTTGGAGATATCGGACTCCCCCATGAATCAGCTTTGTACTTCGGCTGCTGGTGCCAGATGAAAAGTCAAACTTTTCCACCAGTGCAGTCTTCAATCCTGAAATCATATTAACCCACTGATGCAAACATCCAATGTTATGGGAAGGATGTGCCCTGATGTGTGCTGATCACATTTTATGTAAAACATTTCATATTTTCTAAAAACTTGACAGGTAACACAAAGATATCACCCTCCCTGATAGACATGCTGCATACAGGGTACAAAACAAGCATCCACCCATTTGCAAATTGGCCGGGAGATTGCTTCATTCCCCTAACTGGTCCATACTGGCGAATGCTAATTTAAGGTCATTTTGCAATAATGATTTCCATGTTGGCCATGGTTGTCTCAGCGAGCAGTGTTTAATGCTTCGTTGACACTGCCATTTTGTTTATCTACACATCTGACAGAATTCGAGCATAGATTATGAGACTGCTGTTGACAGTGTCATAAATTTGTACACCGAACACGTACATTACAAGCATTACAATTATTGATCGCCTGTCACCCAGCGCATGTATTATGTTAAGTATCATGGAGGCTACAGCTTGTCGGTACAAAATGATTTCAGCATGGGAAAATGTGGCTGACACATAGACACCAGTGGCAATAACTAGTTCTGTTTTTAAATGGAGACACAGTGTGACATATGCCATCTCATATAAATTACTAATTATAATAAAAACAAATACTATGGTGTTCTAAAAGTACATCAGCCACTAAACATATTTCACAAAAACAACAATGATGCAGATGGTTGATCTGTTATCTGAAAAATATTCAAATTAAGAACCCCAAAACTGTGAATGCTTTAAATAAAGTGTGTTGTTCTATTGGACATTTATTTGAATTAAGCATGTCTTTTTTATGGACCAGTGTGAACTTGAGGTGGACCAGTGCTCTCTGGGGGGCACCAGTGCCCTGAAATTTTTGTATCCTGGCTGCATAAATAGAAGAACATTCTAAAATATGGCAAAATCTATACAGCATGAATGTTTGATAAACATTTAATACACACTAACACCCATACACCACTAACCTCGACTGACAGCATCTAGGGCTACTCCGCACCCAGTAGCCCCCCCGCCAATGACTAAAACGTCATACTGTACTGTTGCCAAATCGTCTAGCTGTTTGTGACGTGTTGGCAACTGCTGCATCTGTACAGCCTTGTCAATATGTTCCTTAGCCAAAACGACATGTCTTTCACTTGCCTAAATAGTAGATAGAAAAGACAGAACATTACTAAACAGTGAACAAGTTGGGATTAATTCTTATTGCTAAGTAAATCATGTACACAGATAATTCTATCCCAATAAACAAATAAGGAGAAAAATTGAAGACAAAACACGAATACCTTAATTTTTTTATATTCCTGATACTTGGGGAATCCCCACATGAATAATGCCAGACTGGTACCCGACAATGAGCCGATAGCAGCTAACCTCCTTATCATAGCAAACTTCATCTTCTGGTTGCTATACACCTGAAGCACAACAATGACACAGTACTTCAACATTACTTTTAATTCAACAGTTCTTCAACACTTAAATCCCATGTGAGGACAATGATCACCTATTTAAAAAAAAAACATTTTAACTGTTCCTTGGGCACATTTTCTGTTTAGAAAGCTAAATTTCTTTTCAAACAATAGTTTCTATTTCAGAAATGGCATATTCAGTTTCAAATTACATATTTTCAATTTAAAAATCAGGAAACATTCTTTTATCTGTAATACACCATACACATTTTTTTTAAAGTTTAGTATAAAAGTGAATCTGATTCACGTAGTTGCTTTTTCATGAGTTAGTGTGATACTTAGTGTTAAGGTTAAGGCAGGGTTACAGCATCTTTTAATCAAGAGCGCAAGTGAATAGTTATTTCACCATAGAGGCTTCTGAAGGGAAGATCTATTTTGTTCTGGCAAATGGAACCCAAAGTAAACTGTGTGCTATCAGCTAAATGTAAAACAGGGTTGGAGTTTAACCCGGATTAAACTGGTTTAGCCCAGCCCAGCGGGTTAAACCTGGGTCTTACTAGTTTAACCTGGGTTAAACTAGGTTTTTCTCAGAATACAGTATATTGACTCACAAATTCAAACATTTTATGAACAGGAAGAGTAGTTGTTTGGTATGCATTTTAAAGATGTTGTTAAGATGCTAACAATTTGCACTAATCACATAATCTAATATTTGAAATATTATGTTGTTGGTGGAAACAATTAGACACTATTACACTGTAGTAATTATATAATTATATTTGTTGGTGGCTAAATATATATAAACCAATTGATCTGTTCTATGATTGGTTGAGCTTGTTTGTTAAATTGGCTTCTGAAGCCCAGGAGGTGAATTTATCTATTCAGCAATTGGATAACCAGAAACAATTAGAAAGTGCACTGCCTTTGACTATAATGCTAGTATACCAAACTGTGGTTGACTATGCAATGCCAGTGGCTTCACTTAATCCTCTATCTGACTGGTGAATATCTGAACACTTTTATTATTGTTTTGCGTAGTATATTGTTATTTGTGTGTTCAATATAGACGATAAATGTTTAATTTGCATTTAGTTGGTTTTCTTGAATCAATTAGTGCATTATGCCTAAAAATGAGCTTAACCCAGGTTTAACCCAGTTTAGCCTAAAATGGGGGTTTAGCCCAATCCGGGTTAAACCCGAGTTTAGCCTAGCAGGCGGGTTAAACCTGCCAACCCTGATGTAAAATATTGCTAATCCAAATATTTCACGCGTAAATGTATAACAAATCAAACCAACAACCTGACCATGAGAATAAATACAAATGAATAATAATAGTTTAATACACATCCAGTACCTTTTACATCAAGAAATTGTTAACTTCAGTTTTAGAATTGTTTGTAACTATAAGTACTGGTTAGGAAAATAATACGCTGACAATCACCGTGACAACATTTATATATATTATGTTTAGTGTGCGTCTAACTGGAATTAATACTTGATCTGTTACATAATGATGAGAATCAAGCAATCATTCCACGTGTATGATGACTATGTGTATTTCAGTAGGAGAATGTACCATATTCTTCCATGTATAGCGCATATTCGTGTATAACGAATAAATGATGGAACATTTCTGACCAGAAAAATGGCTGGAAAAACCTAGTTTTGGTGTATAATGTGCAGGATAAAGCGGGAAAATCTACAGCTGGACTTGCGCACCATTTCTTCTGTAATGCACCCCCGTGCGGTTTTCACCGACCTGATGATCAGGAGAATCGATGGTCTCTTTAGGTTACCAGCAGCTGTTAGTAGTTTAATGACGTACACCCTACACGTATGATGGCATTCGTGGCTATAGATACAGATTTTGCTCCCAAGGTCCACAAAAATATCAAAAGCTGTTTGCCACAACCTTTGATTTCCTTTCGTAATTGCTCTGATGTTATAATTAATAAACTAACTTGTCTCAACTGTGAGCAGTGATATCAACGAAATATGATGCACATATTATGAGTCAAGGTGTTTTGCAAGTTTTTATGGTAGTAATTGATGTTCACACCTTGTACAATTATCCTTTTGATAATTTGGTAATTAAAGGTGATAAATGATAATAATTAGACAAACAAGGGAAATTAAGTGATTTATTATAATAACCATTAACACAGTCAATTAAGTTTACAGTATTATAAATAGCAATGCATATGCTAGCCAATCAATGAAAAAAGTCATGGGTAGTTATAAACTTGGCAATAAAATATATCAGTCTGACAATTTTATATACCATGCGCCCTAAAACAGACAAGGAAAAAAGTGTACAGTATACACAGAAGAATACCATAGCTTTATAGAGTCATAGACATTAGACAATGGAGATTTTAACATCTAGACCTAGTAAGGTTCTTCAAACGTGACTCAGATACTATCAACTAGCAATCATGTAATGATTACGGTATAGTTAAGTTCACTTTACCAGATTCACCATGATTTATAATCCAATATTTTAGTCACACACAAGATACCTTGCCAACATACTTATAAAAGTGAGAGGCCTTTTGTTAGTGCTTGGAGGTTATAATTAATTCTTTGTTCAATTGTTGTTTTGTTGTCAAGGTAACAATTAATCAGTTACAAACACGCATACAAAGGCAAGTCTATTTGTGGTCTAATGTGTTTACCATTCCTTCCTACTGAGCACATCACCCCAATTTTCACAAGTGCTCATCATTGCCATGGTGTAACTGCCACACCAATGCCTACCCTACCCAGCCAACTAATTAACGACATAAAGATCACCTGGATATACAGCAGGACTGGCCGATAAAAACCACCCCTGGTTTTAACCAGTTAAAACTGCCCTGGTTTATATACTTAAAAAGTCAGTCAATACTGGTCAATGAAATTTTCGAATATTGTATTAACCACTGTTGTGATATTATAGATTCTGAGCACTTCTCTCTATGGGTTCTTAGTGATACAACGGTCTTTGCACTTGACTGTGGTCTTACTGGCTTCAACCGCGTCAAAAAGGTTCCACACTGGCTCTACTGGGCTTGATTGCGTTGAGCCATAAAGTGAAGACAGATTAACAATATTAATAATGTCACTGGTAGCATTAGATAGTATTCACTGGAAAATTGTTTTAGGCACATATGATATGTGAAGGCTGGTTTTGTTGTTCGGGGAGAATCCCCAGGCTGTCGCTTAATCAGCACAGCCTCTATGTTAGAGTGGTTGAGAGACCTCCTCCTCCACCACTCACAGGGGAGCAGTACGTAAAGATGGAGCCGAAATACCCTGAGGGTGGTCACTGCCAGAGTGTTTTACGTCCTCAGGGGGGTTTTTAACGTCCCCCTTTATTTTAAATAATTCAGTGGAGACGGCAGCGCCATTTAACGTGGTCAGCCACCCACGATGTAGTGAGCCGAGAAATTAACCCCTGGAAAAGTTTCAACCTCTTATGGGGTTCGAACCTGCGACCGTTGGCACCAAGTGCCGGGTGCTTAACCGCTAGGCCACCGGAGCTCACTATGATATGTGAATTATAATACCCATGCTTTTATAGGCACCGGTAATCTCCCAATCTGTGGCAATCCCCCCCCCCCTCTAAAGTGTCACTTTTCATATATTAGAACCATACCTCTCTATGTCCATGTATTTAGAACTGTGAAGTTAATTAAAAGCCAACAATGAGAAGCCACTTCTCTATGCACCTGAGAGGATTATCATGATTGTGTGGCAATGGCAATATTAACGGAATGTAGAATTATACTGGCTACGCTACTGATTGATATACATCATACTGATAGACAATACAATAAAGTTATACGCTAAGCAATATCATTTGAACAAATATTCAATATAAGAATGAGCACATGTAATGCCACCTTATAAAGGGGATCTTTTAATTGACCAGTAAAAGTTTAGCCAGTATTGACCACTGGTCTGGTTAATAGCCTTATTGACCAGTCTTTTGCCTGCCCCGATCTACAGCAACACGTGGCCACCAACAGCCCATTTTTAACAGAGCCATCCACACCAACAAGTTCATCACCACAAGCTGTCATGATTATTGCACCAAGTAAATGTTTTTAATTTGATTGCATGCTTTATTTAGATTTTTTTTGCTTTTAATAACTACTTAAAATACTGTTCAGCTAGTTAAGTCTCTCACAAACTCTTCTACATCACAGAAAAAAATCATATGCACCAACATTTTTTTTAATAAACACTTGGTAATATCTAAGCTACTTATAGAATAACTGTAAATTGAATTTATGATAAAAATGACAAAACATGTCTTAACTAGAAAATAAAAATACCTTTTTGGTAATATCTAAACTACATAACCATCATCTTAAATGACTTCATGAACTAAAGATATCTTTTTGTTTAGAAAGACAAACATATCCACATTACTGGGTATGAGGTTGGTCCTCAGTGCTCTGCCTGCTATTGAGAAAACCCTCTCATATGGAACTGAAGTCCCATGGATGGCGAGTTAACACTGGGCCAGTTTGCCCAGCAGAGGATTTCTTCCTCCACCAGTCTGTGGCAGAATACTTCAGCGGAAGGGGGATCCCCTTCCTGTATCAGGCAAGCTCATGGTATATTTGTGATATCAATGATTGAGTTGTGGACTCACTAACACCTGTCATCAGAACACCTGGCCCAAATAAATCCTCTAATGCAGTTTTCTCTGGCTTTGGTTCATCAACATCTGAATCGTTTGAATCAGATTCCACCCATGCAGATGTTGTTCCAGTTCTACTTCCATATGAAAAGGAACGGGTTCAGAGTTATCTTCCTGCCTAACTAGTGACTGAATGCTAGGAAAGCCAGATAGAGATGGCTGGCTCATCAGAGCAGCAACCTCACTACCGGAGGATAAAGTGGACTCTTGTTGACTGACTTGAAGAAGTTAAAATTCAAATTCAAAAATAAATTCAGACACATGAATATTAATACACTAGTTACAAATACAAGTACTAACTTTAGTAAAAAGAAATAGCAGAAACATAAAAATTGCTTCAGGAACATATACCTAACTTAGCTTTAGTTATTAGTTAAGCCCACATATGAAATACAGAACTTAAGTGGAGACTTCCAGTTCCAGTTATTAGAGAAAATATTTAATACAGATTGATTACTAACGTTCTGTAACTACCCACCTCACTCTATTTAATTAACTGGCAACTCATAAAAGTTGTAGGGCCTATATGGCATGCCTCATACTTTGGCTCCAGAACATGTAGGAGCAATTTAAATCCTCGCTTCACCACTAGTTACTGTGTATGGTCTCAGATCTGTCACTATGAATTTCCCGATTTGGTTTGTGATGGCAATCATTCGTGGAGAGTTCAACAGCATCTTATGTTTAACATGTAATGTTTCTTTCAAAGTCTGTTGCTTTGCTACGGGATGGGAAAGTGACTTGCTGTCACTGTCAGATACACGTGTAGATGAACCCAAAATTTGCAAAAATGAAGACAAATTTGACGAATATTTTGGGTGGTGTTTGTTTAAATGCTCTATCATGTTTGTAGTTTTTCCAGATGTACATTACAATCCTACAGACAGTTAGTTCTTTTTTAATTTCTGTTTCTGTCATCAGGTGGCCGAAATCCTTTCAAATAAATGATTTATATGATTTTGGAGGCTTAGACAAATTACTGAGAACCGTTTCTTTGCATTGCTATGCTGACAGCGTTTGATGTGGGATAGCCCATGCAAATATCAAGTGATGCGGAATCGAGCACTATGGAAGAGTTACATGCCATTTAAAAAAATCTAAATAAACAGCAGTTTGCAAATTGAAAATGTGAATCGAACTGAACGACTAAAACTGCGAATTTCATGAACCGCGATTAATTGTCGCATCCCTATCCCAGACCGACTATTTTTACACGAAATGTCATGAAATCAGCCACTGACTGATCTTTTTTTATAAATAATTTGAATGCATTTTCACTGTTTGTAATTCACACGTAAAAACATAGCCAACAGCCACAACTAACACAGGAGTAGATTTATTGATGACAAACTTAATTACACACCACCTTGGCTCAATCAGCCAAACAAACTCTCATTTATTGTGTGACTCGACCTACTAAATAAGTTTGATTCTACTTGTTAATACACAGCTATTGTGTATATTTTATTTATTGCAATTAGAAATCATATTTTGTGTATAAAAGAGGCCCATTTATCCTACCATATGCACAAAGTGGCCATAAAACACCAATAATCATCTACCAGACATGGGGTCAATTCAATTCTGGAATTGATGGTCAATTCCAAAATTGATTATTTAGAAATATGGAATTGAGAAATTCTGAATTGGAATTTTTTAATTGGAATTGAAGTTTCCTACAAAAAAATTTAATTCACAAATTAATTTACCATTTTTACCACGTTAACACTTACATTTGGGATTACCAATATAGTGGAATCAAAATGATCCAGAACTTTGATATATATATATCAGATAAGCATACCGACTGTGGCACCCTACATGAGTGTTTAACCAATTAAAATGGTCTGGATAATATGGGCTCCGCCCAAAAGACTGTGACACCACCACATAGCATACCTGTAATCTATATAGAGATATTGCTATTTAGACCCCACCCCTTTTAATGTTTAGAGCGGGCAATAAATTCAACAAAATGCAACATTTATGTGTACAATTCTCTTTAATTAATACAGGCAGCATACATTGTGTAAAATACATTAAATTGTTTAACCAACGGTGCATTATGAAATTCTACACATAACATATTTTATTTACAACATTTCTTTTAGTAGAGAGTACTTATTAGTAGGATATAGCAAATGTTGACTTTACTTGTGTTCTCATTGGAATTGATACATCAAGATATCTTTCATAGCAATCAGACCTCCAGTCTCCCCTATTAATTTTATTATCTCAATGGGAATGCCAATCTGGAGCATACATTTACCCCCCTCCTCTCTAAAAACTGTGACTACTATAGCCTGTCCCCAGACCTAACATAATCATTTGATATCTTTTGTGAACTTACCATATGTAAGTGGTTTAGTACCCAGCCAGGTTATGAAAATAAACACAAGATCTGACATGGGCTGAACAAAGCATAAACATTTGGTTCAAGGCTCCTACTGGACAGTGGAATATAAACACATCTTTGATTATTACAAAATACACTTTTACATGGGGATGCATCCAAGACTATGACCCACCACTTGATACCATCAAATATCTCTTTAGCTAAAAGCGCCTTGTGGTTAGGCTTTTGCAATTTTTTACACCGTTAACACTTACATGTGCTGTTACCAATATGCTGAAATCAAATTGATCCAGATCCTTATATATATATATATCAGATATGCACACTGAGTGTGGCACCCCATGTGAGCATTTAACCAATTAAAATGGTCTGGATACAGTGGGCTCCACCCACAACACTGTGACACCACCACATAGCATACCTGTAATACATATAGAGATATTACTATTTAGGAATTTACCCCAGATCAATGTTTAGAACGGACAAAAAAATCCACAAATTAATTTACCATTTAATTCAGAAACAAATATTCCATGACAATCCTACTTGGAATATAAACTACTCAGAGTAGGTATTCCAAGTAGGTACTCATGGTAAAAAGTATTAGGCAAAAAGAGTCAGAAAAAAGCGAAATTGGAATTGATAAGTTTGATGTTAAATTGACCAAATGGAATTGACCCCATGTCTGGTTGCTACCATCATCTGAAAAACATGCACTATTTCTGGTGGATGAATATGTTTGAATATGGCTGTTACTTTCTGTGCAATTTTGCAGAAACATTTTATTTTCCACACAAACACTGGGGTCATATTTATGTTGAAGTCAATAAATGATTAAACAATTACTGGGAACATTTGTGCGTAATCTTCAAGGATGGTGCAAAATGAGTTGAATACATGGACTCCCTATTCTCACCCACCCCGAACTATGCTCTGTCTCGCTTCACCTATAAGCAGTTGACAGATTATGGACTCCAATGACTGCATTATAACAGGGGCCTTAACTTTATATTTATTTTGCAATTAAGTCTCTCACAATACAAAAAATATAATCATATAATTATGTTGCTTTCTGGTGCAATGTGTCTGGGAAATCTAAGGCTGTGTGGTTGTGGGGTGAGTAGTTATATGAGATGATAGGGCTTGTGGGGGTAAATACTGTAGGTCCTGGCCATTAAGTTAATGATGATTAAGCCGAGATAGTATTTTAGACCTAAAATATCATGATTTATGGTAGTACCATCCATTAAGCCGACCTAAAAATCTGAACTTTCCCCTGCAGTATTTCCAGGTGATGTTTTGATCACAGGAAATAGTTTTGTTTCATAATTCGTACCAATGTGTTTTGTATACTGTCAATAGATCAAGGCAAATTATAACGATCGTTTGCACAAACTGTTAATGTATACGTAGGACCTCAAACTTAAATTAATGACTTGATTAAACATTCAATGAACGGTATATGAAGTCAATGACTTAGAAGTAATTAGACATATTGACAAATATTGTCAATTACTACTGAGCCTTTGATAGTACATTTTGGTCACTATTTAGCCATATTTTCAAGCCACTTAGTGATCAATTGTTTTATATTTTAAATGACTTAAATTTCAGGGATCAATAAAGATATCTTGACTACATTAAATAAGCAATGCTTTAAGCATCCTCCTTTCCAACATTCTATATGTGTTTGCTTTCATTAAAATTATGAATGTTGAAATAAAAGAATTGAATTGATGATTCAAATTTCGTACTATTATCTACATTAACCAATATATTTTAAAAGAAGTAATTAATGGTTTAGATGCAGTTATATATTTTGTGAATGTTTCTAATGTAAATAAAAAACAACTTAATTACCATCTGTATAAGTTTATTACAATACAAGACAGGTTAACTATATGGGAGTGGCTAGGCATACGTGAGCCGTAAGTTCAGACCTGTAGTCTAAACATATGTGAGCCATTATGCGCATGCTTATGTTTTTATTTCCGGTTACACAATTTGTAGTTTTAATGGCATTAGTCTAGTGACCTGAAAGAAAACGGTTCAGGTCAATGTATTACTCTAACTGCAGTATCTTTAGTACTGGGGTTTAAACATGCATGAGCTTTTTTTATGCGTATGTGTTGACATACATAAGCTCTACAAGTATGATAATTATGTAGTCATTTAATTGATTAAACCTGTAGTTTAAGAAAACATTAGGGCAGCATTTCCTGTGCCATTCTATCGAACTAGAACTAACTGAGCCATTATCATTTCAAAAAGAGTTGCATGCGCATCCTCGCACAAAAACAGATGCAACCACATCCTCACTCACGTTTAGACTTGGGGTCTAAACGTATGGCCCGACATGTGTAGACAGTTCCTAGAAATATTGGGTCTAATTTATTCATATAATCACTAAGTAAGATAGAAGTATAAAATCTATACAACCTGTTACTAAATTTAATATATAGAAACCCAGTTTATGTACAAAATCTTATCTCTTACAGAACAACCCTGTGTAAAGAGTGATCTTTAAAAACCAGGTTTTTAATGGTTACAGTGTCTTTTCGAAAAGGTTATGAAAACGTTGCATCTTTGTTGATTTCATTACAGTGTACATTTACTACATACTCAGCAGATCTAGATAAAGTGGAGCAGCCATTAACTGGATTTATTCATATAAGTATATTTTAACAAAAATAACTGTTTACTGAGGCATAAACATATTCCTACTCCTAGTCTACTGACTATTCAGACTTTCAGTCTATTGTGATACTGAGTATTTAATGACACTTAGAAATAATTTATTTCACTTCAGATAACACATTGTAAGATTGCTCTAAAGCATCATTATAAAACAATGACACAATTTGCCACTTTTATTAAAATGCAGACTACAGTTAGATAATAAGATATACTAGTGTTGTAGTGATTGCACAAGTGACAAGGTGGCAAGGACAAGTTTCAAGGTGAAGGACATCCACCCAATGCGTTAAGCGGCGCCGCCGGTAACCAAGCACCATTTTTGACAGCTGATTTTGAAACGAAAATGTATCATCAATGTAAGTCTGATCACATGTGCGTAAAATCAATAGACCTCAATATGAATATCTATCATTCTATCATCTATGTATGTCACTATCATGACTATGTGGTCCATCTTTTTTTCTTCTGATTATGACTGGTATATCAATCCTTCGAGCTATCATATATTATAAAAATTAGCAACAAAATACCAAACGTGTTACAATACAAAAGCTATACCTACTAACCTCAACGACAAGAATCTAAATGCTAATCAGGCCATGAAGCACAGAGATGAAAAAAATAGTAATGTAAACAAAATATCCAGTCACATCGCTTCGTCCAGGATCTGTCAGTGACGGCTTTACTAAATACTGAATGGCGGTGAAATTGCCGCATTACCGAATATGCGCCAAAGCTAGGCATTGGACCGAATAGCCTAAAATTAAAAATTGCATTTAAATATGCTCTAATATATTTGTAAAAGATAGTCAATAAAATGTAGTATATACAGTATGAGAAAATGGATTAAATACTTACCAAGAAAAAGCAAAAGGAGTTACTTTTTGTAATGTTGAAATCTATATAAATAAAACCGAATGTGAACGTGTGTGTTTTTCTGTGTGTTAGCAAATAATTTTCACAAAAGAGTCTTAAACGGCGGTGAATATGACATTGGTTTGAACTCTGATTGTGATATATATATATATATATATATATATATATATATATATATATAATATACAAATGTATATAGCGCCCTATATAACCTATAAGAAGGTTACTCTAAGGCGCTTGACAATAAATAAATTACATCTTTAAAAATACATAATTCTTTCCAGCCAAATACATAATATATTAAACTAGGAAAAGCTGAAATAAAAATATTAGTTTTTATCTTCCTTTTGAAGATATCAAGGGTCTTGCATTTTCTGATGGTTACTGGAAGATTATTCCATAAAGTTGCAGCAGCCTTTCTGAAACATCTATTACCGTATGTCACTCCACTTGTTGTTGGTACAGCTAAGAATGCTCCAGACTCAGAACGTAGAGACCTTGTCGGCTGATACGGTACGACAAGTTCCTTCTAAGTACTGAGGGGCAGTCCCTTGAAGTGCCTTAAAAGTGTACACCAAAATCTTGTACTGCGACCTGTATATAACCGGAAGCCAATGCAGGGAGTTCAAGACTGGTGTTATATGTTCCCTTTTATGAGTACGAGTGACTAACCTGGCAGAAGAATTCTGTACTTCCTGTAGCCGTGTCATCAGTGTGCTTGGAAGACCATACAGGAGAGCGTTGCCGTAATCTAGCCGAAATGTTATCAGGGGGTGTGCCAGTGTTTTGCAAGCATCCAATGTGATGTATCGCCTGATATGATCAATATTACGAATTTGGTAATAACAGGCTTTGGATATTGCATTTAATTGCCTCTCCATGGTCAGGGGTGTATCAAAATATACTCCTAAGTTCTTCACTGACGATGCTACCGAAACAGTAGTCTTACCTACCTGAAGCCGAAATTCCTCATTTATCCCAACCTGATGTTTTGGGTTAAACATAATGAGCTCTGTCTTTTCCTCGTTTAACTTAAGCATGTTTGCACTCATTCAAGTACTGATATCAGCCAAACAAGCTTCCAAGTTATTTTGGGCACGATTGCCATATAAACCTGGGTATCATCTGCATAACGCTGGTAGAGCAAATTATGTCGGCTAGGTATCGCACCAATTGGTTTTGAATACAAACAGTACTTACGTGGTCCAAGTACCGATCCTTGTGGCATCCCAAAATTCAGGCACTTCTGCCGAACATATCCAAAATGAAAATATATGCTATTTATTTTAGGTATGAATAATGCTAATTTGTATTCTCAGTATTCTAAGTAGATAAATAAAGAAAAGAAAGGCGACTGAACATAGTTGGTATAATTTTTTTAAAGAAAACAACCCAGCAGATATTGTTTCTGTAATAAAAATAATACGAAACTAGCATCGTGCATCAACAGATAACGGTTTAAATACAGCACACTGTAATTAAATATAGTTATAGTCATTTTAATATTTTATAATTAGAAATAGATTATTACAATCACTAAATGTAATTAGTCACAATTATTTGCTTTCATTAAATCATACCATTCTAATAAGGTAAGTTGACAATTCAGTCTCGCGTCATGTAATTAAAGGTCACAGGAAAAGGTTTCCCAAATTAGTCAAAATGTCAGTGTTATTTATTAAAATAAATTTTATTTAAATTTTTTCTAGAAATAAAGTTATAGTGGTTTTAAAACTTGCTTTGCCAGCTTTTCACGTGGACAAATATGCCACAGTTTTAATCGAGATTCTTCGGAGTGTGACGCCATCTTTGTCAAACATAAACGCCAAACACTCGCCGTGACCTTGTTGAAGTTTTGGGTAGAGACACCTGGCTGTCGCCTATTGGGCACAGCCACGTTGCTTAACCTGTGTTATGTATTCTGTAATGTCTTTGTTAAACGTGTAAAATGGTGTATTGTGCCACTCATAATTGTTCAAATTGATCTGCCAGTGGATGGATTATGCATTCATTCCCGGCGTGATTGGCTGCGAAACACAGAGTGCAGTGGAATAATAATAATAATAATAATGTATATTTAATAAAGCGCCCTTACTAGCAGGAGCCATTCAAAGGCGCTGTACAAATAATATGTAATTTAATAATACCCCAAATAATGTCTGTAAAAACCCTGTAATGATTTAAAAGATAATAATTATTTATCTGTGAAAGCGACCTTAAATAGGTGTGTTTTTAGAAGAGACTTAAAATTTCCAAGAGACGACGAATTTCTAATATTTGCCGGCAACTTATTCCACAAATTGGGGGCTGCAACACTAAACGCACAATCACCATATGACTTGAGCCGAGACACTGGCACCTGCAATAAGTATCTGACTGGATGACCTGAGTTTTCGGGATGACTTTCTAATGGAAACCAGTTCACACAGGTATTCTGGTGCCATATCATTAATAGATTTATAAGTTATTAACGTCTTAAAATGGTAGCTCAAACATGTAGTTTTGAAGAATGGGATATCATATTTCTAGTATTTGTTACAATGCGAGCTGCACTATTCTGAATTCTGAAGGCTAATGTTATAATCAGATATGCCATATAACAGGGAGTTACAATAGTCTATACGAGATGTAACAAAGGCATGAACTACAGTTACAAGTGATTCTTGTGTCAAGAATGCTTTTAAACAGTGGATGTTCTTAAGATGGTAGTAGGCAGCTCGGCATACTGATGTGACATGTTCATGCATGTTAATACATTGGTCAAAAATAACCCCTAGATTTTTTTCTGACCCATTAGGGGTAATCGAAGATGTACCCATCTGTAATGCTGGTGTCTTTTAGTTTTAGAAGATTTTGAGTCATCCATAGCCGAATATCGGCAATACAATGTTCTAAATTCTTCAAGGAAGAGGAGAAATTTAACTCATTGTCAGGATCCAGTGATATATACAGCTGTGTGTCATCAGCATACAAGTGATATTTAATCCCATATCGCTGCGCAATGATCCCAAGAGGACGGGTATACATTGTGAAAACCAGAGGACCAAGAACTGAACCCTGTGGTACACCAGATAACAAAACCTGAATGTCAGATAAAATACCATGAACAGACACTCTCTGGGAGCGTTGTTCCAGATAGGATCTAAACCATTCAAGTACTCTACCTGACAGACCAAACATGTCTTTTAACCTAGAGAAAAGTACATTATGTTCAACTGTATCAAATGCAGCAGACAGGTCCAGAAGAACAAGTATTACTGGCTTACCTTGATCAACTGACATCATAATATCATTTTTTCACTCGAACCAAGGCTGTTTCAGTGCTGTGACCACTTTTATAGGCAGACTGTAGTGATTCATTAAGGTTATTATTGATTAAATATTTGTTTAGATGGAAAGCAACTGCCTTTTCTATAACTTTAGATAAAAATGTAAGATTTGAAACAGGTCTGTAATTGTTTAGAATATTACAGTCCAGAGTGTGGTTTTTTATTAATGGTTTTACAAGGGATCTTGGGAAAACGCCCAGAGATAATGATTTATTAACTATATTTGTAATTGGGTTTATCAGAACATCCAGACAATCTTTCACAAGCCATGTAGGCATAGGGTCAACTGCACAGAAAGCATTAGATGACTTTTCAGCAACTGTCTGATATCAGTCTCTGTAAAAGGCTCAAATGTATCCATCATGGATATGCAGGACTCTTCTACCAATGGTGTACCCTGTGATAAGGTGCTGGACTGGAACCCACTATGTATATTTAATATTTTTTAACAGAAGAAGTTATTAAAACAATGGGCCATATCTTTATCTGAGTTGATATTATTTGGGAGGACAGTTTGACTTTTATGTAATACTTTATTCACAACACTGAAAACAGTCCTTTGATTTCCTTTGGATGCTTTGATCTTTCTATTATAATATTCAGATTTAGCAGAGGCAAGGGTATTTTAACAAGAATTTTACTGACCTTGAACATTTCAAAATGAACACACAAACTGGTCCTGATCCACAGCCGCTCACAATACCTTCTGTGTCTCTTTGCAGCCTGTATGTTTTTATTATACCATGGAAGCATTGGTCTGCTTGGCATTTCCTTTGTCCTTAAAGGTGCATGTTGATCTACAATGTCTCTCAATGTATTATCATAGAGATCCACCAGATGATCCACATCATCCGGTGGATCCAATACCAGAGAAGAGACTCGCAGATCAGCAAGAAAAGCCTCCTTGTCAATTGACTTGTATCTTCTATATGAAATATCTTTAGCTGAAACAGATTGTTTCTGTAAATTAAACCAACTTGCCACAACAAGCTCTGCGGGAAACACTTTCAGGAACGTATGTTTGTTATTTCACCGTCTTTGGCACGACTAATTGGATATGACATGAATAGTCTCATGCAGGCTCACAGAAGATGTCATTCCAAACATATTTGTCAAACAGTGTGGTGCTAGCCCAAACGAATCAGCAGTTTGATGGAGAAATTGAATAGAAAACCGGTATGTATAAGCAATAATAAGATGATCTTGCGAGCAAACTATTGAACAATCACCAGTTCACACATTTGTGAAGATGTAAAATTTCGTTTATTGACAAAAGCTTAAAATTTACATTTATGGCTGTGTATTGTAGACACCTTTAAAGGTCACAGGAAAGGTTTCCCAAATTAGTGAAAATGTTATTGTTATTTATTCAATAAAGTTACAGTGGTTTTTAAACTTGCTTTGCTAGCATCTCACATGGCCGAAACTTTAATCAAGAATCTTCGAAAAAATTCGGAACGTGGCGTCATCTTTGCCAAACAAAACCCCAAACACTCCACGTGACCCTGTTTAACCTGTATCATGTGTTTCATATTAAACATATAAAATGGTGTATTCTGTCGTATACAACTGTGCAAAGAAATATATATCAAATACCAATGATTACATCCGACGTGTAAATGCCGTCAAAATTCGGCCCGAAACATCAACCCGAATTTTTTTATTGGATAAAAAGACACACCAAGGGCGGCATATCACTGTATAGACTAGTATAGGCCACATATGGGAAATCCCCATGCACCCTCCGGACTCCCGTGTACAGACAAATACTACTTTAATTTAATTGACGTTATGTGAAAGGAAGAGGGAAATATTCACATTCAGGCCCAGTGTGTTGACTTATCAATTAAGCTTATACCAACATAAACAAACACACACCAATCCAACTCTTGTTGTGGACCGGGGCAGGGTGTCGGCGGCACAGGTGGCTGCTATCGGTCCATGTATGCCATTGCTGCAGCTAATTTCTCACAATTAATACCGCCTGTAACCTTTTTCGCCAGTGGTACAAAGCTGTAGGGCTTGATATCCCTGAGAATCTCAAAACTTTCGTCGGAATCCGACATTTTGTCTGTCAACTGGTCAGAACGCCTGTAAACAAACTGCGGCACTACGTGATGTTTGTCAAAGATGACATCACACACTAACCCCTAACGAGTGTAGTACAGACTAGTAATGGCTCGTGAAAGTTTCAGGAACATTTTAATGGAAATATGATAACTGATTGTTATAATTATTTTGAGTGTGATAGTGCATCTGATAGGGAATAAAATTATTGTTTGTTACGTTGTATTTACTTCGAAATATAAAAACAATCCTTTTCCGTCACCTTTAACACTACATGAAGTTATGGTTTTGTATGAACGGAACCTGGTAACTCTCTATCTGTGTGTGCGTACGTGCCTGCTTGCGTATTTAGGTGTATGTATGTGTGTATGTGTATACCAAGGATGAACATGGAAAAGTTCGTATTTTCTCTGCATGTTAACAGTAATTAGAATTACTCGGACCTTTCTGTATCACTGCAACAATAAAAACGTCCCCATACTGTGGCAACTAAATTAAATAGTGAATATGTTCCCATTCTATAGTCTTCTGGATTGCCTGTGTCAGGGTTAGTGAACGGTGGGAACAGATGGAAACAGCCGGAATGGTACTTGATCAGTTTTAAATATTGAAGCCAATTGGATGGTCGTTGGCGTTAACATGATTAGTACGTTAATTGCCATTATCATCAATAATATGCCACGCGAGGCACAGTTTGTAAGATAGGCCAGACAGAGTGTTATATTCTATATATATATAGTTCTCCCATATATAGCACTTATAAAAGTTAGTTATAATATGAACCACATCGTTAACATCAAAAGACAACCCATAACCAGTTATTCACACATACATTGATTTTCCCCATTTATTCCATTTCAATTTTTTAAACAAGATGCTCTCTCTCTCTCTCTCTCTCTATATATATATATATATATATATATATGCGTGTGTGTCTGTGTGTGCATGTGTTCGTGCGCACGCTTCTGTGCGTGTGTGCGCGCGCGTGTGTGTCAGGAAGCACGCGCTCATCCTATTATATTGAGACTATCCTGCTTTAAATAGCTTCTGTAATAAATTATAACCAACATCGCACACTAATTCACTTAATGGCTGTTAATATGACCATTACCTTAATAACAACGACCATTGATGAGTCTTTCCCGTTGTTATATACATTCCAGAAATGTATCACTTTCTGATAATGATAGGTATTAGAAGGTTTATTCGGCTTTTTGCCCTTTTTTACAAGCTAAAATTATTTGACACAAAAGTGTCTATTTTCTTATATTTAAGTCAGAAAACGCAATTGAAAGTGGGATATATTGCAAGTCACCATCAACAGTTTGTTATCTACACGAATAAATTTAAGATATGTCCATGTCCTAATTGGTAGCTCTGTTGACCACCTGCTTCAGGCACCGGGATATAAATCAAATTCCGAAGAGTGTTTCATCTTTCACTTCGCCTCATTATCTCTTGTTATATATCAGGCGATCTAGCCTATCGAGTGTACAAAAGTGGTCGAAATAGAGTAAGATTTCATTTCTACGCCGACTTGTGGAACGTCTGGAGCCAGGATGCTACACTAAAGACCGTGGCATGCGAGATTTCATATGGATGATTCTATATGTGCGCATCTACTGGTACGTTTCGTTCTTCGGATATGGACACGTCAAAATTGAATCGTCCCGTGAATGATACGTAGTAGTTTTATTGTCGGGAATAACTTGAAGACCCAGATTTTGTTCCAAGATGTTCTGCGAGCATTAATTAAAACTGTGGTTATGCATTATCATATTTCTACCCATTCATATGTAGAATCTCATATCCGAGCTTGGCTTTTTATTTTTGTTTCTCGTGGATCGAGAAGAATATCTAGGTGAATTTCCTAAATTGGTAATGGCTGATCATCCATGTTTATTCATATCACTTGGTGTACTTTCGGTCGTTGGCTAACCATTTAGTTTGGTGATGGTTCTATCTTCATATCGACCAGTTTGAATCTTGGTTATGCATTGTTTCACGGGCGTCGTCATGGCAACATTGGAGGTGGCGTGGGTTTCATCAAAAACATTTTGACGGTTTGTTGGTGACTACGCCCAGTTTTGGCTCATTTGACAATGTCGTAGTCTCTGTAAAATGGTGCAATAATCTGATAAAGTTTGCGTCAATTTATACCTTTTGGTTCTGGAATCTCAGTGTTCTTGGATGAGTTCATGTCGTTTTATGGTTTCCTGTCTTCTTTATCGTCTCCAACGTTAATCTGTGGCGATTTTACTATCCGCTTACATACCGACACCGTGAGTAGTTTGAATTTCAAATCAATGCTAGATTCCTGCAATCTGGTCCAACGCATAGATTTCCCAACTCGCATCCACGGTGACACTCTCGATTGTCTGATCACTCCATCGGACTTCACGGGTATTGGTTGTATCGGTGATCATTTTTGTGTTGGCTGTAGGTTAGATTTCAGATCACCCTCAAAATACACAGTTAAACAGATTACGTTTCGTCAATATCACAGAATAAATCGTGATCAAATGAGGTGTGATTTACTTAACACCGCTTTTTTCTCGTCACCCTCCGACAATGCTTTTGCCCTTTATGCTCAAGGTGTTAGTAATGTCTCCTATGTACCAGACCAACATGCACCACTTAAAACCAAATGTCTAACCAAACCTAAGCCAGGAAAAAGAACCCCTCCCCTTTCAATAGATCAGAGCTGCGACTCCAAATCAGTAAATGTTACGCTATCATCAACAAAACATATGATAATTTTTATACTGACGTCATCAACAACAACTCGGACAACTCGAAAATGTTGTGGAAAGAACTGAACGGCATCTTGCACCGCAAACCAGAAATTGTCTTGACCCAGGATAAAGACGACAACTCCGTCGCAAACATGTTTAGCTCTTTTTTCACAAACAAAATCACGCAAATACTCAATAGTTTCAGAAACTAGTCTTTTCAATCCAGATACCTCACCTGTCAAGTTGGAACGTTTCTCTTCCATAACGCAAGAGGAACTCCCCCGGGCTTTTCCTATATCTTACTACCTTCAATTACAAAATAAGTAAACTGTTCTTTGGCTGAGGGTTTTGTACCTAGTAGTTGGAAACAAGCAGTTGTTACTCCTCTGATTAAAAAAACTAGTCATTGTCCAAGGACGAGCTTAACAATTACCATCCAATATCTGGCCTTTGTTTCATATCTAAGTTGGTGGAGAGAGGCGTTGCATCGCAACTCAAGCAACACTTGGATTCTAACAATCTAGACAACCACTACCTGTCTACGTAAAAGACAGGCCACTCAACCAATACTGCTCTACTGTGTATAAAGAACGATATACACACTTCGTTGTCAAAAGGCATGCCTACTGCTCTAATTTTATTAGACTTGTCGGCTGTCTGTGTAGTGGTCTTGGACTGGTTCGCTTCCTACCTGGCGGACAGAAATCAACGTGATAAAGTTGGTGACGTACTCTCTGATCCACCAGACTTAATATATGGCGTTCCCCAAGGGTCAGTTCTGGGCCGAATTTTGTTCTCTAAATAAAACACTTTCCACATACAAAACAGTAAATAACCACTTCTACGCAGACGACACCCAGCTATGTATATCACTTCCACCAACCTATGTTGCTATTGCAATTACAACACTCCAGGCATGCCTTTCAGATGTCCAAAGCTGAATGATAACAAATAAACTAAAACTAAACGCGGATAAAACAGAATTCATAGTGCTTGGCGGCGAGCGAAGCAAGCGCCGTGTAGGGGGTCCAGGGACATGACCCCCCCTGGATCAAAAAAAAAAAAACCCCAAAGAAGCCATATGGGAGCATTTCAGAGTTTATTTTACCATTTTCATTTAACTATAAAAATGATGAGTTTGGGTTTTATTTGATACAATTTCCTGAAAAAGGTGTAAAAGTTGCTGCAAATGAGAACAATCACTTTTGAATCACAATTCTGCTCTTTCTCAGTGGATTTTGATTTCTTTTTATGTTCTGTAATTTCCTCAAGTGGGGGTTTTCTTCTCTGCATCGTTCTGATTTTCGCTGGTTATTTCTGTTTTCTTCCATAATTCACCAAATTTATTCATGTTTACTATGAAAGGTCAAATGTCGTTGTCTGTGTCGATAATAGCATTTCATCGAATTGCTAATTCGTTCTGTAAAGGCCAGGTGGCGCTGTGTAGTTAATGCGGGATCAATAAAACGAATATTCCATAGGGCGGCATTCGTCTCAAAATGGCGTCCAGGTATAAAAAGTTGGCAAAATTTGTCTAGAAAAAGTGGGAAAACAGCCGAATTAAATGGTGAAATTTTCCTGACGACCTTACTAGATTTTAAGCTCCCCAATGGTATCAAAAATTAGCACTCGCCAGTGTGGCCAGTGCAGATCCGTTGATACTCGCCTGGAAAAAGATGCGCTTGCCATGGTAAGAGATTCGAAATGTAGTGGCACACGATCTCGACCGGAAATTCCCGGGAGACGTCATGATAGATATGTTTTTCGACTTACAAAATGGCGATGTACTAAGGACCACATCGCTTCGGAAATTCGCCAGACGTTTCGTTATTTCAGCTATATTAACCACCGAAGTTTTTATTATTCTCAGTGCGGAGGAGTATAAAAAAATTACATAGAGATCTTAAATAATGTTTAAACTAACTAAACTTCGGAAACATAAACTTTCACAGTTTTTAAGCCATCATCACAATCATGAAAATGTTTTGTTCAAAACCGCGTTGTTGGTCTTCTCATGAATTGATGAGATTAATTTCTAAACCATTCTTGGGCGCCTCAGTAGTCTAACTGGTAGCGAGTTGGATAACAGATCATAATTATCTGAGTTCGAACCTCGACGTGGGTATATCTGAAGGCTTTTTAATCTTTGACTTCGCTTCATTGCCGTTGGATGTCGCTTGGCCCATTTACTACCATGTGCACAAAAGTGGTTTTAAAACATCAATGATCATCATCTGGACCATTCTTAATGGAAAACTCACCGAGTATTTGTCATTTTAAATCGCTCGCATCTTTTCAGCTGAGAACTTTTATCTTAACTTGTCAGTTATTATCCTGGTTATGATATCCTAACATTATTTATCTTAATCATTAGACAACCTAATGTCTCTGAACATATTTCTAAGAGGATACTCGGATAGCTTACCGGTCGTGGATTCGAATTTGGCTCATACCCGTGTTTTTGGGATGTTTTTGTAGAAGTCGCCCCTCGGCCATGTGCCCAGGTGTGACACCAGGCTAAATAGACCAACTAACCAATCAGCCGAAAACATTTCTCCGTTAGCACAGACACACGCACGAACGCAGGCAAGCCCCCCCATCTCTCTCTCTCTCTCTATATATATATATATATAATTTTATTCCTAATTTACATATGGCGAAACAGTGGATATATATTTACCAAGCAGAGACACACCCGGTTGCTGAACACAAATTTTAGATTATCTGATTGTATTCCCTGCATATGTGATGATATGGTAGCTGATTATGAGCAACTTTTACTGCATACCAATGTACGTTTGTTATCGACCAGGAAGTCCTGTCCAGAGTATTTCAGCTACGAAATGAACTTATCATGTTGTTTCAGGATAAAAATCAAATTGTTCTGAGATGTGTGCTGATTAGCCAAGCAATAGCTTATTTGGCTATGTATGCCATATTTATTAACCTCAATACCTTAATGCGGGGACAGATTGCCGGACTGACACGAACGCTAGAGCCATGGAAGAGTCCAGTGTTAAGAAATGGTTCTGACATATTTCACGTGTGTGTGTTTATGTGGCTTAGAGTAGCTATAGGTTCCTAATGTTTGTATATGTTGCTGTTTTACGGCCACTTTGAGCACACGTTATGCCAAATCGGCTGAAAGAGTTCCAAAGAAAATTAGGCGAAGTGAAAGATCGAACACCCTTCTAATATAGACCCGCCGATATAGTCATTTACAAAAGTTTAACACCCGACATTATTTTTAAGCTTTTTTCGTTGTGGCATCAGATTCTATCAGATAATGTCTGAATTGCATCATCATATTTGGGCTTTACGGTAATACGCTTAGTCAGTCCTGCCTGGTCGTTTGCCTGCTGCCGCCAAAATTGAATTAAGTATTTTTCAGTTTTGTTTTCATCCCTGAAATCCCGGGGCAAAACAATTAATTGTCTTTGACAGAGGGGTGCCTCCGTGTTCTAACGGTAGTGTGTTGGATCACAGATCAATACGACCCGTGTTCGAAACTCGGCGTGGGCATATCTGAAGGGTGTTTCATCTTTGACTTCGCTTCATTACCTTTGGAGGTCGATCGGCCCATTTAGTCTACCATGTGCACAAAGGTGGCCGTAAAACACCGATCATCTTTGACAGAAGTTCTAAGGACACAAATAGTGACTCTACGTGGATAATGACATTCGGAAAGAGGGGTATTAATGCTAAATTATGTTATTCCTCGAAGAACGCCGTCGTCAAATTCAATAGTGATCCACTTTTCGTGATAGTAAAAGGGGTCATCGTTCACAGAAAGCTACGCACAGCAATAACGATGTATACACACCAATGAACCCACACAAAAGAATTGATGCTGCTTTACGCCTAAAGGGTACCGAAATAAGTCTCAGTACTACTTCCAGAGGTCTCAGCTAGGAATTTAGCCTGAAGTTGCGTAAATCGGCCAGGAAGCCAGGTCTCAATGACACTTAGCTGTGATGAAAAACAGACTGAACTTTGCCCGATGTCATCGCCACTCGACTCTCGCACGGGAAGGTGTTATTCTCAGATTAATCGACCATGCAAAAGTCTAAGTCCCGGGGAAAAACCCATTATGCAACCAGTATGTTAGTGATTTAATTGCTGAGAAATATTCAGCAGCCACAATGAAACACCGTCAAGGCAGAAGCTCTGGGGTGCCCTATGTCGTGTTCTGGCTTTTCCGGTTTCAGTGTATTTTATTCCACCTGACATTACTATGAATTGACCAATAGGTAGGTGTAGTTGCGGTTGGATAAAGTGAAATTGCATATAGACATGCATTCCACAAATGTACGATATCCATGATGCAAAGATGGCGTTCCTTGTCACGGTTGTCACCGATTTATTCAAGAAGAGCGGATTGGCCTGGGATCAGCCCAGATTTGAATCCCATTTAAAGCATGTGGGTCACATTCAAGGGTAATGTGGCAAACGAACAAACATCTAGCGCTCAAAACATGCTATCAAGGACGGGTTTAGGTTTAAAAAAAACATCACTTTCAGTTTAATACCCTAAACCCCAACCCTACGTGTACTTTTTATATGCCACTATTAAAAATATTACTCAAATATTTCTACGAATATAACATTATTATCCAAGTATATATGAGGGCTTTTGACCTAGAGGGCTTTTGACCAGATCCCATTAGGGAGGCCATACTAAACAGTGAAAAGTAGACAGCCACAGTGCCACTTTGAAACGAAATAAAGCATCATATTATGTTGTACTACGTTTATTTGGCGAAAATAAACTGATATTCTGTTATGTGAATGCACCAATATCGTAGTTGGTGTCAGAACATCGTGCTTCGTCTTAAATATTGTCAAATGAGTTAGGACACGGAGCTAGGCACCTATTTGATAGGTAACAGCAGCGTATGATTGTATCTGTGTTCGGTTGACACTAGTTTGCAGTCATTGTCTGTCTAACAAGATTACAATTTACATTTGAAGAAGCAACTTGATGACAACCATTAATGGAAAATAACGAAAAGTCAACACACACAAAATTGCGGCGCGTGCTTACAAATAAGTCCTCAGAAATTCAGTTCGCAACTATAGCTGCTTTAATCCTAAAGAACAATGAATGGAGCTAAATCAAGACATTTTATAGAAAACACACGCACTCTAAAAACCCGTCGTTGGTAAAGCTTGTTAAACATTTTACTAGTTTGGTAATAATTGAGAAGTTAACAGAAGGGAAGTGAGCTACATAAAACGCAAAGATGTTACTATTTAAAGGAAACTTTAATCTAGGCAAATAATTTAGTAACTAATTTTATATGTAACCCCTCTGTATACAGATTTACGTCCTAGAAATAAGTTTAGTAAACATGTTCTTGAAAACAGCCAAAACGTGCAATGCTTGTACCGGAAATGGTAAAATATGTGCCGGTTACAGATCTAGATCTAGTAATTGGTAGATCTATTTGATGTCATGAGTGTACGATTATTACACACCATAAATAAAAAACAAAAGAACCAATTACCAATATTATATTCCAGGTAAGTTTCATTAGCTTAGATCGTCTGGTTATTATAACGGGAGTTGTGTATTGTGAATAAAACGTGATCCTGTGTTTATTTTCTAGTTATAGGTGGGCGATAATAGACTATTATTTACATCTGATGGCTGCATCAGTGCATGTTATGATGCCCATAACATGCACTGATGCAGTCGTCAGATGTAAACATCTAAACAATAATGAAGTTTATATAACACATAAATCAGTATTTTCCGTGAGTGACAACAGGGTTGAAACAATAGATCTAATTGCGAGTCGTTTCGTCGCCCAAAAGACTCGCGTCGACCTCGGCCCACCTATTAACTAATTAAGGCTATTTTGTTGTTAAAGTGGTATTCTTATGTTTTGTTGTGTATAATTAAATCACCGACCTAATTAAATATATGTGTTTGTGTACAAAAATAAAATGTTACTTGGATGTCTAATTATTATGTCTATGTCGGCTCTAGTTCAGTAGTTGCTCTAGCATTATTTCATTGAGTAGATTGTGGTTGTTGCGCATATTTGAGTTGTGTGTGTAAACAAGGTTGGTGCATGAAGTTGTAGTCGTTTCACTCAATACATTAAAACATTGGAATACAGTCGGGCCGTAGTCGATCTGCAGAAGATCTTCAGCTTCTGGACAGAATACGAGAATTGTGACTGCTCTTCCCACCAGCTCCTCTGAGCATATGCCCGCCTACATATTCAGTATTGTTATTCAAAATAAACTGTTAGATGTTTATATTATTCCAATAGACTACACTGTAGGCCCTATATATATATATATATATATTTATTTATATAATTATACATATATAATTATATGTATAGTTATATAAAAATATATATATAGTAATCAACATGGGCCGAGATCGGCGACATACAAACATGCATCTACAAATAACACTAATGCAATATGGGCTGAGATCAACATATATTTATGATACCCAGTTGATCTCGGCCCATTGGCATTATGGTTTGAACTAATTTAATGTTAATCACTTGGAATACCTGGGCGGAAGTCGATGGGTCGAGCTTGACGGACCCCCAATAAGGTCATTTCGTAGCCAACTAAAACTTGAAGTTGTGTTATCATTCATAGATACATAACCATCAACTGACAGAAATGGGACAAGAATGCACAACTCTATAAAATGGCTTAATAAAGCCTAGATATATTAAAGGAAGCACAAGTAAAAATTGCATAAACTAGATCTAGTGTCGTAGTGATACATATAGATCTAATATAAGAAATTGACACAAATAAGAAAAACACACATTAAGCTGAATTAAATGATTTAAAAGAAAAAGCACAGGTCAAAATTAACAACATTTTGGGTGACAATATCGCAAGGCCACACCAATGGAAATTAACTGTACTTGTGTAGGTGGCCTCTGTGTGTAGCAATTGGATTAATTTATACAGATTTAGAGACTGTTGGCTCGTGGTTCAGCCTCTTGTGCCATCCTTCGACATAGTTGTTTGTCTGAATTTGCCTTCCCAGACATCACAAAGAAGGACTTGCTTCATATTTTCTCCGATGTCACAAAACTATGAATCAAAACTAATTGGGTGAAAGTAGTTAAACCAGGTGAAATGTTCCATCAACATACCACCACTTTGCCAGTGGCAAGAATTCCATTTGGTGAGTGGTTGCAAACATCAAGTGCTGTCTCATGGTTCAAGGTGAAGTTCCAACATCGTTATCTGCAATGAAAAAAGCCATCTGGGATCGCTGGTTCGTTCACTTCAAAATCTAGTGATGAGGGATGCTTTGGTCTACTAGATTGCCTTTGTCTGTTCACTGCTCAAGCTAAAGACAAAGCCATGGGCTTTGGCAGTGATGGGCATGGAGCCCCTGGATCCAGATCAGCATGGAGCGCTGATTCCACAATTTGGGAGTCTAGAATAACTGGTTGTCACTGGGCCTCTCCTTATTTTGGCTCTGACCTGAGCAGGGTTGTTTGATTTAAATAATTTGAATTAAATCATTGATAAAAATCAAGCTTTTTGATTTTTTATCATGTTTTTTTAACGATTATTGTATTTATTTTTATTGATTATTTTAGAAACATTGGATTTATCAATTAACTTGCAGTATAAAAAAGTTTTAGTTTAGATAAATTGTTACTTATGCTAGATAATTAATTTTACATATATTTATAATTGATTATAATTAAAAGTGTGTTATGATCACAGAGACAACATCGACTCTAAAACATCAAAGAAAGTTCAGGATATTAGCATCAAAAGAAATGCAGAGGACTACCTGAAGCACATGAAGCCCATCACCATAGCCTTGGACAAAGTTCAAAATGACACTTGCAGAATTAGTGATGCTGTTGAAGTCTGGAAAGAACTGTCACATGACATTCACTGAATGTCTCAGGGAAAGTGCATTATTGCTCCAAACAAGCACTAACTGATGTGACTACTTTGCTAGTATCATCGATCCCCATTACATGGGGAAAAGCCTGTCTAGTGCTGAAATTGGTGATGCTTTATAATTCTGCAGTCAGAATTATGCATCATGCCTTTCTCCGGTAATTAATTTCTGCAGTCAAAGTGGCCCATTTAAGCCATACATATTTTCCAATGAATTGCTAGTGTCACTCCTCATTTGGTGGGAAACACAGAAAAGCCATTTGGATAAATCAATGTTAACACTTTGTTGACAGATGCTTGGTGCTGTTTCATCTAGTGCTGGTGTGGAATGCATTTTTTCTACATTCGGTCTGGTACACTCCAAACTGAGGAACAGACAAAACAGGAAAACTTGTGTTCATATACAAACTGTTAAACCAACGTTCTTGAACTGATAAAGATCAATGAATTATAAAAAGGTCTTCATTAATTTTGTCTTAGGAAATATTTAACTATTGTTTTTTATTTTAAAAAATCGATTTAAATAAACAAATTCTGATTTAAATTAAACAAATTCGATTTTTAAAAAAATCAAGATTTTTTGTAACCCTGGACCTGAGCAGCTGCAGTGATGCCGAGAGTTGGTGGATGTGAATGTTCCAAGTGCATCAGGGGAGAAAAACCCATCTTGTTCTTTCACCCTAACCTTATCCATGATAGCTGCATTTTGGACACTGCAGAGCCAATCTGTTGCATGGGTCCTCTTCTTAGAAACTGTTTATGGAAATCCAAGAGAATTTGTTAAATGGTCTTGCCCACATTTTGTAGAAGATTTGATTCTAATCCAAGTCACTTCTGTATCGTTCATTGTCACATTCTCAGTGGTTTGGATCGAGCAGTGACAGTGGTTCGGATTGAGCAGTGACAGCTCTTCGTTTATTTATACATAATAGCATGTTTTCTAACAAAACGCCTTGTCAGCCAATTGGTTAAAACTGCTAATTTCCTTTGTTTCGCAGTTCTATCCTTTGAGAAATTATTAAAAATAAATTGAAACACCATAATGTTGGTGAAAATATAGCTTTTAAATCAGCCTGAATGCCATTATATATATACTTTATTACCATATAATATGTATTAACATTATGTTATGAAGTAAATAAAAAACTTTATATGGGTGTATGTGTTTTGGAATAATTCCTGATGGTGATGAAAACAACTACAACAACTTTCAGTAGGTGACGAAACCAATTCTAATAGGTGACAAAATGACCTTGAAAAGGACCAGTAAAGGGATAGATACTCCAATAGAAATTAATTTATCCACAAAAATGGCAAAATACAATACTTCTGCGCATAGACTCTAATATTCATTATGGTCCAACATTTAATGATGCAATACACACTGTGTCAAATATAATGTAGATAGTTCACTGTATTATAAAGTTCTGTGATTCTATGCCAATCCTATTTTGCAATAACCTTCACCTAACCGAGAAAGTAGCTACAGTTGACAGATAATTTGGTAGTGAACTAGAGGGAAAAAACCTAACACTAGAAATTAAGTGTAACATACAACAACAACATAAATTTGTAAACATTTCTGTGTTGTCCTGCCCACTGCTAGTGCAACCCAGCCCACTTCTACTACTAATATCAGTGATTATATCTGACAGTGTTAGCCTGTTTTTCTGTGTAATATTAGTATAAAAAAATTTTGTTCAATGTAGTGGATATTAAGGAATCTTTGGAAGAATTAACGGAATTTAAAAATAATTGGCCTTATAAAATTATATCTTCTACCTCTTTGTCAGTATGTGTTTTATAGTCGGCTTTGTCACAATTTGTAAACAATTACTGTGTCGTTGGCATATTTTATCGGTATGTCTACACAATTATCAAATCGAGACAATAGAGCATTGGTACATATTATGAAAAGTACAGCAGATAGTACAATGTGATAGCTTGCAATATGGCAGCTACTTGATCAGTAATAATACTGCTAAGTAGCAAAAAACAAACAAACAACAGTTATTAGTTATTTATTATTTGTATATAGTCTGAATTGGTGAAACTTGTTTACAAACCTAGTATAATTCATGCTTTCTCTATATATTTTTGATGCAGTCATATAACAGTTACTGATATGTGCATAAGTATATATATATATATATATATATATATATACATACACATTAGTAATTATGTTTTGTGATCTGCTAAACATTTTAGTATCAAAGCCATTTTGTAATCAGCCATAGAAAATGATATCATTAATTAATACAATCAGTTCCATTTTGTGTGCAGTAAATATTTGATTACTCGAATAGGAACAGAATTACCAGGGCTATGTCATGAATAGGAACAAACAAACTCGAGCAGGTTTGCCTTTTGGGACATGACAGCATTAAATTAATTGGCATGCGTTTATTCCAATCATCTCGTTGAAGTAGCATTAAAAAAACAAATTTCCTAATTTCTTTTCAAATCTTCTACAATTTTTTCTACGTGACTTCTAATTATTGTAAATTTGTTTGTTTGTAAATATGTGAACTAAAGATTGTTTTTTGTTTGTTCAGAAACACTAACCCCCCCCCCAGTTATTTGTGTGTTTACAGGTCTCCATAATAGTTGATTTATGGACTCTGAATGAGCAGTTTTTTTGTTTAAGCTATATTTATGGGGCATGGCAAGTTCCCAATATGTTTATGATATTATCACTGGGAATGAAATTCTAGATAGTATTGTTATCCATGGCAGCATCAGTAAAAACACACCTGTTCAAGGTTGCTTTCACAGATAAATAATTATTATCTTTAAATCACTTACAGGGTTTTTACAGACATATTATTTAGGGTATTATTATATTACAACTTAAATATTATTTGTACAGTGCCTTTGAATGGCTCCTGCTAGTAAGGGTGCTTTATTAAATATACATGATTATTATGGCATTATTATACTAAATCAATAATAAACATGAACTATCCAAGCTTTCATCATCATCATCATATTTCATCATCATATTATAATAGGTAACTCAATAGTGCACAGAATTCATGAACAGTTCATGAATGGTTCTTGAACATGAAATGGTCCTATTCATGAAAAGTTCTTGAACATTTCAAGGCACAGAGTTATGAATGATGGAATGCACTCCCAGCTCACATTCATGAATCCAAAACATTGAAATTGTTTAAGAAGTTGCTGAAAACGTATATTTGTTCTGAAGCCATTTTGGTGTTTAATTTTTGTTTTCTTAGTTGGTCTTATATATCCCAATTTTGCTTTATACATATATTGTTATGAAATAGTCATATTATATTTGTTATATCTTATATATATGTTTTTCATAAGTTATATACAGGACTTTTAAGCAGGCTTTAAGTTTGAAAAGAGCGCTTTATAAGTTTGGTATAATAATAATAATTGGTAATTATTTATTTGTATTACAGTGTATGGTGACTGTCTAGTTGTAATGTTTTATTGTTATATGTGACTCATACAAAATGTCTTCCCATTAAGTTGGTATTTATTTCAGTATGTCACTTAGAGTTAGAGCATGTTAAGCCAGAATTATTAAAGATCTTTCATTTCATATATTGTATAATTAATTTTTTTTTGATCAGATGTTTCAGTATAGGTAACAACTCTGAAAAAGGAGAGCACCTAAAACCACCTGGTGGACTAAAAACTTACATTGTCAAGAAATATGTTAGCTATATTGAGCGGTGCCAGGTCAAGGCAAAGGAGGACTATCCAAAGTTTTACAAAATCTACAGACTGTTTAAAGATGGTATGCTAATTTATACATCGCTTTGGTCTTCATTATTTCAACAGAATTGAGTTACTGTAAATTAATAATATAGAGCAGATGTCTAGGGTCAAATACAGCAGATTATATTCTAATACAAAAACAGGTACATGTAGTCCTTCATACCTTCAAATATAAATGCATGAAAGGGTATTTGTAACATAAAAACAAATGCTCAAAATGTAATTTGAAGGAAATATTGATGCCACAGATGTTGTTTCAGTTTGTTTTTTGGATTAGGTGAAATTATAACTAGAATAGTTTAACAAAAATGGTTATCAAATCAAAAGAAATTTGTTGAGGAAATCGTTTTAAATTGTTCCAGTTCTTCCTAATTGTTTTTGCATTTAACTGTATTCCCTTTCAAATAGAAGTGTCCTGAAAACAAAATATATAAATACACTTGAAAATAAAAGAAAACAATGCGAATTGGTCACATTTCCTTTGTTTGAATTTGATTCACTTATTTGTCATATTCAGGCGATAATCTTAACCTTTTGCCAATTAGTGCAAAGTAATGGAATTTTTGTTTTAAAATGTTTAGATCATAAACAAGTGTTTTTTTTTCATGAGTAGTTGATGTACACTTTTTATTAACTTTATATTATAAATATCATTGTTTCATTAAAGCCATTATCTCGAGGATGAAAGTTACTGACAGACTTCATGTTATTGGTATCTCTTCAGGCATTGTAGACTTCTTCAATGACACCAAACTGTATTCAGTGATAGCTACAAGGATATGGGCTGGCCAAGATCTCACCAGGTTTACTTGGAGGGAGCTGGAAATTTACAGACAGGTATGACATCATTACTGTTTTCCTTTTGAGACCCAATCCATTAGTGTAGTGGTTAGGATATAGCACTACAAATCTCCAGGTTGTCAGTTCGAATTCGATTTGTATCTGTATTTGTGGGATGTCTCGTAGAACTAGCACTGAGGCTAAACAAACCAAATAGAAGTGTCTTAACTGGTAATGTAGTTGGCAACAGATCACTAGTACCTGGATTCAAACTCCAGCTGGTTATCTCTGAAGGGTATTTCATCTTTCACATCACTTCATCACATTAGAGGTTGCCTTTTCAGGAGAGTGTCTAACACTTGATTGATAAATGTGGTTGTTTACTTTCTAGTCATTAGCCTTGAAATGTTATTTTTAGTCTTGACATTGCTGTATTGGATAATTTGTCATAATTCCACAAGAGATTCTGGTAGTGAAGACCAACAGGGATAAGTTCAGATGAGGTACATCAGGGTTTTAGAAGCACTCAAATAATGGGAATGGTTATGTTTCAGATATTCGGCAATTTTGTTATAAAGTCATAATAGAATTGGTATTCTGTTGCACTGATTAAATTATTGATTTTAGTAAAAAGTGATTGGGAGGTTACCAATCTTCTGTGACCAATCCATTAATGTGGTCACAACCCCTATATGATTGATTTTTTCAGGTCAGTTCAGTACCTAGGGAAAGAAAAACACTATTCACTTCTCTAGTGTAGTTTATGGTCAGTAAATATCAGGTTCAAATCTTTGTTGCTTTGATTTATCATCGATTTGTTATAAATTAATTAACTTCGATTGAGTTTTCTGCTGTTACAGCCTTAAAGCTCTGTTACCCCTAATGTTCCCTCTAATTCTTCCCAATCAGTAATGGGAACCTTTGAGCAGAAATATTTTAAATTCAAAGTTAATGCACCATATTCAAACTTTAATGGAGCTCATCCAGACATGTTTTCAATAAAAAGGAATTTTGCATTGTGTACTTAGATTATCAATAAATACACTGAAGTGTAACCTAAAGGCAAACATACAGTAATAACAAATAATGATAATTTTACTACAAAAAAACAAAACTAGTGCTAGAACTTAAAAGCAATAATACTGTGCAACTCATCAAGAATACTAGGTATAATTCTATATATTGTGGATCAATTGGAACCTCAAGATGGTACTTACTACTACTAGACCATTGCACTCACTTTCAGGGTTGGCGTTGATTTAATTAAATTGATTAAATAATTGATTGAATCGACATGATTTTTTCAGATTATGCTTGATTTAACTGTATGTATTTTTAAATAACGTTTAAATTTGTACATAACAGCTTTGCTTTAATTCTTTAGTAATGCTAAAAATGAAATGTTCAGCCTATTTGGGTTTATTATGATATTCCACATATTTATTTATTTTCAGAATTACATATTATTTCTTATGAGATTATTGAGAATGTTGAAAAAAATCAAATAAATCAATTTTAAGATTTTTTCCAGTCCTGCTCACCTTCTTACTTTTTACAGAATAGAACTAATACGTCAAACGTTCTAATCAGAGCAGTTACAGCAAAATGCCTTCATTTAGAGGTCCAAATGATAATGCATCACACTTTGTAACACTAGCTAATTCTTTCTAAAAAGGTTCCCTTTTTAAACTGATGACCAATTAAAAATTGTGTATACCATACTTAACAGAGTTTCCGAAGTTTGCATATTTGGCATTTTCTTCCATGCATCATCGAACCCCAAGTCTTCTCTGTGAACAACACAATACTGCTCTGGTAGATGTTATATTTCTAGTTTTAACATTTCTGCTACCCTGTTTTTCCCCCCAGCATAACCTGTGCTCCATCTGATGTTAACGTCATCATCCTTTGTAGGTCACGGTTGTCATGGATGTAAACAAATTCTTTATTGCCTCCACAATGCTGATACTGTCACAAGCGGTTAACTTAGAAATATCAGAAAATACAGTGTTATAGAAGATTTCATTTTGTGGTCTGTATTAATATTTTTTGGATGATAATATCAGTACCTTCACCAACATTCAATGTGTGGATAGCAAATTCCCTCAACTCAGCCATAACTTCTTTTTGAACAATGATACTGATACGTTCAACAAATTCAAAAGCATAGTTCTTGCTATGCCAGCTTTTAGGAAATTTTACACATTTGGCCAAATGTGTATTAATTTCTTGAATAGAATGTGTTGAAGCATTAATTTTAATTGCTAGAATAACATTATCGGTAAGAACTAGCGATATCAGAACCAGACTTTTTTCTGGGCCTTTTGCTCTACTCTAGATTTTCACTGAAGTGGAATTTCTGTTAATAGTACCTGCCTTCAGTTTTCATAATTTGGTGATAGCATTCAGATGACTATGTTGCTTGAAATGTTGTTTTAAGTATTCCAACTTCCATACCTGTCATTTCTTTCCTGTGGTAAATTTTTCTTCAGTTTTTGTTTCAACACAAATGATACAGGTAACGTCACTACTAGTTCCTTGATACTTGAAACATCCTGTATTGTTACCTTCTGTTTTTCCTGCCAAGGTGGTAATTCAGTTTCTACAAGCTTAAAATAATAGCAAGCTTTCTGGTTTTTAATATTAAATTTCAATTTTTCTTTACACTTTCTCTTTGGCATTATGACACAAGTTCTATCTTAATATGTAACCAAATGTAATAAAAAATCTTAAAGACATCTGTCTCAATAAGCTCTCACCATTGTCCATCGACTGTTGACATTTTACCAGCTTCCCAGAAATAGTGCACAGTTAAGTAGAAATGCGTGTACGCATATAATTATTTGGGGGGGGGATGATTATTCACTAAACTAGGCCCATCCTTGATTTTTGGAAGTGAGCAAGTTACGGAAATGTGCAATGGGCAAAATAATCATATTTTTTGTAGTAAAATGAGTGCCAACATTTTGAGTGACTGGACATCCATATAGCTTATAGGGAATATTGGTTATCCCACATTCAGGTTTGATGTCGGTGTTCTCCAGGATAGCTAAAGTAGATGATTTTTCTAATTGTATTTAGTTTATTTGGTTGCTAGCACCAATGTCAGAATTTGTTTCAAATATCTATATGCAGTGTTTTGATGGCTTACCTCATTGTATAAATAATATTTATATGAGGATTGGTTTATGTCTCCAGTGTCCGAAACCTGATCACTGGAGAATGTCTTCCTTGCACAAGAGATCCTTAGCAAGGACTCATCTATTTATTTGTTTACTGGCCTTTTTATGCCAGTCTTATACCAGTAGTAACATTTATTCCCTGTTACAGATGCCATCAGATCTGCTTCGGTCAGCTCCAGTTCTTATTGCTGCTCCACTTCCTGCTGTGCCATATTTCTTCTATCCCATCTGGTAAGTCATCATTGTGTGTGTGTGTGTGTCTGTCTGTCTGTGTGTCGGCATGTGTGTTGTGTGTGAAGGTACTGCTGTGTTACGTAAGGATAAAGCTAAAGATGTCTATTCCTGATTATAAAACTTTTGTTCCCTCCTTTCAGTTATGTGTTCCCTCGCCAGCTGCTGTGTCACCATTTCTGGACTGAAGCGCAAAAGGAGAAGTTTGGCATTCACTATTTAAGAGAACGTCTTCGTTACTATCCACATATAGTTGAAATGATGGAGAGACAATCAGTTTATATACAGGATGTTACACAAAGGCGTCTTCTGCAAGAAATTATGTTCAAGGTTTGTTGCATTATGATAATGTAAACAATTTGCTGTCATACATGTGTTTTTTTTTTATAAGACGAAAATGTACTCCTACGGTCTATTAGAATGCAGGCCAGCATCTATATACAACAATATTTGATGGAATTAAGAGATGATAATAGAAGAAAGTTTCTGTCTGGATAGCTGTTGAAACTTTCTCCTCAACAGGATAAGCTACTGTCTGGCAGAACATTATCACTAGCACAGTCATATCACATATAATAATTTATATATAATCACAGTAGATATGAACAATTTCAATCTAAGTCCATCACAAATCTATTATCTGCCTGGTCAATGCATGGAAAGAACGAGGTTCCCACAGGTCCTGAAAAACTTGGAAAACAACCAATTAATTTTCCAGGTCCTGGAAATGTCCTTGAAATTTTTATAAATCAGGAAATGTCCTGGAAAAAATATTGCTTGTGAAAAAATCCACTTAGAACAAAAAGGTCTGTGAATACATATTATGCTTGTAGAAGAAGACTTCGATTACAGAAGAAAAAAAGTATCAGTATATAGTCTTGATATGTCATGTTAGTTAAATAATTTAAATAATAGTGGGTGGATCAGATAGCTAGAAGGGGTGAGGAAGAGGCTGTATCATAAAATGTCAATAATTGATCTTACATTGAATAAATATGATATGTTTTTGCACATATGTTGATTTATTAACTTTAAATCTTGTATACTTTGTCCTGGAAAATAGTAATTTTGTCCTGGAAAAGTCCTGTAAATAAATATTTCCTTGGCTGTGGGAACCATGAATGGTATATCATGTGACCATGTATATTGGTAGAATAAACTTTTAAGTGCCAAAAGATCATCAAGCAGCATCACAAGGCAAGAGTAGACTGTTACTTTCTTAAATCAGTTGGCCAATTAAAGGATTTCCCTTGAAAATAATTTGTAATGACTTCAAAATGGAATCATATGATAGGCATGTTTTATCATCACATTTTGACATTTTGGCATCACTTTGTATAAAAACATACCTGGGTAACTGAACCAACACACACATATACATTGGTGAATCTAATTTATTTTTACACACATGGCACACATATAATATATTGATAATAATATAAATTGTTATGCAATATTTATGAGATAGTCACAATAACATGTACATATATATATATATATATATATATGTGTGTGTGTGTGTCCTTCTATCTCTCTAATCTCTCTATTCCTCCCTTCTATCTATTTCTCTCTCTCTCTCTCTCTCTCTCTCTCTCTCTCTCTCTATATATATATATATATATATGTGTGTGTGTGTGTGTGTGTGTGTGTGTGTCTACCTGTCTGTGTGTCTTTTCTGTTCTCATTCATGCTATACCCTGTTGTGTAGATATTTATTTGTTTATTTTGCCTCATGTCTTTGTTTAATTACAGTTAGAACATGGACGCCATCCCACAGTTGAGGAACTCCTTGAAGTTAAACCACTCTTTATTAATGAACCTTTTGGTTTAAGCAGTATGTCTAAAATACACAGGGTATGAATGTTTATAGCATTTGATGTAGTTTTCTTGTAGCAGTTTTCTTGGATAATTTTGTATTTACTTGCATTCAACAGAATATGTTGAATGCATATTCATTGGATAATGTGTGGGTTGATAAAAAACTACTGGCTTTAAATGAAATCCTTTTAAAAATAAACAAAGAAGAATGTCTACAAAATATTAGGTATCATAAAAAAGAGTTTTTTTTCACATGCACAAAAGAATGAGGACATTTTATTAACTTACTGATCTGGTATATTTAAAAAAAATTCATTTTGAAACAAAGTGTAATATTAGTGTTTTAATAGTATTAGAATCTGGTTAAGAATCAGATTGCTGTTTTTATGAGTGATAAGTCCCATTTTACTTGCCTAATAACTTGATTCTTTAAAGCTATACTCTTATTAATTTATAACCACAAATAAACCTATTTTATACAGGCATTGTGAAATTATAAAAAAAATTGTTTTTAATGCTTTAATATGTATACACATGAATCTAGAAATTATTATTTTGAAGAATGATAACATTAAAACAGTTTGTGTTGTTGTAATTGGTTGTGGATTAAGCCTAGCTTGATTTGAGCTTGATCTTTTATATTTATTACTTGTTAGAAATGATTGACTAAACAAGTAGTTTGGAAAAGTTTCTTTCCATTTGATACCAACTAATAAATAACCTACATCACTATTAATAACAACAACAAGAGAATCAAATTTTCTCATTTTGTATAACGGGTATATGAAATATTTTTCTTCTCTTCTGGTAAAATGTAAATATAATTGAATAATTCTGACACTGTGTAGTGACAAGAGCGGTGCATGTAAATCTCCAAGTTTGAATTTCAATTGGGTCGAGGTACCTGTGTTTCTGGAATGTTCCCCTTTTGAGTACCCCACCACCCTTCTGCCATATGTCCCGGAAGTGGCCAATGCCAGGGTTAAACGAACCAATCACTCATTCTGTGCAATATAGCATAGCTCATGAAATAAGTAATATGCTGCTATGCTAGATTAAGTAAAACTTGAAAGTATCCGATAGATTTATTCAGCAGATTTTGATTTATAAAAGAACTTCATTTAGATACTGTACTTCTGGTAAAATTCATTCAACTGGTCTCCTTTGTATCAGTGTTTCCTGTCTCTGAAAGCCATAATTAGGTGATTGAATAAATGCTTTGTTTAATCTGAACGTTTCTCACTACTGAGACATCCAGGCAATGGAAGTGAGTTGTTCAGATAAACTATATCTCAAACACGGGTAAAACTGGAACATGATCTATAACTTGGAAATCTACAGTGTAGTGCACCACCAACTGTGCTGTGGGCATTCTGTGCAAACGTTCAGAATACACACTTTTATCAGAGCATAAAATTATTTGCTATATTATGATTAGGTAATTTAAATGCCCAAAATAAGGTTTACATAATCAGTGCCAATTAAATTGAGGATGTATGAGATAAAACAGATTTATCCATTGCCATCACTTGCAGAAGTCATCACCTTGAACTGTTTATGTGAAGTTATTAGCTGGTGTTGTTTTGCTACAGCTCTATTTAAGTATGTGTCACTTTATATACTTTCAGTGGTATTTGGCTCGTAGCTTGAGCTTCTCAACACTGTACCAAAGCCGATTTAAGAATGATGCCATCCTTTTGCATAACATCGATCTGGCATTAATTCGGGAAGGACTTAATATGCTCAGTATGGAGCAGTTAAAATCAGTGAGTTTTTTGGGTCATTGATTCTAGTCAGACATTTATAAGTCATTTAAGTTAATGCTAAAGATTAGGGATGAAATATTTCTGGTGTTTTATCACCGAAAATAACATTCTTGATATTTGTATGGATATAAGGTATGTACTACTATATATTCCGATGATGAGTGTGGTTCATGTTTTATTTGTTGAGAACTCTATCCACATGATGCTTCCCACTGGCCTCAACAAAGAGCCCTCACAATTTTCAATATGATCGCTGTGATTGGATGAATAGGCACAGAGATGCCAATGGAAAAAAAAGCCTCAGAAAATCTGATTTACACGATTCACTGAAGTGATCCAGAACAAGCAGAAAAACTTGGAAATCTGTGGAATGCATAACAATGGCAGCCCTGATAGGTGGTATCATCCTTCCCTCAGCCAGCAGGATCGATTGAAAGAAACAAAACAACGCTTGCATCTGCGCATCTTGGCATGATGGCTGCCAAATGAATTGGAATGGGACTAAAATTCGATTCATAGCTGCTTCATTAAAGCCATCTAATATTATAATCACACAGATAGTTAATAAGATATAATCATTGTATCAATTTCATAATATTGTATTGCCATATCCATTAATTTGACAAGAAATCCTTCTAAAAAATAGGTTACTTTGACTTGTGAAATCGGGAGCTGAAAATTTTATTGCATTGTCTCATCATCAGCTACTCTCTTGTTTCCTGATGACACATTTCATTGTGTTTAATTTATATCTAAAGTTTTCACATTATCTCCTTTCTCGAAGTGAAAAAGAGGGCAATGTTACAAGTCACAATTTGGTTTTCTTGTGAGTTATTAAACTCACAAGAAAACCAAATTGTGACTTGTGAAATAAAATGCGTCAAAATGCATACATTATATACAGACATTATATACAGACATTATTTATATATGACATATTTTTGGGGAGTGGGGGGGGGAGTTTTTGGAATGAAGTTATAATTCACACCAAATCAAAACATTACCATTGTGGAATCAGACTGCTCAATATATCTGGTAAAATATTTTCATTTAAAACTAGAATCTGAAAACTAAAATATGCATCAATTGTAGATTATAGTGGAACTCCTGCTACTGTCAGAATGTTGATGATACTTTTCAAGCGCTTTAAAACACATGACCACCTTAGACAGATAGATTGTTTAAGCAGTTTTCAGCTGTTGTGTGAGTTTCTAGGTTCAGGTTGATTGTCTAGGTAGCCTAAGGTAGGGTGTGGATTACTAGTATTTGTCTGGGAGTACTTGTCCGGGTATGACTTGGGCTCTTCCTACTTCTAAGTGCCTCACTGACAAACAGCTGTGTTCCAAACAATCTTATTTTATCAATCTGTTGAACCAATGAAGTCTCGTGTTTTCGCAGACCGGTGTAACACGTAAACCGTGTACCACAGTTAATTTTGTTGGATTTTATCATCCTTGCCACCTATCTTCATTTGTTACTTAATTTTTTTGATGAACACCTATTACATCATTAATAAGATGATTCTGATGACTATCCAGTCGAATCTCTTCAATTAGTGTATAAGCATTTATAGTTTTAATTCCACAACACAGCATGTACGTATTTATTGTCTTATCAATGGTGATTTTATTGTCAAAATATGTTATAGTACTACTTTCATAGATTACATGACAGAATGAATGTTGCACATGTGTTTGACCTAAAAAATAACATCATTTGATTATTTAGAGAAATAAGTGCACCTCTAGTTTATATTTATCTTGGTTGTTACTTCTTGAATAAAGTCCTCATACTTAGAATCTAAGAAGAAAGGGGTCGTTATATTATTTTTGTTTGACAGAAATTCAGTTTGGTTTGAGGTAGACCCCTCTCCAATTGCAAAAACATGAAAACGTAATACAGTTAAGTGAGAATTTAATTACAAAACATTTTCAAGGGAAGGAGCCACTCATAGTAGGGAGTTTGGCCTTCTCCATCCTCTTCCTAGGTCGATACCGTGATGGCCCGCAGTCACTCAACCTCTGGGTACTTTAGGTCCATTTATTTGTTCACATATTCTTTCCTTCTGCCCTTCACAACCCTCTATATGGATGTACAGTGCAACAAAAATCCAGTTTAGCTTAATCAAGTATGTTCATGAAAGAATTTTTAGATTCAGTGGGAAACATTCCAGGCTAATTAATAGTCGCTGATTAACACACACCATAATGTGGTTTGATGTAATGACAATTATTTTTCTATTTCAGTCCTGCTTCTATCGTGGTTTTAATGCTGAAGGTCAAACAGAGGCCGAACTAAAAACGTTCTTAAAGCAGTGGCTTCAGTTAAGCCAAGAACTTGATGGTAATACGTTTGGTATTAACAATCCTGACTTTATTGAGATAAAACTGACCATGTTAGTGCTCACATGAGTAAATAATCAGACTTTACATTTGATGTGTGAATGTTTGCTAAACTCCAAGTTTTATAAATACTTATTTATAAATATTAGTGGTTAGAGAAGATGGTGACAAATATAATGTTATATTGTCGTGTAAGGACTACATCCAGAATGAGAAAAAATAGGGTATTACTGACAACAAGATATTCGAAGTAGTACTTGGCGTAACATAAGTACCAAATGACAGAAGTTAAAATATAGAGTTGAGTGATAATAAGATGCGTAGTGAGTGTAATTTAGCCTGTAATGACTAAATGGTATGCAAATTTATGTAAATTATGAAAAATTTTAAAATTTATGTAAATGGTTAAAAACGATTACTATATATATGTTTTCCCTGAGTTGGAGGTTGTGTTCGCGGTGTGTCTGCCAGTTTTAGATGCATGTGTCTTTACCTTGTACTTCATTCCATTTCAGAAAAGAGCCTTTCCTTGCTGTTACACGCCCCGGTGTTGTTGTCATACAATAAACCTTCGAACAGGAAATATCTTATTCACGATATCGACATCAGGGGTAATGTGCTGAGATGATGCCACGAACAGGGAGTTATTGTGTGTGTGTCCGATTATGGAAAACTATTATAACGTCTGTGATGTAGGATAATCAGGACAACTGAGTCAATTCAAATAAATATTCAATGTTGTGTTTTATGACACCGGATGTTTGTTGTTTTATTCATGAATTTGGTGTGATTGGTTTTGTATTTTAACAATATTTCTTTTTATAATTCTGGTGATCTATCAATCCATTTCACTGTCTGTTGCCATGTTTTTAACTGTGCAGCTGATCAAATCACTGCCCCCAGCACACATAAAAGAGTGCATGCACGCATGCATCATGATTATTTATAATCATATACCTCGATATCAGTCAGCAGAGCTAGATTTAATACAGTTCTTTGTTTTTTAAAGATGAATCTTTATCATGATTTGGTAATTAAACATACATTTCTAGAAATGTATTTCATAGTATGATTTATAATACAATTATAAAATGTTTGTATTGTAGTAAGAATTTCCCCCTCCCCACACACAGAGACACACCAAATGAGCATAATTTATTATAATATATAATGTGTAGGTAGGACAGTATAGGTAATACACGACGATGAAAGCTAGCTTGTTCAAATGTACCTCTCTTGTTGAAATTTGGGGTAGAGACTCTCTCTCTCTCTCTCTCTCTCTCTCTCATATATATATATATATATATATATGTGTGTGTGTGTGTGTGTGTGTGTAACACTGGACCGGTATTGTTGCCTTTAGGCTGTTATCATCAGATATACAAACCTAGCATGGAGTTGAGCGTCTGGCTTGTTGTTAGCCCAGGGCTTGACTTAAATTTGCATAAGTGTAATTGACTTGATCATGCCATCTGAACTAGCATAAATGAAACATACTGCGTGGTACCGGCAATACTATACTGTAGGTGATGCGCAATGCTGATAAGATGGATGGAAGTTAACGATGCATTGGCACAATTAGGCCATTCAGTGTCCAAAAAAACCCAGTAAAAAACGTTTGTATTTGACGTATACCTTTCTCATTAGCGTATATATTGAAACGCACTCGATCTACGGACTTCTTTTCACAATATTATGTACGACAAATGTCCAGGTATTCCTTAACGTATGTTGGTTGTTGGTTTTATATTTTCTGTATACTTCTTTGTATGGAAAACCGAAATGACTGTCAGTATTTATAATTGTTTACGTTTCTTCGAACGGATGTATTTCTGGTTTGGACTGGCTGTTGTTGTCCTGTTGACTAGACGCTTGTATTTGGATTTGTTTTCGACATCGCAAATGAAAAATCGGCTTACGGAAGCCTGGCACCGACTCCCTACTTCGTATCATACCGAAAACCGACCACCGATTACCAGACTGAAGGCTTCCAGTTTCGAAGAAGTAATCGTAGTGGTGCGTAGCGCAGTACGGGAAAGCGGATTCTATCACCAGCTCCGAGCAAAGATGGTGAATCGATCAACTAGGACGGAGTTCCTTCTGGAATATCCGGAATTTAACACTACCGAACCGTTGTTTTTGGACGATACAGAAAGGGCTATATTTCGGCTTTCCAGTGACAACCGGAGGTTTCTTGGCCTCCACAAACCTGTCGGCGTGATTGCACTGATGGGAAACGGAACCGCCGAGGCGCGCCTGGATTGTGGGGCCTACACGGATCTGGGGACCTTTGAGCGACGACTCTCTGCGGGAACCGGGCGTATGTTTGATCCAGCAGACGTGATCTGTCCATTGCTCATACCGGACGGCGGATTCTTCCAGCATTTTCTCGACGGTGTCCTTCCGAAGATCGTCCAGATATATGACATTCTACGAACGCTGCGGGTGAAACTTCTGCTGAACACCTACCGTAGCAGATCCGTCCTCGACATGCTCCATCAGCTAGACATACCGGAAGACATGATCGTCTTTAGCAAGGTGGGCACCGTTCGTACCGATATTCAGCTGAACACGTGCAGGACGCCGCCCGTTCACCCAATGCTGTGGCAGCGAGGGCGTCAGTTGTTGCTTGCTGGAGTGACGTCACCAAGAAACTACGTGATCTTGGTGGTACGAATGCGCACGCGCAATGGAGGAAGGCGGATAGTGAATAAAAAGCAGGTGATATCCTTCTTGAAACAAAGATATCCTCAACGCTTCCAACTGTTCGCCGGAAATTTGACCTTCACGAAGAGTAGAGCTCTCTTCTCGCACTCCTCGGTCGTCATTGGTTGCCATGGCGGCGGAATGTATAACATACATTTCAGCCAATCTGGAACCGACGTCGTTGAACTGATGCCGATTACCGGCACGCAGACGCCACCTGCCGGGTTGTCGCATACCGTGATCTGGCGTGTTTCTGGAGCCCTTGGACAGAGATATTGGAGAATTCACAGTCGCAGCCTTAACGCTAAAAATGACGTCCAACTCCCACTAGATAAACTGAAGGCTGTGCTAGACCTGATTGATTCATCCAGAAGTAACAATAAAGGATAAGACCATGTAACATAGATTTATATTACAACACAGCTGGAGTGGACATTCCGGATTACGTTATTATCTATTTACAAGTACCATACAGGTAACGAGACAACTTTAATAATCTTCTGTTGAGAACTATGTGTTTTGAACTTGCCTGCGCAATACGTCCGATTGATTATATATTTAATGTTTGTCCCGATTCTGTTTGACAAAACTGATTGAGTGAACTAAATAAATACTGGATAGAGTTGCTCCAATATATTTACTAAGCACATTTTAATACTTTACGCAAGTCCGTGTATATATTTGCAGTTTTAATTTATGCGGATATATATACATACATACAAAAAAATTATCATAGTTTTCTCTGCATGAAAATAATAGGTAAGTTATAACAAACAAGTTAACAAGCTATGGTTCCTAATGGACATAAACATTTTACGGTTAGTATTATTTAAGCTAACAAACAAACATGGCCTTACGCACTATTGTTTATGCTAATTGATCATCATCAATCATGTTCTTCGTCAGTTGGTTCTTATACTCCAGAAACTCTGGTCCGGATATGATGGTTCTTGTCGTGACGCTTTCCAGTTTAAAGTGTTCCAGAATGGAATTCTCCTCGCCGGACAACAGCGTCGCCGACAACGACCTATTGATGACGTCACACATTGCCCAGAGATCACTAAGCGCATCGGTTGTCGGGCAATAGACGATAAATGCACCGGACGCATTGTCCACGCCCACGATGCGTCGGTTCTGTCCTTCGATCTTATTGGTTACCTTCGAGACGAGATCCTTGATTGGCAGGTCGACGCCGGCAATGATTGGATAGAGATCGGATTCCGTGGTCAGCGGGTGATGCTTGTATCGCCAACACTGCTTCATCACCGCCGACAGGAAGTTGTTAAAACTCTCCGTAACCGGAACTTCCTTTTCTTCGTCCTTCCGGTACTGGAATCGCAATCCAGTCAACTCGTGCTTTAGACGTATCCCACCTGGAAATAAGACGGTATATATATATATATATATATATATATGTGTGTGTGTGTGTGTGTGTGTGTGCATCTTTTAGGCACAGCTGCAAAAACCCATTGCCCGTCACAAGTCACCATTATACAATGTTTTATAGCTCTATAGAAACATTCAAAGTGCAATTCTAACTTTCCCTTAAAGCAAATGATCTTATATTTTTTATCATTATCATCCTCAGTTTAGCTCGGATTCGCGGTAGTTGCGACAGCTAAATCTCCACCCCCCTCAACCACCTAAATGTTAAAAACTTAAACTAATGGTCTTACCTAGAACGTAAGATACGAAATTATCGTGTGTCTCTTTGGTCATTTCATCTCGTTTCAGCGCCATCTGTAGTTGTTTGGCATTATCGTCTGCTGTTTGATAATTCTGCATCACTCCCAATATACGATCTCTCCACACGCTACCATCTTGGCGTACTGACTCGGTAGATGGCGTCACTGGTACTATGATAAGAAAAAGAAAAAACTATAATGGTTAAACGAATATATGGGGCATTCTGTAGAAGAAAACCTGTTAGTAATTTTAATATTTTGGCAATTACAGGGACAAACCGAGAATTTAATTTTTTTTATTATACCTCGTATCTACGTGGTATACTTTACGACATCAACACATTTGTCATTTAACAAGCTTGACCGTTGCCGTGCTTTGAGACAAAAGGAAGAAAAAAAAACTGCCTATGAACGATGTTCCAAAATAAAAAAAGGCAAAGCACGAACAAATTAATTTGCAAAGAATATAAATGCAGGTTTAGGATGTATGAACAAACAATCAGGATGAGCAGATGCTGAACTTTGTCATTAAACACTGGGTCATCCATGGCTAAGCGGGTTATGTGTTTATAAATAGCGGTGTAAAGTACAGGTGACTGGTTAAGCCTATGGTTTTTACAATCTTGATTTATGGTCTTATATATATATATATATATATATATATATATCAGCATGGAGTGCAATATATTTGTTATTGCTGTGGTGCTTGGTGTCCTTACGCTTTTGTCAACATTCATCATCGACAAACAGGAGAAGTAAAATCAACGAAACAATATGATTAAATAAATGATTTTATAAATAACACAGAACAGCAGAATATTATATATATTTCTGTCCACTCGTGAACACGACAATGGGGGGTGGGGGCTATCGTATGTCATACGGAAAACAACCTATACTGGATGAGAATTAATTCGGCATCGATTAAGACGTGTATACCTTTGACTGGCTTGTCTGGTTCTATAATATACATCAGCGGATGGAAAGGGGGAGGGGGGATTCCTATCACCCTATCATCTGAGCCACAATCGCGCCCTAATATGGAAGAATGGAAGGGACTTTACCGAAAACAATACTTTCGACTTGCAGTACAGGGGCAGTGCGATGCAACTGTTGCACAGAAAAGTTCTGTACATGGTAAAGAAGATATGAGGAATTTAATTCTCGGTATCCTGACGGTAATAATGGATAATATCGTTTACCCGTAAAGACACCTGTCATATCAGACTAATTTCAGAAAGACCACAAACCTTAGTATTTTGACAAAGGGGCGTAGATAATGGGACCCTCCCCCCAACGTGTGCGTGGGTGTGTATGTAAATGTGTTTTCTCACCGAGAAATACTTCCGGTTCAGATGTGAGCCTTTTCACGACACTGGCCAGACAGGAGTCCTCCGATATCAGAGTTGGGATCCCTGCGCTCAGCGCTTGTAGTCCCATGTATCCGTAAGGCTCGCTCCTGGAAGGCACGATACAGAGCGTACGCCGATCCAGATCGCCGTAGAGCTCCTTCGGACTCCGGTAATTGGCGACATCGAGCACCAACTCGGAGATGAACTGCTTCACGTGATTCCTGATCTGTGTGACGTCATTGTGTGTACCGCCAACCCTAAGAGTCGGTGGCTTGGCAGAACCCTTGTATTTCGCCGTTTCCATGGCGACTTTATTGACGCCGCAACCGGCGATGTCGACGCCCGACCAAGCGGCGCATGCGTCAGATCCGTGAGTGAGCGTAACGACGTCATAGGCATCGTTTTTGACGTTAGAGCGGCGGACGTCGAAGACCGGGGGCGAGCACTGGGGCAGGAAGAGTCGGTGATCCACTTCCGTTTGGCAGCGGTTCCGGAACTTGGCTGCATAGTACCAGTGGGTCTTCTCGGTCACCGAATAGACGACGTCAGCCTGCTCACCCAATCGGACCTGTTCGTCGTCGGTCGGCACCGGATAGCGCAGCGAATCGGCGAGCCATTCCACGTCACGTGGGATGACGTGATAGAACAAGATGACGCCGCTATCCGGATAGAGTTGTCGTCTGAGTACTAGGGCCGCCTTGGCTGTTATTGGGCTGTGGCCGACGATATGGGTAACGTGGGGGATGCTCTTTTGGGCATCGGCAAAGAATTCCGCGGGGCTCTCGTTGAATCGTTCGTAGAACTGCCTCTCGGAGCCGCGGCCGGGATCGAGGCTGACCAGACTGATTCGGTTCTCGTCTGCCAGGGATCGGTCGGTCGGATTCAGGTCGGTCAGGGCGTGGAATACCGTGCTATATACCTGGATACCTTTGTAGCGCGACAGCGTCAGGGCCACCGATTGGTTGACGGCCGATATCCCTTCGGTAATGGCCGACCAGGTGTTGCATAAGAGCAAGATGCTGTGACTACTGGAAGGTACTTCTTGTGGCATCCTGAAATAGACATGTTGGTGATCGATGTCGTCACATCACGATAGAATGTCGATAGCGCTAAATACGGATTAATGTTGTGGTTGTGAAGTTGAATATCAGTGACGGAGATGCACTCAACTCTCAATAGCATACGTACGCATCGAAGCATGCACCCATTTACATGCTTACACAGTAATATATATATATATATATATATATATATATATATATATATAAACACACATAAACACACACGAAACAAACACACTCTCCTGCTCTCTCCCGCTCACATATCTAATTCACACACGCACACGCATACACACGTTCTTCCCCTTTCTGGATCACATTCAATAATTATCTCATTAAATATTCATCCAATCAATTAATATTATTGCCATCACATCACTAGTTCAGAGTCTAAACACTTTACTACTGATATCAATACCTCAACAGATTAATATTTTATTTAAATAGCACTCGTTCAGGGAGTGCTATTTGAACCATAGCACACAGACACACACACACACACACACACACACACACACACACACACACTTGTATGTGTGGTAAAACATGCACGCGCGCAGACGCTTATTTATTCATTAATTAGACCTCGAAATGAAGATGTACGATTAGGAAACATCTAAAGAAGTATACCAAGATACCTCATAAAATTAACTAACAAATGACACATAGCCAATATATATATATATATAAAATATATATATATATATATATATATATATATATGAATGACACCATTTTAAAATAAAGCCACGAATACAAGCAAAATTTGGCTGAAAAGACGTGATAGAAATACCTGGTTTGATGACGGATTCTTGTATATCTACACGATAAGCACCCGCGTCCACCGAATTCGATCCGCGGATGAGGAGACTGGCACCGAGTAACAAATAATTTAAAGATATAACATCAGGTATGATGACGATGATCAAAGCCCTACTGGACCCCACACACAGTTAGCCGACCATTCACTTGTCTGTTGATGCCGTCTGTTTGGCGTTGTTATGTACTTTTGTTGCCAATCTACTTGAATAGTGTGAGTGTCTCATTGACGGAGTCTTCTCACTATTTCTACACACCCCCGGGCTCGGCTCAGACATTTTCACCGGTCAGGTAGCTTTGTATGGATCTCTCTGTCTTGTCGGGTAGTCGTCTTCTAGAGCGAGTTATCGATTTCGACTTTTGCTCGTTTCGTGGAGCGCCTTCTCGTGTGTAGGACGATATGTGGCGTATGGCGAATGGACTCGGATGTTGTTTACACAGGGACCGAACGAGCCACCGGTTGTTGTCGTTGTTGTTATTTTGCGATCGTGTTTTTTTCCATTGCGTTCAGTAGTGGTGCTGTTTTGTAAATAGCTGGTCGGCGTTGTTTTTGAATGGGTTTTGTTTACTTGCGCGGACGCGCGGGCTTTAATATATATATATATATATATATATATATATATATATATGTGTGTGTGTGTGTGTGTCTGTGTGTGTGCAGGGGCGTAGGTTAGGAGGAGGGGGTTGATTAAGGAAATACGGGTTTTGAAGTATGTAACTTGAGTAAGTATTTAATCCTGTTTAAATTCACATAAACCTATGCCACTGGATGTGTGTGCATGTGCGCGCGTGCATGCGTTCTTGTCCATTCCTGGATACATGTATGCGTCCTTGTGTACACACCCCTGATTGTGTGTATGCTTGCGTGCGCATTATTAAAGTACACCATATATTGTACCACAGAACGTCTTTACCTGTGAACAATATTAGAAAAGAGATGAATATTTACGACACAGTTAATTATATAACATTTAACTGTTTATTACACACCGTGAGTTTCCACTGGCTATATCCTGTCATATAATGCAATATGGATGACCGACAACTTGGTATTTATTTCTCACACATTAGTCTATATTAAGAAGACATATTGCTATTTATATATCGATAATTCAAGCTTTCTATAGTTTTTGTATTATATATAACCTGTCGGTTATTGAATGGCTTAGGAATCGGTCACGAGAGGAGACGTTCATGCGTGTTTTCTTTGTCAAATTTCAATAGGGATAATTATTATATATATATATATATATATATATATATATATATATATACACATATTCTGGTGAGACATTAGACGTTGCTCGGGATCCTCTGATTACTCGTCTAGAGTTCGTATTCACGATTTGAGATTATCTCTGCCAGTGCTTTTTTCTCCTCTGTTAACACACAGACACACATACACGCGTGCGCGCGCCACACACACACACACACACACACATATATATATATATATATATATATATCATAATACATCCACCACGCACACACACACACAAACACAGACACAGAGAGAACGACGAGAGAGAGATAGAGAGATAGAAGAGAACGATAATAATATATATATATATATATATATATATATATATGCATACCTACACCACGCGCACACACACACACAAACACAGACACGAGAGAGAACGAACGAGAGAGAGATATAGAGATAAGAGAACGATATATATATATATATATATATATATATATATATATATATATATATATATATATATAGAGAGAGAGAGAGAGAGAGAGAATTCAGAATTGTATTTGTTAAGTCAATCAGTTAATCAGCCAAATTCTCGGACATGTTCAATACAGCCACTGATGACAGTCTCCATCATAACGTTTCATTTCCTCACTCAAAGCGATCAGATGAAACATCCTATGGACGCAACCATAAGTTTGCAATGCTGTCCGCTACCAAATGTGCTACGACAACGGCCTGCCTGACTGTCGATTAGCATGTGATCATCTGACAGTTTAGTTTCCTGTCTCCCTATCTATATCATTTCCTGTCTATCAATCTATATTGTAATAATGATTATCATAGCGTTCACACAGAATATGGCTGGTAATTCGTTCCTGTCTAGCAATAATTCACTTTGTAGCATTACAAGTTTCCTTTAAATATATATTAGTAAGTTTAGGTAAATCGTGTTTGCCAGTATAAAGTTTAAACCCAAATAAACAGGTTGGATTAATTTTGACCCATTCGAACCTCATGCGTATTGAAATATTCGAAAACTCACCCTTCTCTCTCTCTCTCTCTCTCTCTCTCTCTTCTCTCTCTATATATATATATATATATATATATATATATATATATATATATATATCATTGTTTATTGTATACATCTTTACGTGCATGTGCTCTGCGTTTTTGTTTGCTGGTGAAGATGTGTCTGAACTCATAAAATAACAAGTTGCTCCGTCTCATTCTTACAAACTATAGACTCGCTCAATCATAATAACGTTGTATCAGTTCATGAATATTTAAGCTTATGGGTGTGCAGTTTAATAGATGTATGGGTCCATTGGTGTGTGTTTTAGTAATATCAGCCAGTGCCGTCATATAATGCCATATATAAAGTGAAACATTTACAAAACCACGTGAAAACAACGTTTCAAAACTATTTCATCTTTCAGGACCAAAGGAGAGAGTTATCAAAAACTAAGTTTCCGGTCATATGTTAAGCTAAAGTACACAAAGTTTAGGTCGCTTTCGGAAATATATCGCCCATGGAAAAACGCACTTGATCTGAAGGTAAAAATTGATCAAAACTAATTTACTCTATAATGCAGCATTAAAAAATAAAACATTCATATGTTTTGCATTATTAAAACAAAAAGTTATCGGACAATAATACAATACTGTATAATATAATGCAATTTATTATCCCAAATGGATAATCATGATTTAAAGAACAGAACTTCGATTAAGCTAGAAAATGATAAATTGTTTCGCAAATGTCATGTGTATATAAATATTACATACACACCTCGGAAACAATTGATGATCCTTGTTTGAATACATGATAACAGTCTGATCATGATATTTAATAGGATAACCATAGTTCTGTTCAATGATAAGGGTTTTCCAATCAAATATAAAATGATAGACAACCTTCGATGAGCCTGTGTCAGAAAACGAGGATACATGTTCGATATGTTTGTGGACACACCTGGACGGAGCAGTTCTTGTATAATGATAAGAAAACCTATGCTGTAGGAGACCACGCCAAATTAACTAAATAAAGGTTTTATATAGACCTTCTTATTTTCTAAATATTAAATAGTAATAGTAGTAATGGTAGTAGTAGTAGTAGTAGTAGTAGTAGTAGTAAATTACATTTTGTGCATGTACGGTTAGCCAATAGTAGGCTAATGTATAGAGACGGCTACATGAGTCTATTGGATCAGCATTAAAGTAATTTATAGTACTTCGCCAGAAATTGGATTCGGTAAACATGATGTTTATTAAATTCTGTCTTAATTTGCCATTTAACAATTTCAGTTAAAAAAGCATTATTTCAAATAACACGTATCCCTGTTAAAGCTGTATTTGTGTGTTTCATATCGATGTCTAGAAAATCAGCCAAGTATTAATACATGATGATGAAATGCGTGATGTTGCTGAAGGCAGTCTGCAATTGTCTATACTTGGAATAGACAGTTTGATGATCAATTATCACGCTGATGCCTCATGTTTAACTGTATGTTATTCTGTCAGTTTTGTTTGATCCAGGAGGAACAGGACGGATTGGACAAAAAGACCCCTTGGACTCATTATGCCAAGACAGTTTGGCCACAACTAATCTGTGTCGATTGTGTCTAAATGTTTCCTCTCGGCACAGTTCTGTCCTATACATAGACCTTATGTTATGTAAAAGTAGAAAACGCAATTTCTGATTAATCCATGAAACAGTTAACAAATAGTAAAGGCCCAGAGTAATCAAATCTTTAGTGCTGAATGAGCTATATTGTAAAAGGTCACATAGAGACATCGTTTTTAACTATTATCGCGAGAACCTACTCTTTCACCCATCAGAGCTGTCATTAAAACTTGAATTAAACTTCGCTCTCTCTCTCTCTCTCTCTCTTATATATATATATATATATATATATATATATATATATATTATTTAGATCGAAAGAATACCTTTAAATTCAAGTTTGAGACGTTCTATTAATATCTATATACAAATCAGGATAAAAATGTCTAGTTCATTTATGTGAAGTCGTTGTCGGAAACCGGGAAAAGTGAAAGCCATCTGTATAAATCCCAGACCATTTCAGCATGGATAGCTAATAAATTTCACGCGACAGATACATTAAGATAAAAGAATTAAAGAGTTCGCAATAAGAAATTAGAAAGAGAGAGATCTTTAATAGGTAACTTGATTGCTGGTAAAATTCTCCTGTGTTCATGGAGAGTTGGAGATGAATGAATACGCAATTCGACTAGTCGATATGTTGCTTAGTTAGGTCATATACAATAACAGATGGAAAACGTGATTTAGTTCGATGGTTTGATGACTTATTTCATTTTTTTAAATGTGTTTAGAATCTAAACATTTTAACAAAACATACAAATTACGTCTTCCAATATTTATTTGCAACAAAATTTAATATTTAAAAATTGAACAACTTTTGAATAAAAAAAGGTATAGAAATATTTCTCATAACTGACTTTTGGAAATTAACTGATACTAACTGTGGCATATAATATACCTTAAATGCCTTCGATTGGCTGGTGGTATGGTGGCCAGTTAATTTCCGTTCCACGTGAAATTAGTTAGCTGTTTGATATTCTAGCTCCATTGTTGCTCTTGCAGTAGGAGGAATTTCCTTCAACGTCCTTCAAATTCCCTTCACAATGCGTTGCATGGATCTAATCGAAACGACCAACTTCCTAGAACGTCTTCGAGTTAATATTCCCGGTTCTTCTGCAAGACTTTCAAGTACACTCTGAGATCGTGGGACTATTTGTGACATTAAAATGTTCTTTATGTAAGCATAATGGAATGATTGTTTTGGAAACTTTGTTCTTTCTTCAGTCGTGTATTTCTCCATGGTAAATCTCGCAAATCTTTACTAAATATCATTGAAATAATTGAATATAAATAGTTATTTAATCCTTAAAATGGTGAGTGTGACTTTTGGGCCACCCTGTACAGTAATATAGAAACATTTAGTTAACTTTATTCATCAACAAAGTCATGGAAACTAGTGCTGCATCCATTCGAGAAAACGAAAAGGAAGTGATTAATAAAAGAAATGCTCTACACCTAATAAATTAGGTCTATTCTGGAAAATTTGGAAATTTACTGATTCAGGATTTGTACAATAAATGTTAATATTTAGAAAATGGAATAAAATGAACTTTTTAAATATTGTTAAATTTATTATTTAAAAAAATAAATAACGTCATCGTCATTGTAAGTAGTATACTAGTATACTTAGTATAATATACTTACAATAAAACAATTCTTAACATTATAGACCATAACATGTCTCATGCAGATAACGTTTAGAGGACAACTTAACCAAACTACAGACAGTTTGGTAGACCGAAATATATGGCGAATTTCAAACCTTACAAAACATTCACAATATTTAACAAAATAAATTTATTAGAACATTAACATTTATATTTCCCATTACAATTCATAATCTTTATGAAACGGTTCAGCAATAGGTATTCACAATTAAGCTTTATATCGCAGCATTTTTCTACATCGGTCATTCGTGTGTTTTCACGTGAGACATGTTTCTTGAATGTTTTATTTCCAGTTATTTCGTTTCCAGTTTCTATACTTTAATATCGCAAGCGGGTATCGTTTGGTTCAACAAGCTTGAACATAGTCCGTAACTTACTACAAATAATAGTTGGGGCGATAAATGAGGACCCAGGATCTGTCACGTGGGGTATGTAACGCGGAAGAAGGAATGTTGGTGAAGGGGCAGGATATAGATAAAATTACCGACTTCCCTGGGTTGGTCTTGGCGGGTACTATATTCGCTGATTGGGATATATCTACTAAATTGCATATTCGTTAAAATATTATACGCTTAATATTACATATTTACAGAATTCTGTTTTTAGCCAATCTCGGCTTCGAAAAATTTATTCGATGATCTAAAATTCAGTATCATTATAACCATCCCATGTAGTTGTATCATGAAATTCAAGCATTTATTTCGTATAATTACGTTATGACAATGATTCTTAATGGATTCCATCCATTGTTTCTATTTGGATCCAATGAATGACGAGAAGAGGATGCTGAAATCGCTTCCTTGGTAACATTGGTTGCGCGTTAGACTACAGATCAGCACCACCTGGGTTCGAATCTCGGCGTCGGCATATCTGAAGTTTGTTTCATCTTTGACTTCGATTCATTACTTTTGAGGTCGTTAAACCCATTTAGCCTACTATGTGCACAAATATGGCCGTAAAATATATCAATAATCATCTTAAAGTGTTCTATGTACGGCCTTTGTCCAGCTGTTTTGATTTTATTGGCTGACCTAGTTGTCCGCCTGTTTCTAATCCAGGATTGACCTTTTGCTCCGGGTTGGAGTGTATTTCCTTTCTCACTGTACTGCACTACGTCCAACATAGTTATTAGTCTATATATGATAATAATTCGTTTTTAATTTCAAGAAAAATCACAATACAATTCAAAGACATCTACTCATAAATAAAGTAAAAATTCGTTTAAAATACGAGTGTAATTATTTAGACATTTTAGTTGTATTGGTTTCTTGTTTTTAGCATCTAACCCAATTAATGCACCGATTACGTTAATCTGGTCGTGAACATTGTCGAAGGAAACGTAAATATGTCCACATATTAAGTATTTGTTGATTGGGAAATATAAGTAGCATTAGTTATGGCCGGTGTGTGCACCTTTAATGGCACTGCGTCATATAGGCTGATGAACCATGTACTACTGCTGCGTTAAAATACTAAACGCCTTTGAGACATGGACAACCACGATAACACATACTAACAGAGTGGCAGCAGTGAATGGCTAGATTAATTAAATAATGAAAGATAACACACAACATTCTCTACGATATAGTTTTAGTTTTTGACAGATACTGAATGAATGAATGGACGTTGTGGGTAGCAGGTGCTTTAGGGTGTCATTGTTATACTGTACTACGTGAGACACTGAGCTCGATTCTTTTCGAGGATATTGGCGCTATAGAAGTTTGTAATTATTATTATTGTTATTATTATAATATCGTAATTTTATTTCGTTGTGTCGATTTTATATATATATATATATATATATATATATATATATATATATATATATATATATATATATATCCCATTGAAGTACTAATTCTAACAGCAAACTCCAAAAGCGGACATCTAGTGAACAAAGGAAATGAGCTTTGTTTATTTAGATCTGATGTTACAAATAAATAAAGATGTTTCGATTCTTACTTTTCACGGCATTAAAGGAAAGATACAACCAACCAGCTGAAAGTGCTGCATTCTTGTGAGATTACCTAAACAGCTAAAATAATACATTCCCAAGATTATGAATTGATTTTCCACTCAAAGTACACAACATCTAATTATATCTGTAACACGTGAGAGTGAATAGGTTTAGATGATATTTACTGGATAGGTGTAAGAAAAACGTATCGTTTTGAGTCATCTCTCTTATCATCTCTAAGGTACGTTTGTCTCCTCTTATGTTCCCCAACAAAGTTATTGTGTTGCTTTCTGTATTTGCTTCAGTTGGTACTTAATCCATGGCGAAAGGTGAAAGTTCTCAACATAATTTCATAAAAGTTCGATTCCATGTCACCATCAATGTTTGTAAACGTTAAATACATTCATAAATCAAAATGGAGTCATTATTAGGATAAACTATTATTATGTTTATTGATTAAGTTTCTAGAAAATGCCATTTTTGGAAGTGTTTTGAGCGTCCTAACCATCACAAGAGGTTAGCCGTAACTATATTGGGAACACCGTTGACTAGTGAGCCTATGGCTATAGCATCTGCCGTGATATTATTATGCTCTTTGCCAGGAGGCGCTCGTGAAAGTCGTAAGCCCTGAATGGCTGATCTGTGGCAGGTAATGAAAAATATATTAATAGAACGGGATTTTAAGACCAGGGAGGTCACCATGAATAACAAGTTTACGGGTTTAATGTATGGTGTGTAATTTAGCAATGGGCAGTTGATATAAAACATGTGAAGATTTGGTTGCGAATAAGTGGCGGATTTTCGTGATGTGTATTTCTCGTAATGTAGGCAAATACTATGATTAGGATTTGATTAATTGGTTATTATAACCTCTCTGATCATCATTTTACACCGAGGAGTTTGATATTCCATTTATATTGTTTTGTTATCTTTAGTTGCTCTGATTGAGGCATTTGCTGTTTGAATGAAAGCATAACGCCTGTGCCAGCGCCTTAAATATCTTTATAAACACACACACACACACACACACACACACACACACACACACACACACACACACACACACACACACACACACACACACACACACACACACACACACACACACACACACACACACACACACACACACACACACACACACACACACACGTGACTCAAGGGACTGGTGAGACATTACACATGTCTCAGCAAGAAAAGTCGCCACTCTGGATCAGTCCCCGAAGAAACGTCCAGAGTTAGAATTCACGGTTCGAGACTCTCTGTGCCTGTGCCTTATTATACACAGCTAAAGCACACATACAGCCCCCCCACACACACATCTTCTTGTTACAAATAAATCTATTGTGTTGGTGGTTAGCCCGGGAATAAAAATTTGGAATTTACAAAATTAAAAGTATATGTTTTGTTCAAATATGGCAAATTCGATAAGCACTACGAGTAAGGTAATACTCAATTCAAAAGAAGGAATACCATTAAATACACAACAACCACCAAAACAATTCACAAATATGTTTCACATAATAACAATTTAGTTGAATTAATCCAATGAAATGTTTTATTTCAGACTAATGCGTAACGAACAATGGACACAATGAACAATCCAACCAGTTCTTTATCATCTCATTTAATTGAGCCCAGGGGGGAGGGGTCGGACGGTGTACAACGCTATTGGCAGATGAATTCTAGCCGAAATTTGAAATGTGGCTTTTGTTGTAGGTTCGAACCTTTCGATGTAAGTAAATCCTCTTTACTTGGCGTTTCTCATGCCGGCCGAGCCTAATTATGAATTTAATGATCTAACACAACAGAATAAAACTAACATTACTATTCTCTCGCTAGCAATGTCATCAACCTTGTCCTGTCCTATTACATCCTTATTAAGCACTCTCCGGTTCAAGCCCTTCCTAATATAG